>VXBI01004346.1:0-119819 GCA_013397375.1 Toxostoma redivivum | reverse complement strand
AAAAAAAAAAGAGGGAGCAGTAGAAAATCATTTGACATAATGGTTAAGAATGCCTTAACTTGAAGAAGAAAGACCCTTATTTAGTGGGTTTGGGATCTTTATTGAAACCTTCTAGCAGTGAAGGGTTTTCTTTCTTTTCCCCAGTACTTGTAATGAGAATGTTGCTATATAATGAAAGAATCTACAAGACATAATCTTTCCTGTTTTAACATAGATCCCATGTCACTGGCTCTCTTCCACTTGTGCAGTTGTGATGAAAGCTATATGAATGGCTGAGCTGTTCCGAAAGGCAGTATTTTCATTCTGAGTAGAGAATAGCTGTGGGAAGACTAAGAGCTTCTTGATGCTGCTTCTTTTTCCACTAACTTTTCTTCCTTATTCAGCCACAGTAGAAATTGGGTGGGAATTGATAATCCTTTAGGAATGTAGCTTTTGACACTTATCTGGTGGATGATAATTAATGCATTCCAAGAGGATTATCATAGTGGACTGTAGTTATAAAAGAGTGACATTCCATTTATGTGGAGTGAAACTGTAATATATGGCTGTCTCTACCATGTATTTTTAGGAGAAATCTTCAACCTTTCAGCTTCAGACAATGTAGCTCCACCCAGTCCAGTTGTAATGAGCAACTGCAGGCATAAGCAGTTTTTACCAGTATGTTATCATGTCTTAAAAGCACAGAAAACCCCAAAATATTATTGTTAACACAGCATATATGTAGCTGTTTCTGTGATATTCAGGAAGAAGCATTTTGTTTGTTGACTTCAAGAAGAGTAACGTTTGCAAAGATTTTGAAATACAGGATGAAGGCTGGGTGCAATGGGGTTAAGACAATTCTTTGATTTTTGTAAGCAGCATTTTTTATTATAAACTTCACTGTAGTATTGCAATAGAATGAAATTGTCTGAGACAAGTTGCTCTGACCTGAGATATCTTTAAAAACTTGCAAATTGCTATATCCCTTCAATAATAAAATTTATATTTTTGTGATTTATGATTGTGCTTTTGGGCGAGGTTAGCTGGTCTACACTACTGTCTTTTGTGAGGAGCAAAGGAGACTATTTTCCTGAAATCAATAGGATTTGGAACTGACTTGCCCATCCCTCCATTAAATGGGACAGGAGTCTGTCCTCCTACATGGGGCACAGGAATGTTTTGGCTCAGTTGAAAGGGACGGTTTCCTTATGGTGTTGATTACTGGGAGTGCAAAGTTTCCTGTAGGAAATTAGGAGATAAATGGGTTTTGCATCTTATTTAAAATGTAGGATATTGATGAGATTGATATCTATATAGTATCACCTTAAGGTTCCAAGTGTTACAGAACACAGTATGACAGCATCAAAAAGGCTATCACTGACTGTATCATACATTACTGTATAATCTAGGTAATTTTATAACATTAGAGCAGTAGCCTGCTATGATTCAACTGCAGGAATAATTGTCAGTATAAATTTGCGTATACCTTTGCATTTGTTCTTTTATTCTCTTAAGTTAATCTTATGGAGGAAGTGTTATTAGCCACCAGCCATTTGTCAGGATGGGCTTTGTTTTCGGTTTCACTGCACTGACTTCTGCATTGCATTGCAGATGCTATATGGACGCTAGCAGGCTCACTCTGCTACTCTGTAGCAGCATTCCTCTCTCTCTCTCCAGCAAGAAACACTCGTTTCTGATATTTCATTAGTGTGTTTAGCTGGTTCATTATTAGAGGTTATGGTCTCGTTTTGAGTTTAACTACCTTTTTGTTATGAGCTACTGCCAATCTGCAAAGAGTATTTTTCAGTAAAAAATGTAAATCAAAGATGTCAGGCAATTCACAGAACTACAAGAATGGTTTCAAAATCAAAGTATTCTGTAAGGTGCTCAAGTTGAGGTCATACTCCTCCAATACATCCTGACGCACAGTAGAGATTACATAAATGTTAAATAAGAATACCGTCTCAAAAATACATTTCCTTTATGTAGAAAACAAATTTGTGTCATAGAGTTGTAGATGTAGGAAATGGAAATAATTTATAGGGTCCCCCTAGTCGAAGCCACATGAGATACAAGATTACTGAATAAAACAAATTTTACAGTGCTCTGTCCCATCTTTGCTGTGAAAAGCGAAGACCCATTTAAATTGAAATTTTAAAGAGCTTCAAGAAGAAAGAAAACCTCAGCATTTGTAAAAGAATGTAAACTCAACAATTATAAGGATCAAAACACTTTTAAAATATATTGATGAAAAATATGTCTTAACATTGGAGTTGATGCAGGGAAGAAGCCATATTTCAATCATTAAAAACCCAATGGCTTAGCACCTTGCCAGGAACCTGGCTAGGCTGACCTGGCTAGGCATTGTGGCAATTAGGTGAGAGACAGAGACAAAATTAGTACCATAGGCACAACAAATATGGGATGTATTTTCAAACTAAGAGGTATCGTGGTACAAATAAGTCGGTGAAAGCCTTGATCTCTTATTTTCATGGCAATATTCTTCTCTCATTTTAGTTTGTCCTGATTTATTTCATGTCTATATTGTTATCTTCTTTGTACTTCTAAGAAAATCTCTTATTTTATCTGGCCCCATTGGGAGGCACCATGACAATTTGATGTTTCTTGGTCTCTCACTTGTAAGAGGTGAGGGTTGCAGTCTGCTGGCTTTTTGACATAATAGTCCTAGGTAAGTCTGAAGATTAATGTTATGAACATAGTGTGGTACCTGAATATTACAAAATATTTCAGGTAAAAACTTGGTCTCATCATCACCTTAATGTCCCATTTTTCCCTCTTCCAAAAAACAAGTAAGCCAGAAGCATTCATACATATGCTACGTCTTGCTTGATTTCTTTTTCTCTTTCAGTTTTTAGGTTCAAATAGTAGTAATGATTAATAACATAATGGCTCTGAGACATTTAATTCTTCTCTCAAAAAGGGAGCTAGTAAATTTATTCTTTCACAAAAGGACATCCGTTTTAAGTGTATAGGGAAAATGTATCAAAATATTAATTAGACTTTTCTTTTGTTTTGCTAGTTTGCATTAGACAGATGGAATTCTGATCTTTAACAGCATCATGACTCATGAAACTGCTTGTGTACTAAAATGCCATTATTAACACAACAGTAGTTTTCAGCAGTTGGTAATTATTGGCATAATTAAACATTTATCAAGAAACAAGTATTTATCATTCATTAAACTTTCATTAAAAATCCATCTTAGCACAAGCTAGATTAGCCAGTGATTTTCAAGTGATAACTTCTTAACTTCTGGCAGGAACATAGAGCATTTTGATGGCAAAGAAAGTCGTGCATAATGCAATCTTTCAGGTTTTGTAAACAGTTACAACATTTCAGATTTAAGAGTGCTATTTTTAAGCATTCTATAAGACTCAGATAAGAAAGTACTTGGCTATTTTCTGTAGGATTTACTAAGTTTAGCACTTCTTAACAGTGTATTTGAAAAAATAAGATGCCTTTGGCCATGAAAAGCCAGTGCTAAGTTCGCCTTATAACTGTATTTACGCGACTTAAATTCCCTCAAAGTCTGATATGTTTACATGTATTAGGACTTTGAAATTTATTTTTGTTAATGAATCTGCTTTATGATTTTGTGAAAGAATGGTATCTCAGACTAGATGTTTGCAATTGGAAAATCTTGAAGAAATGTCTGCTCCTGATACAGTATTTTCCAACACTTCAATACTTGTCACTGAAGAAGAAAATAAGCATATTTTCTTATTTAAAAGAAAGAGACCCATTACATCTCTGAAAGGTTTTGGTTTTATTTTGCTGAGTGAAGTATGAGACACTATGCCTGGTCTGCTCAGTTTTGATCAATTCTTTGAGATGGCAGATTGATTATTTTTTGGCATGTTTAGGTATGAATAAAGGTAAAGTAATTTGTGTGAATTTCAACGTGCAGAAAAATAAGATTAGTCAATGCCCTGTAGTTCCCTCTCATTCCAGTTTTCTTATTTAACTCTTTTTAAGTCTTTTTCTCCTTGGTTATTTATTTTCCTCAGTTCTCATCTGCCATTTCCACTAACCCTGATTATCGCGGCAGCACTGGTTTACTTAATCTTGCAGCTACCAATTGGCTATCTTACCTCCCAGCCCTTTGTTTCCTCTCTTGCTTATAGGTATAGAGGATGTATTACTTAACCCCTCCTACACAGGCACTGTTTTGCAAGAGGTACCAATTTGGCAAGGTTAGTGTAAGTTAAAAATGCAGTAATGTGATTGTCTAGATTGTGGTGGAGAAAAAACAGTATTTAGTGAGCAGGACTGTCTCAGAAAGCTCCTTCACATACGTACAAGAGCTTCACATCTTAGCCCATATTCAGCAACTTTGTGTTTTCTCTTGGGCAAAAAATTTACTGTATCAGTGCTTTTATGTCACAAGAATGAATTGAATTCGTACCCTTTAGTGCAAACAACAATAGACAGAGTGGTAACCTAGTGGAAAACAAATAGACGCCCCGTCCCTTTTGGGGATTCAGGGAGGTTCAGAAAGATGGAGCTGACGGTAGAGAGGTGGCAGATAAAAACAGGCTGAAGCAGGAAAGAATCCTGCGGTCATTTATTACCATGCCATCTTCATAGTGTTTGCTGAACCAAGGTGCAGAGTAATGATTCAGACAAATGATGTTAATAATAATAGCTGGCCCTTTGGCAAAAATGGAATACCTAGTATTGCAGCATGAGACCTAATCAGATTCTCCAAAAGTTGCTTCAGACCGATAGAATTTTTTGTCATCAGGTTTTCCATCAATAGATTCTCCCTGGATACTATATTTTTAAAGCAGGCAAAGTGATAAATAGTTATTTTCCATAAGGGTAAAAATCTCAAATATTTTAAATATTTTGAGATTTAATTTATAGATTGAAGCTAGTTTTAAAATACCATGTTATTTCTAGTTTATCTTTTCTTTGGTATCTATGACATACTTGTAGTAATCATGGATTACTTGATCACATTTAGAAAATTTCTGGAATTCATTATCTTTTTTTTTCATGTAATCAACACAGAATTCACTTTATTTATTGTAAGTGAAAATGACGTGCATGTTTCACAGTAGTTTTGTTACACACAGAGTATCACTGGTAAAAATTATCATGTAAAGCCTGGCTATGGTTTTTAAATAAGGGAGGTTGCTCATAACTGCTAATCTGATGAACTGCTTTGATCTGCTCTTTGGAATTTGTACATAAAAGAACATTTGCACCCAAAAAAGCTTGCTAACCATTTAGTACTGTTCAGATTTTGTTGTTCTTTTTGATAATACCTGCAGTTTTTAGGCATATAGGTTGCAATTATTTTTATTAGCTGTTTTTCTGTTAACAACATAGCCAACATCTGTTTTAATCTAAATATCATCAGACTTATTAATTAGGTACATTTTGGCATCAATTTATCACACATGCTTTGACACTTTTGATACTTGAAGTGTAAGCTATTATGTGTAATGAAAAAAAAAAGCATGATTTGGAGTAAGTGTTATACATCATCTGTAGGGGACAATTATGTTGGCATGTGGGAGGTTAATGTACACACTCTAGATTCCTTTGCTTGATTTGCTGTTTTCTTCTTCATAACTCTAGGTAAACAGTTTGTGCTGCTATTTAATGCACAGGTTAAGTGTAGTTGCAGGCTATTATACATCATTAGAGTAAGTAATATTCAGCTGTGGAAGAAAGATGGAAGCTTTTCACTTGTAGCCACTTGGACATTTCATTTTTCATCTAGTATGCCACTGCAAAAATTAGTTGTGGCAGGCCTGATGTAATTTATAGCCTGGTACCCTGAAATTAAGCAATGAATCACACCATTTTGGCTGATTAGAGTTAATGCATTTTTCCCGATGACATATTTTGTAAAACAATGCTGTTTATTCTAAACTTTGCCTTATCCGACCTAGTAATTTCTCACGTCAACCTGTTCAATGGATTGTACCATGTACAGTGCACTCTATCACCAGATTTCTTTTGGTATTGTATTTTAGTTATCTCCCAGCTTAAAGGGACAGCCTTCCCTTTCTTTTCTAATTTTCTCACTAGAAAACTACATCAACTTTCCTCTCCCTCCATCCCTGGCCCTCCATTCTCAAACCAGACAATTGAGAAGCAAAACACAGAGTAACACAATTCAATGCAGCTTGATTGAAAGTGGAGGGTGTAATGATCAAGTGAGTAGAGACCATTGGATTGTGCCTCAGGCCTTCACACTCTGGATCTGGTCAATAACAAATTTATTACTAATCAAATCCAATAAATACAAAACAGCATACATTTATTTTTATTTGGCACCCTTTTGGTCACAGAATAATAATAAAACAGGTAATCAGAGAGACTGCCTTTCAGAACAAAGTGATGTAGCCAATGCATGCTGCACTTAAAACTCCTGCATATCATAAGCAGATGGCCAGTCCCCAAGAAGCCTTGTTGTGTTTGTCTGATTACCAGTGGGCACTGTGTCCCACTTGCCTGTACAATATATTAATGGTTCCAGCTCTTGAGTTTGGAGAATTCTGTTTGCTGAGATACTTCGTGATAGGGAGAGGTATCACTGCAGAACAGGATCTATAGGTATTAGTGTCAAGAAGAATAATGTCTTCCTTGCCCTTTTTCCTGGCTTATTGCATGGGGCATACAAAGACTGGAATGAGTTAATAGAAGACAAAGAAACTAAAGCTGTTTGGGGAAGGGAATGAAATCAACAGCATAGCTGAGACATGTTAATTTTACTGTTGCCAAAAATATTGTGGGACTGTTTTTCCCCCCAAAGTACTAACATGCATAAGAGCACAAGACATAATCATTGCAGGCATCTTACACCATGTAAGATCGACACAGACAAACAGTGCATAGCTAATTTAAAGCTGACATCCAGTATCCAGGAATTTTTTTTTTTTGTATTCACATATTTTTATATGTGTGTGCATGAAATGCTGCTAAAAAATTCTCATTGCTGCAATTTGTCACGCACATTATGAATTACAAAGTGTATGCAAAGATGCAAACTGAATAAAATTATTGAGACTATTTTACAATATGAAAAGTGCAGCTACAGTCATTTGAAAGTCAGATAGTAAAAAATTTCCTATTTCTTAGTTGATGGAATCCCTATATTTTTGAACAGTCTGTGGAAACCAGCAAGAGTCTGTAACATGTAGGAGAAAAAGGCAGCACACCTGCAAGACTCCAGCCTACCTTGTTCACACCCAGGATAGGAGAAAATGATTTATTATCTGTCCCTTGAATTTCTCTGAGCATTCTGTCTAAACTTTAAAAGCAGATTACATTTGCGATTAAACCTTAACAAATGTTGTTTTAACTAGACTGCAATATATGTTATTGACAACAAGCTTTTTTCCCCCGAAAATAACATTGGTGCTTAGGCATGCAATTTACAAAAATGACAAGGAAGGGTGGTACTTTTCCCAAGGTGAATGTGAGTTGACTGATTAGCTGGTATTTTAACTTAGATTCTTGCAAATTACAGACATAAGAAACCCTGCAATTTATATGTACTTTAGAAGTGAAAGCTTTAATCCCATGATTCATGAAAGTAAAGTGGTAATAATTTAAGTACCATATTTTATTTATCCCTTAGAGTTGTCAGCTGATACCAGAAGTATTCTCACTATTTTTGGGTTGCTGCCTTTGGCCACCTAATTGCTTCTTAGGAAGTAAGAGGGAAATTGCTTATATAACTACATGGATTGTCTTTGGCAACGTCAAGGCAAGGCATCAATCAGTCCATCTGGGTAAAATCACAAGCTGACTCCGATATTGCTAAATATTTATACTGTCAAATACACACAGACATCCAGATGAAAAGAGGCATTCATTAGGAATGCTCCAGCTTGTCAGTTTAAAGATGTAGATTAGAGCAAAACCTCCCACTATGATACTGAGTGCTCAGGAAAAGTCTATATTTAGCCATTCTGAGCAATAAATATCATCATATTGCCTCATTTAGGTAAATAGAGAATGAATATTGTCAAGATGATCTAGAGATAATGTAAACAGATCCCTGTTTCAGAGTCTGTGTTACTAGGGTAAATTCCAGGACATTGGTGTGCTGCTGATGCTTTTTGGCTTAACCCTGTTTCTTAATCACATTCTTATCCCCTTTACATTAACAGTAAGATTTCTTCATTGCAGATCAGAAGAGAATGGGGGGGAAAAGGAGATAAGGTGGAGTTTCTTTTCAAACAAAAGTTGATTTTAAATTCTATCTGAGCTGTTACATTAATTAGTAGTTTTGCTCTAATATTTTCTTGGCACTGGTAAAGACTGCTGCTGCTGCTGTTGCTAGAAAATACTGATCTCTGTAGCAACGCTGAAGCTCATTCCAGACTTAAACATGGGAACTGACAAAGCCCATCAGTCAACAGAACATCACAGCTCTGAGGTTAAGACAAGATTTCAAGAGTACACACAGTTAAAACTCATAGTGGAATTTCTTTTATAGCACTTTCTTTTTCAGTGATAAGATGAGGCATATTGTAAGAATAAGCAATGAAAGATCAGTACTTTCATGAGAATTAAGTTACAGTCCAGCTTCAAAGTGGGTGGCTTGTCCTGACAAATTAAGAGAAAAATTTGTTCACTGTACTATATACACAAAAAAGATACCAGAAGGATTTTTTTTTTTTTTTTTTACCTTTTGGGGAAGGCATGTGCCTCCCTCAATAGAATTAGCACCTTGGAAGTTGCATACAAGGAGAGTGGTGACTGACATCAAAGTTTTAGTTAATTGCACAAGATGATTTTTTAGATTAATAATTAACATCTCTCTTTATAACTAAATATCTGTAATTAATCAGCAAATCATAATGTGGAGACTAATTAACTTCAAACTCAAATCTTAACAGAAAATCCATATTACTATCCAGCATCATTAATTACTTTAGTAATCAAAGTTATTCCCCATGGGATTTGACATAAAGCTTTGTAGGTTTATAAACTGAGCTATTATCAGAAAAAAAAAATCCCAAAAAGAAAAAAAACAACAAAAGAAACAACACAACAAAAAAAAACGCATTTTGAAAGGAGCTTCAAATAGCATTATGGATAACTAAGGTATTAGATGGGAAATTTAAATAAGTTTTTATTTTGTCTGTATTACATTATCAATAATCCACTCACTGAAACTGGGTAAGAGTGCAATTGCCTTCTTACCATGTACATGTAGTTTTTTTGTTGGTTTCTTTTTTTTTTTTTTTCCTTTTGGGGTTGCAGCAGTGATTTCTGTCAGAGGATTCATTTGTCAGTGTCTTTTAAAAATATGCTACACTTTCTGGTAGTGCTTGCTGTGATGTTATCCTTGCTAGTTATCTGTTTAAGAAATGGATTAACAGCTGTTTATGCCCTGTTATGATTCACAAGAAAGTACCAAAAAAAGCCCAAGAAGGATTGAGCCATAAAATACAGAAATATCTTTAGCAGTTGATTATTTAGTGTTCAGTGGAAAAAAAGTACAAAGTAGGGCTGTTATGCCAAAGAACCTTGGCCCAAACAAATCTTATTTTAATTAGCATGGTCATCACAACTAGGAAGATTTGGAATGTGTTCATGTTAATTTTTAATAAACAGGAAAGCCAATAGTACCATTACAGCACACTGAAATCCCATAGCTGTTTTTCATTTAGAAAGTTAGGCGTTGAAATTGTGTCTAAAAATCCACATTTCAATTATTTTATCACCTAGCCTTGCAAGTGCACACATCTGATATTGTTCTTTTGTGTGGCAGCTGTAAAAATCGTAAGCAATTTTTACTGTCAAGAAAACTCTGAATAAATAGAGGCTGTTAACTTAGGCAGATATCTGAGGTTATTTGGTGGCAATCAAGAACTCACAGCACTTCAACTAATGGGTTATGATCAGAAACTGTTCCTAATAGCCAGCTAGACGGATCTGAATATGAAGATTTCTATAATTTTGTTGTCAGCTTGTGATGTACTCTAGTGCTAATTATTTGGAACAATTATGTTTTCCTAATAACAAAAGAAGAAGCAGTGAATTAAGCAGGCTTACCTTCAGATCTTTAGATAACAGTTTAAATGCACTTGCCATTAAGAAATAACATTTCTTTTTCCTGTATGGAACCCTAATTATTGAAGATGCTTGTCTTTTAAAATCTACTTCTACTTTTTTAAAGCATGTTCAATGTGTCAGTTTACACTGATGACTTCAGTAACTAGTATTTTCTCAGTCTTAGTTTTATGCCCGTACCTCCCATAGACTGCTTACTTCATTTGGTTATTCAAAAACCATAATTAGTGCAGTAATTAACATGTGGATCCTTCAAAGGAAGACTGTTAGAATCATGGGACGTCTCTCATCATTCTTGCTGATGTATAGATGATAAAAAGACTTGGTTGAGGTGACAACAGGATTTGTATTACTGCACATTATCTGAACTGCAGGGAAATTCAGACAGGACTGTGGTCCATGGAATCTTGCCTTCTGAAAAAAGTAATTATCCACACTGTTTCTATAATGTAACTAGGTGTTACCCTGCATTTGCAGCTGTCAAATCATTTGTTTTAAAACCATTTTTTATACCTTATGAATACTTGAAAGTTTGAGGGTTTGTGTGTTGTCTTTTAAGCAATTACAGAAGTGGGGTGCAGCAAGTGCAGCAATAAAAAAAATCATAATAGTAATTTATATAAGCATAACAGATTCCTTCTTGACAGTTGATTTCAGAGATGCTTATGATAATGTTAAGTTGATACCATCATAAGATTGCATTCATAAAGAGTAGGCCAAATTTCATTTTATTTATTTTCCCTGGAGAAAATATATTCGTTTGTTTAAGATTTCAGATGAGCTGAATCTGTTGTGTTTTCAAGCCACAGTAAATCAGTTGCTGATACGTGAGTCTCTGTATAGCTCATGTAAATATATTCCAGTGTTTCTCTGAGATGCTTATAGTCAATGTTTTCAGCTTCAATATACAATGTTTTAAATTAGTGCATTAAGGAAATTCACATTCTTTCATTCAGCCTTTAACTTTCTGTAAGTAGTGGTCCTCTTTTTCACATTCAGTGACATGTGCCAGAAAAATTCAGTATTTTACCCTACAGGCAGCCCATGGGACTGGGATGAAATGGCCTCTATACATAGGGTATGACTTTATTTGCTAAAGAGGTTATTTGAAAAAGCCCTTAGGGTACTGCTGCCCTTTTGTCCCTCAAACTAGTAGGGGGAAAAATATAAAAGGAACTACACAGTAATCCCTTGTAGACAGGTGACCTTAAGCCAATTCTATACTGTAAGGCTTGTTTCCATTTAAACTCAAAACAGACAAAGGAAAAAAGCAAAATGTAGGTTTTAATCTGTTGCAGAAATGTTGCCTTTTTTCTGTAAATGTCTGTCAAATACAGGCAACTTTTACAACGAATTCATAAAACTGAGTATCATTCTGTATAATTTAATTTAACATTCTGTAGACAATATGCCCTATATTTTAGCAAAAATAGCATCTGAGGACTGATGGAAATAAACCTACCTCTGTTCATTTAAGGTAACCTGTTCAGAATTTTGTTTTCTTTACAATGGTTGAAATTCTGCATGTACAGCCAAGCATAATTATGCAAACCTTCTGATTCCAGTCTTTACATTAAAAATCAGTCACCATCAGGATCCACTGGAAAAATTTGGAATCACTTTTGTTGTCTGAAGTTCTTTTTTCCCCTGTTCTTGGTGTTGGCCATTGATTGACATTAACAGTGCCTTAGTCAAACCAGATGTTATCACAGGGTTATGGTCCCACTGCACATGCACTATTTAGTGGCAGTGTTATTTGGTGTTTAAACCTATGTTCAGCCACAATTGTTTTCCAATGAATGAAGTCTAAAATATTATTTTTAACTGCTTTTCACTAGGTAGTTTTCAAAACACCATTATAAATTATGAACAGCAGCTCTGAACCCACTTCAGGATAGCCTCTCATAAGTCACAGGTGTGACATCATGGAGCACTGTAATTAATGGATGTTATGCCACTCCCTTGACTTATGAGTTTTCAGAGGCTTTTAATTACTTTTGAGTTTAAGCCATTCTGGCAGAATTTTGAAGGACCTCCAGTGGCAGCCTCTTCTGAATGTAGCTGTTCTAGTGACATTTGGAGAATGAGCCACTGTGGTGGCTGAAGGAAAATGTTTCAGCCGTTCTTCACGCCTGGTAGTCTGGAGGGAGGTTAAAGGAAACAGCTTCTGTCGACTGCTGGAGGCACTGAGTTACTGTGTTCCTTTTCTGCTTCGGGGGAGGAGCTGTGAAAATTGTGGTCAAATCCACATATTATATCAAATAAAAGAGGAGAAAACATCTGAAAAGCCAAGAATGTCTTGAAGGGTTATTGTGATGTCATCAGCCTGATTTTGGTATAGAGAAGCCATTGTTCTACATGTGAGTACAGATGTCATGTAACTGGTGAAGAAAATATGTCATCATTTTTCACCTTTCAAGAATGAATTATAAATTATCACCACTTAATCAGCATTTAAAACATTAGTTTCAGTGCCAAAATCCAACATCAGAAGAGCTTCACCCCTCATACACAGAATGAATGTATCACCATATTAAGTTAACTCAGGTGTAAAGCTTTGTTCTCTAAATAGCTGAAGCTTCATGTCATTGTTTATGTGCACAAACCACACATATTTCTCCATATGTTGGCACCATATTGGTGTTATCACCATAGCATTCCCTCCTCTTCAGATGATCTTTTGTTATAACATTTGTTTTTGTGAGGCAAATAAAATATAGTAAATGTAAACCAATTATTTAACCAAATTACTTTGATCGTGGGAAACTGACAATTAGTGTTACAGCTTCTCAGCAGTGAAATCCACACAATAGAGCAGACTGTGATATTCTGTACTGCAGTGTAAGTCAATGTAGTGCATTTATTTTGTGTAGCAAGCTGTGAGAGAGGAGGAGAGAAGTGCAGGAGATGAGCAAAGTCCGTCTTGATGGACTGTTATTTGTATCTGTGCTGTGTTTTGTGCATTGTTTAGTTTTTCTGGGTCTGCTTGTTAATATATTGGGACAGCTCTTCACAGCAACCTTCATGACTTATGTCAACACCTAAAGTATATATACGTGGATACAAGACGATCAACTAATTAATCAAGGAGTTAGAGACTTACCAAACTACCATTTGTAATTTTAATTTCTAGTAAATACTGATGACAGGTTAGTTTGGTTACCTGTAACAACTATCCACTTTAACAGTCTTATCTTTTGCACATGAATTGGAGGAGAAGTATTAAAATCATATGCACTGGTATTCCCACAGGATCTGGGTTTATTCTCAAACCTTGAATGCATCAGCCCTTCCATGAAATAGCTGTGAGTTAGAAGAGCATTCTGGGCATTGTCATGCTAATGAGGCCACCAAACATACCACTTTGCTTCAAAATTGAAGCATTTGCTCTGCAGTGACAAGTAGCTTTTAAAACTGGAGCAGGGTTTCCTGAGCTAAGTGGGCAACCCTAGCTATCCTCTGAGATCCACTTTCTAAAATAAGTATCCATACATGAAGTCCCAATTCCACATCTGAGTGCTCAGATTGGCACTTACTACATATCCGTACCTCTCTGTCACCATGTAACCAGGCCAATCTCATTCTGATGCAGATTAAGGTGATCTTTGATCCTTGAGTATTGTCCTTCTTCCACAATCATACAATAAAAAAACCACCAGAAGACACACGTAGCACTGAGAAGTTGAGGTTGATCTAATATTCAGCAGCTCTTAAAGCCAAGGTCTGATGATACATGGCTTCAACAGTACAAATTTTAATTAATGCTACAGCATCTTCTCAGCAGCCCTCAAGAATTTAGCCAGTAGGTCACGAGCAAAAAACAAGTCCTCACTTGCCCCACAGTTACAGAAAATACCTATAATCAGAAACTATTTCAGTTTTGGGATCAATTTCAGAAATTGTAAGAAAATGTGACGTATGTTTTTCTCTCTCTCTCTGTAACAAAATGGGCACATCCCAAATGCTACTTTTGGCTGTGCTCATGAAAAGGGGTGTGGAAAGAGGCACAGAGTTAAACATAGTGACTAAGGATTAGGTAGCTTTTAACCAGCATCCTAATGCCCATCGGAAGCCAGAATGGATTTCAGAGCACTGATTAAATGATAAAGAATGAGCAGAATCCAGGTTTCTACTTTTGCTTTAATCCCAAATTGTATTAATTGCTTTGTGAATCAGTGGGAATTTTGTCCATGTCCTGAACGTGGACAAATTTTACTCCCAAACTCTGACCAGTATTGTTCCATGTGTTTCACTCTAGAGGTGACAAAGCTATAGACACAAATAATGGGTCTATCATAGTAATGGAAGTACTTGATCTGCTGGCTAAGTAAGGATTTATGGGAAGTAATGGAGACAGTGGGTACTGGATAGCTGCAATGCTGGAACAGTCAGGCTTCTCAAATCCTTTGTGGCCTGGTGTCAGTGGCATTGTCAGTGTGGTGCTGCACGATGCCTCAGAAATGGCCAGTGGTTTCTTTACATGCAGGTTTGGGTATCAAATTCAAGGCAATCACATTTGAAAACGTAGATCTTAAGGACTTCGCAGCTTCTTAGACCTTTTCGGTCATGTATGTATGTCCTCAGAAAGAGGAGCTTTCTTGGAATGACTGGTTAAAGTTATGGAGAGAGTTGCTTTTAAAACTGGGATTTCTGGTGTTTGCAGCACATTTAGATGGTACCTCAACTCTAGGAACCAAACTACACTCAAACCATCCCAACATGTATTTCTTTAAATATTTGGATTCAAATACTTAACGGATGTGGTGTGAAGGGATTCATTTAAAAAAAAGGATGTTGAGAAAGAGCTATTGCAATTGCCTTTCTTTTGTTGTTGTTGTTGTGCATGAGCTACATTATCTCCCAACCTCTTTTTGAGCAGTTATTTAAGTAAAACTTGGTGTTACATTTCCTTTTATTATGAATGCTATTTATATACAAATTGGAGCAGATCATGATGCAGCAAAGAACTTTTTATACTGCATAGATTGTGCAGCAAAATAGTGCTTTATCAGCATTACATGCCTCAGTGAAGAATGTTTTGCTGTTTTAAATCTCATCATTATGAGAAGAATTTATTATCTGGGTAGAAAGATTTTACTGGAAACTATTCAGCTAGGCTGTTGTCATCAACTGAAAATGAAATCATGTTCATGATAATTAGACAAGGGGGATTAATGAAAAACCCACACTATATATACTGTTTACATACAACTTCAGGGATCTGCTTTATTAGTTAGAATGTTGCCATATTCATTTTTGCTTCCTTGCCATGGGACAATCCCAGAAATTATGGGCAATCCTTTGCCCTTCTGCTCTTAAACTACTTGTCTGCAAACATGACGTGAAGTGAAGATGGTTGAGGTTTCATGGAAATGAAGCACATGGTGTGACAGGCCCATCTGTGCCAGCTTTATGAAACAAAAGTGCCCAGCCTGATCATCCTTGCCTTTTATTCCACACGTCGCTGCTCAGGCCACGGGTTTGTGAACGCTGCTTGTAGAGTCTGCAAACCTCGATTTATCTGGCTGCTTCCTCTCCTGTGCTGTCGCTTCTCAGTTGCACAGCAAGCTCCCTGCCCCCTACCTTTAGCCAGCCCTTTTCCCCAGATGAATCTCAGGTAGAACCTCCTAGCAATTTTCCAAGGTTCTGGGCTCAAAGACTAAACTAATTTATTTTTGAATTGCAGATCAAACATAAACTGCAAAGAAGCATTTAATCAGTTAGGAGAAACAAGGGTATGGCTTGCTTAAGTCCCAGAATCCATAAACCTGTAATGATTTTATTATATTGGTGTCAGTTTTCATTATTTTCATAAATGGGTGTTCCCTGCTTAATGCACGATATTTGCATCTGATGAACCAACGAGTTTAAACATGGTTTGTTTTAATGCTTTATGAATTTGCATTCAAATTCATCAGAAGTAATTCTATTTGAAATCACACAGGGCTAAACACAGTGGTTGTAAATCCATTTGAATTGAGATGCCAGAATCAGCTCATTAATCTACAAATCTGCAATATAATTTTTGTATGGTTGGTGGGTTTCTGTTCTGTTTTTTCATGATGAGGCAGTGGGGATACCAAGTGCATGAGTGAGATGGGAATTGTTTGAGGAGGTTGTGATAAATTGACCAAGTGGGAGTATATCTTTGTTATGGAAACTGGCCTGTGAAAGGAATATATGAAAGGCCAGAGCCCATGGTTTGATCATGTCTGTCACTGCCTCTTGAGGCACGAGGAGAAAGCAAGTCCCTCAAATAAGCAGATTCCCTAATATTTAGGATGATAGAGACTGGCATCAGTACCTTCCATTCAGTCTTCAGAGTGTCAGAGTTCACCCAGAGCTTGAAGTAGTGCTATAGACTGCATTTAGTTTCTTAAGTCCTCTTGCTAAACACTCGGTTACCTTGGATTTTTCTGTGGTCTGTTGTTAAAAGGGGAATGAATAAATTCAGCAAGGTTCACCTCCAATAGAAACAGGCTCTCTTTGGAAGGAGTGGAGGGGGCTGTACTATAGCAAATTGTGCTTCATTTCTTGAAAGCTGTAGAAGAAATCTGTATTTCTTGAAGAAAAACTGGAGAATTGGTTTAATTTCTGTGTTCTTAAATAGACTGAAATGTCTGAAATTAAGATTTTTGTTTAATCTAATAGTTACCAGATTTGAAGATGAATATATCATAGTCTGAGAGTGAAAAAGAATATATAAATGAGAGGGATTACTCTCTAAGAAGAAAGGTTTATAAACAACATTTTTCACATTACACATATTTCTGAAATGTAACCATGAAGTTTTGGGGAAAACTATTTAAAGAAAGTAAATAACACCTGTTAAAAATACAAAAATGCTTATTAGTTATCCATAATGTACATTAGCCTTTTTAAAGGAATGTATTCATTCTTTTATTTGAATAGGTGACAATTCAAAATGCAATTCAGCTGATACTTTTGAAAATCTTCATGTAATTATTTTGCCTAGTTATAATCAAGCTGAATTCAGTTTGAGATATATATGTTTGGCTGAGGGCAAAAGTGATACTTAGCTAAGTTTGTGTCTGCCTTCCTGTGGGAACTAGCAGTCCTGGTTTGGTCCTTGTGAAGCTGAAATTCAAGAATCTATATCCCTGTTTTGAATGGCTGGGACTGGACCTAACAGGGTCCAGCTTAGAAAAGCATTTAGGCTTGTGCTTAACATTAGCTCTATGCTTAATTCCCAAAAGTTTAACTACAGGCCCCTTCTTCTGCACTTGCAAGCATTGCGATGAGCAGAAAGTCTGCCATCTGACATCTGTGAAATGAGCTGGTAGACTTGAGTCTTTTTCATAATGAACCAGTTTCCATCTCATAAAATTCTGTAATTGCAGATGGTATCAGTGGACACCTATGACAATCTCAGCAGAGATTGCAGCCCAGCATTCCTCATTATAGGATACATGGACACTGAACTCCTCTGTGCTCATGAACGTGGGGTTGAGTCATTGACAGGGCATTATCAGGAAAATTGCAGTGATGTGACTAGAGCTCCACGGTGGGTAAATGGAGTACCTCAACTCTTGAAGTTGACAATAGGCTCTCCTAAGAAATGAAAATGAAGTGATTAAGACATAAAATTGGGACTTAGTATACCTGGGAATTTTTGTGTGACCCTGGCAACACACTTCTTGTTTTTCACCTTTCTGCCTGAAAAGTTAGTATTATGCTTTTTCAGTTTTTATGGTGTTATTTAGTGATAAATGTGTTACCAATTGTGAGCAATTCACGAGCTACAGTTTTAGATAGATGCCATTAGATTTTAAGTCTGTTCTGTTCAGTTTGCATTTGCATGTTCTTGTGCCTAGCACTAGTGGAAAGCAGGCCAATTTTATTTTGCTCCCTAATTCTGAATTGAGAAAATCAGCTTTATGCAAAGATACCTAAAAATCTTTCATAAAATTCACTCTATTGTGAAAGAGGCCCTAGAAAAAATAACAAGTGAAAGAAGAAAAACATCAATTTTGGACTTCTCTTAGCCTGTTCTTTTAGACACTGCTATAATTTTTGTTCTGTCTGTGTACATTTTCATATGTGCATTTTCTTTTTATAAAGAAAATAATATCATTAGAGAATAATATCTTTAGAGAATTTTTATTTCAATCGAAGCATTTGAATAATGTTTTAAGGGTACTTTGAGACACAGTGAGAGAAATGGTAAACCTCAGTGGGTTTTAGAGCACTGGAACATCTCCCAAAAGGTATAGCTATATAAGCTATATATATATATAAATATACAGAATCTGTAATCTCTACCTGTGACTTGCAGCAGCTGTTTCAGCCTGTGATGCCGTGGGCTGCTCTGAAGCTCTGTAATGTGCACATATTTGAAATAAAAAGCCACAAGTGCTGGCGATTGGTCTGTTCCAGAAGTTAGAAAAACTCTGAGCTCAGTAAACTACAGTAGCTGGAAAAAGAGTAAGAAATATTTTTTTTAAAAGGTGGATGAAATAAGAACCTTTTAACAAACGTGTCAGCAGGAGCTGTTAGTTTCTCAGTGTTTTTGAAAATCAGATGTTCCAAGTATCTTGCTCCAGGCTTCTGGGGTTGGCTTTTTGTTTGGCTTTGGCTTGGGTTGGGTTTGGGTTTTTTTGTGGGGATGTTCCTGGTATCTGTTTTGTCACGTATCCCAAGCTTTACTGCTTTCATAGAAATGATCGTGAATCCCTCTGAAATTTTGTCTACTGTAACAAAAAAAATGTGAAACTAAATTCCAGCAATAGTAAAAGTTCTTGGCTTCCTTTATGCTGCCACTAAGGATGCTGTACCAGGTCCTAGGTATGATAGCATTCACAGCAGAATGATGACATTCACTGCAGCATGAATCATGCTACAGAGAAGTGAACCATGGTGTTTTCAAACCACTTGACATCTTTTAGTTAGCATGGTTTTAAGTATTACTTAGCTTCAGTTGGAGTCAGACATAGATAATAAATCTTTGAATAAATGCTTTCAGAATTAAGAACTAGGTGGCATTTTAAAATATTATAGATAAATATGATCATTATTTAATTTTAAAATATTCCCTCTCTTCCTAGCCTAAGGAAGGAAAAAATTTGAAAGAGCTAATGAGATGACCTCACAGAGTGGCAGGGGTTGTTTATTAGTCCATATTTGACTAGGATTCATGCTTCATGTGACTGTCATCACAAGTTCTTTGGGTTTTAAGACATAAGGCACCACAGTCTTGAGTGAACTTCTGTTCTAAATGGAGATATTTACAAAGGTTATCTAAGTAGTTCCTGCAGAATCCCGTGCTGCTTTTCACTGAATTGTTCTGGAATAATATGGATTTGCGGCATAAATAGTGATGAGCTGGGTTAAGTCATACTCTTAACTACTGTACAGTCTATTTATTCCATCTGGGAGCTTCATCACCCTGGCACCTGAGAGTGGATGAGGCAGCTGAATTGACTTTCCATTTCTCACCATGTCTAACCATCTTCCTGCAGTGTGACATGAACATTCTAGTCTTTCATCAGATTAAGATTATGCTTATCGAATAGCGACAAAAATTTTCCTCCCTCTCCAGCATTTGCAGATTATGTAGCCAGAATATCTGCGCTTAAACCTTCAATATTGCCATTCAAATCAGGCTTCTGATAGTTCTTGTTTCTCTATTCTGAATATTCTTTAGTTAAGATCTCTCTCCTAGAAAGATCAAGACATAATTTAGTTGTATCTGTACCAGAACAATGTGCAGCAGGATGTGCCTTTGAATGTGCAATTAAAAATTGCTTTGGCCTGTTTTCTTTTCCTGTTTTACATTTCATAAACTCACATGTAATTTGATGAACACTGTCATTCTTTAAATTTCTTCAGCATTACAGTTCTCGAGGGAATTGTTTCTCATTGAATATAAATTTTGCATATTTACTTTCTCCACAAGGGCTAGTATGCAGTAGCACAAGTTCAATCTTACATTATTATTTTCTTGTTTACTTATGTTGCATCCTGGTTTTCTTTGTGTTGATGTTAATGCTTCCAGTTTGGTATTAGCTTCATGTGCTACCTAAAAGGTGTTGACTTCTTCCTCTAGTTGACCAACAATTTAGGTAGTCATGTCAAAAGAGTAGTGTGATAATTATTCAGCTCCTGAACACACAACTTTGCAGCCAAGTGCAAGCAACTTGGTAAGGAGGTTCTAAGCCCTTTGAGAGAGCTGCAGTTCAGCAGCTTACTTTGCATTTCCCATGCAGCCCAGGTGCATAGACCATCTTGCAGTTCCTGAATTGGGAGTGCTCAGCAACAGTCCAGAAAGCACCAGCTTTGCTGTCTTGTGTCTTGTTTTATCTACATCCTGCCTCATGCTTTCTAACACTGGAAGTGGAAGACAGTTCATTTAAGTGCTAGTCTGTCAGTAGCACTGAAAATGTATTTCTGTCAGCAGAAGGGTCAATTACACAAACAGCTCTTCCTTTGAAGATACTCTGGAAACATGCTGCTTCCATCCTGCACCAGAGGTGAATCATGAAGAGAAGACTTTGTCATGAACTCGACCCTTGAAAGTGGTATAAAAGAGTTACCCTTCTCTCCAGCCTCTATTTCCCATCCAACCTCCCAGAACCAGCAAATACCCCTGCTTCATACTTCCTAAGTAATCCCAGCATTGCTGCAAGGCCTGTGACACTCTGAGGAGAAAAATCAGCATGTTTTCTGACACATCATTTTGGGCACCGTAAGCCTTGATGCTGTCAAGAGCCTCAGGAGGAGTGAGGGGCAGCAAAGGGAAAGACCTGTGCATTGAAACTGTCCCACCTATAACCAGCCCTATTCGTTCCTCCTCACGTGTCCTCATTTTCTTTGCACTGAGACTGACTTTTGGGGTGGGAAATCTGATGCCAGAAGTTTGGGAATGGCCTTCACAATTAATTCACCTTCATCTTAAGCCAGGTACCACTGTGGAGACAGCTGTACTCATGGCTGATCTTGTGTTGTGGTTACACATGTAAGGCTGAAGCGTCTAATCATGTTGGGGTTTTTTCCAAAACACAGCTTGGCATGACCTACAGCTTTCAGACTAAATTATTGTAGTGCTTCTTTCCAGCTGCAGATCCATTGCGAAAATATACAAATACTATTTGCCACTGGCATTACAGTTGATGTTGTAAAAGCAAAGAAACAGATCTTTCTCCACTGAAAACCTGTAAAGTGAAAACTATAAAACCCTCTTCCCTTGTTTTCTTCTGAAATTGGTTGTAATGCTCTCTTCCTCTCAGTGTGCCAGCCTCTATAGTTTAACTAAATGTGTGTCACTCCTCTGTTTTCTTTCCTATATTCCCAAGCAGGTGAGAGACTAAAAGGAAAATATCAGCTGTATGTCAGTGCCTAGATAAAAAGCTGCAAAATTAAGTTATGAAGCTTGCCCTTTTTAGCAAAATCTCATATTGGGCCAGTATAGTTCTTTCCTAGTGGCAGTTTATTGCTTCTAATCATACGAATCAGGGGTCTTTCCAGTATGCTTTTGATGAACTCCACAAAAGAGCGTAAAAAGCTCACCCCTCCAATGTTTTAGACATTGAAACAGATTTTTTTTTTTCCAGGTAAGATAATGCATTAATTGCTTCAGTTACTAGATGAGCATTAGCTTTTGATATAAGCCATCGCATAGACTCCTGGCACTTTGCATGCTGAGCAGTCTTGTCCTTGAAGTTACTGTAGTGCACAATGATCAGAACTTACTGCTGATGTTTTGTTAGCATTTACCAGCAGTGTCTTGGCAGAGGGTGACCTCCAGTACTGTCTCTAAACATTTTCAATTTACAGACTCAAGAATTTTTGCTGCCTTTGCCTCTCATTCTTTTGAGGAGGTCAGCCCTTTATGAATTTGCCACAAGAAAGAAGTTCAAAATACCCTATATACTTAAACAGCTTAATAGGAATAAAGCCACAATTGAACGCATGACATACAATTCATTTTAATATTTATAGAAGAAATTCATGTTGTTTTAAGTGTATACAAGCAGCTGCTGTCATTTGGCTATGAGCAGATGTTAGACCTCCGAAAGCTTCGCTGATAATTAAAATACTAACAGTTAGTGTTTTATCCCAGCTGCAGGTTCTGTTTACTGTAAATTTGATTTTAATGGTGCCTCTGTGCTGTTATTGAATAGAAGTTTGTTTTCTACTATATGTGCAAAAGTGTCTACAATGAAGACAAATGGTTATTTCCCATAATTTACTCTGGAAAGATATGAATATAGCTGTAACATAGTTGAGCTTACAAATGAAATACAGATACGACTATCACATTTGAAATGGTAGTTTCTGCTGTCTTAACTAACAAAAAGAACTAGGGAAACTTACTATTTGTAGTTATTCCTAAGCATTCCTCCTAAAAACTGCTGTGCTTTTTAAATGGGTTGAGATGTGCCCTCAAGCAAAGAACAGGTGTTTCTTTTTACTGAAAGGGTGCATAAATCAGAATAGATAAATACAGAGAATCATGATACTCATAGTTGATAGGTATGCCAAAGAATATAATTTCTGCTTGATCATTTAATAACATGATGTTTTATTTTAGGTATCCCTTACAAGTGTCTGTTCTCTTTAGTGCATATATGTACATCAAACGTTAGGGAAGTCCAGCCATTTTCAGAATTGTTAATCCCAAGGGCCTGATTATGCAAACACAATGCATAATGCAAGCAACCATGTTTAGTCCCTTTGAGACTATTGAGGCTAACTATGGCAGTAAGCAGTGTGCTTGATAAATAAATGTTTATAAAACCAGGATCTGAATGTATATATTCTTGAAAAACAAAAAGTTTTGCTGAGATAACAATGACAAGGTTTTTTTCCTTTTCTTGACAAAGCCGTTAGTGTCTGGGACTATTCCTATTTCAGAAATCCAGATCATTTTCCCTATGAGCAGAGCTTGGGGGATTTTCCCCCTGATTTTTCTTATATTAGTGTATTTTTTATTTCATATTATATTTTATGTTCTCTCTGCCTAGAAAACAGAAATCTCTTGTTTTACCAAGCACAACCAGAGTCCCTTGAAATTGGGATTCTGACTTAGAAGTGCTACAAATGCACTTTCCATTTGCACTGCAGGGGATGAAACAGAAAGAGTGCGTCCGAGTATCATCATTGTCAGTTGTTCCCAAACTGAGGGCCAGAGTAGTCTTTGAAGCTGGACTGCCAAGAAATGTCCAGACTGGCTATCCTCATCTCAAGCTGCTAAATTGCACTGGAATAGGTAGCTGAAATACTCCAGATACATTCCTGATGCAGCTTGCCCATGTAGGTAATTGCTGCATAGCCACAGAGAGATTTTTGCTCACACATCAGAGTTAAGAGCAGCCTGCATGGTGGCAAACAGGTAAAGAGGAAAGTGTTTTACAAGTAAACCAGTTACCCTGCAGGTTAGGCAGCTGTAAATTCTGCATGTTAACACTGTACATGTTTGCCATGATCAGTGGGAGTTTTGGTATGTATATTTTTTTATTTGTATTCTGTCTGTAACACTGGGCTCTACAGCGTTGATTTTTGACCTTGACTGCAGGAAAAGAAAAACTGAAAATTTTCCTAGAGAAGGCCTTTTCCTAGAGGTTAATTAGATACTGAAGGGAAACTAAACTAAACCAAACTAAACCAAACAAACTGCCTAAAGATCCTAACTGAATGGCTTGGCCATTTAATTTGCTGGTTGTTCATTTTCTTTTACATCTTTTTGTGGCCATTGACATAGTTCTGTAAGATGTGGAAGGTAAAAATAGCAAGCAGGAAATTTCAGTCTGTTTTTCAAAAGAAAAAATATTACAAGAGTGCTTTTCACATTTTTGGAAAGGTAAAGGACATCTGCTGCTTTTTAAGATACTCAAAATGCTAAAACTTCATCCTTTATTCAAGCAGTTCTTAGAAGACCTTGAAGTTTCCTAACATGATTGAGTGGTTAAGGACAAAACTAGAAGCTAAGGCTGTTTTGAGTTTCAGCATTGAAACATGACATTACTGGATTTTTAAGTATAAAATAAACTGGGGTATTTTTCTTGTTGTTTTTGATTTTTTTTTTCTTTTGGTGTTAGTATATCGAAAGGTGAAAAAAATGAAGCCTTGCTGTATTGGTATCTCTTGAGATTTATGTAATTTGTGTTATTGGTGGAATTTTTTTATGTCTCTTAGGGAGCTGATAAAGTCCCCTATAGGTGTCTTTATTTGCATTGCTTTACAAATATTTGCTGCCTTTGTGGACATAATAGTTATATCAGAGCCATTTTGGATTGCTGATTTATTTCATTTCTCAGTTTGATCCATGGTATTTTCTTTCCTTCAGCAGAAGATATGAATGAGCCTTCACAACCTCTTATTTAGTGTCTTAACTAGCTGGTTTCAAAAGTGCTGGCCCATACATTGCTTGCACATAAAAGCTTTGCAAATGATAAAGAACAGATTTTACTATGGTCAAGGAACAGAGATCTGAAAAATGCATCTTATCATTACGGCCTCTGAAAATCAGGGAAATCCGAAATTATGCCACAGTTCTTAGACTGTACTTAATTAATTGAAGTAGAGATCATTATAAAAATAATTGAAAGAAAACAGAGCAGAAACTTGTAGCTTGATCAAGGCATAAGTTATATTACTTTATGAATTTGGAAAGTGGACTTCCTGTACCATTCAAAATATTGTGCTGCCATGTAGACAATAACTTTTAAAACAAGAAAATCAGTTGCTTGTTCAAGTGGTGTTAGACATAAGGTGATTTTTTAATATTTTTTCAATTCCTTACAGGTTGTATTTTATTGAAGGAAAAGGTGTTTCTTTGCATTCACATTATTTAATATTCGTTGCATTTTAGCAGATAAAAAATATTTGTTTGTGCCAATAAATAATATACCTAATCACCAAAGTATGAAAAATTAAGTGTTGCTGAATAGGGGACTATAAATCAGGCCTCCTAGAACTTTTAGAGAAAAGGAAAAATAGCTGTTTTAAGCTAGCTGTGTAAATGCAGATCATTTCCGTCGTCATAATAGATTATTTCATTTATGACTTACTGCTTTGTCCTAAAGGTGCTCCTTGTGAAGGATGTCCTCACCCCAGCCTCACCACACACAGCCGCTTGCTACAAGTTTTGGAGAAGGATTAGAATTCTAAAGAGGCTGCTAGCTGAGAGCAGGGTGGTGCTTTACATATAATATTAGCCCAGACTTTCCTCACGCATTACGGGTTTCTTTCTGAGACAAGTCTCCTTAATGCCATCTTTATCTGCTACACGATGCATGAAATCTACTTTCTGTTTTAGAACTGCAGCTGACCCCCGACCCCATGAGTGGCGCCACAATGTGACCTTTCTATTGTCATCAGCTTTCATTCTCCTGAAAATTCTATGAATTTTTATTACAAGTTTTTTTAAACCAAGCTGAGGCTTCAACAAATTACTTGACACAGATGAGATGAAGTTGTTGAAGTAGTGTTAGATAAGTTTTACAGCCAGCATGTGTGCTGCTGAACAGTACAAAGCCAGTGTCCTACAATGTCATACACCAGTAACTGCTGAGCCTACTATTGGATAAATACATCATTTTATGGAACATTGATTGTTCTATAAACCCAATGGAGTATTATGCTCTATGATCAAACCATTTAGATTGTGTGTAGAGCACAGAAAATGCCATATTCAGGATGGTACTAAAAGTGCCATTTGTGTATTTTATGGATGTCATTACGGGAGAAACTTCTCTCTGTAGGCCCTGTTTACTGCAAAATTTTTTAGTCTGTAATGACATTTTTCATTCACAACGTATGCCTTCAAGAGAGGGGGCCCTTGTTTTATTTGTTTCATTCGAGTTTACTGCACAAATCCTGTACATTTTAATTAAATGTAAGCTTAACAAAAGAATAAGGTATTTATTCTGTGGGGAACAAATGATGACAGTAACAAAAGAATAAAACAGACATACAAAAGGAAGTCAGGTATTGAGTAAGAGAGAGGGGAAAAGGTACTAAGCCCTATTTCTAGTTTCCCAGACACACATTAAACATCAAAGCACTTCTTTTAGCCCTATTTCGGGAGTTTGTGGTCTCAGAGAATTAAAATAACCTGCGAATATGGATTTAATGTCTAAAATATCCTGACATTTTCAAATAAAAAACTAACAGTCGCTCAGGACTCCAACTGATAAATAATGGCTCTGCTGAAATGACAGACTTCTTGGAAAGAAACCAATTCTCTGATCATTGCACCCCTAGATATGAAACACCTCCTTACAAATTGTCTGAATATGAGCTCTTGTATCATTATATTTTGTCATTTTAATGCCTATTTGTGTATCTTTTTAATTTGCAATGACATGCAATCAGCAACAAGTCCACTTTTCCCAATATTAATGTGGGCTTGTATTGCAGCTTATGTTTGCCGTGTCAGCCGACACTTACCCCTTCTCTTTGCCCTTTAAGAGGGGGCGAGGAGCAGGCTGGATTTACTGGGACAACATGGTTTGTTGCTACATACAGTCCAATAATGTGACATGTTCCTTAAATACATAAAAATTCATACAGATGTTGTGTTGGATTCCAGTGCTTCATTAGAGAAATAGCAGCTAAGCCTCAAAATCTGTTGTTTTCTAAATATCTTCCCTACTTGGCTTTTCACTGTTAAAACAAAAGAAAACCAGTAAAATCTGCAATTCATATTTACCATGAAAAATCACTAAAATTGAAGTTGATGTTCCCAGTAAATTCTTGGTCATAGTCCAGTTAAAATTTAAAGTTACAGTAGATTCACATTAGTTTAAATGACACTTGAACTTCTACACAGCTCAACATTAATTCATTATAGTTGAAATGGAAGAATCTTCAGTGGGTGAATCTTTTACAATCTGATTGAGGCTGTTACATTTTATAGGAGCCATTTTTCAAAGCAGTACTGACAGCACTCGAAGTTATTAAATTGCTGAATCAAAAGATGGACCTGCAATCGCATTTATGAACTGTGATGGAATAGCTGGGGTTGCACTGAGCTGAGGTTAAGATGTTGGTGTAGTTAAGCTTCATCACACCCCTTAGTGACAGCAGTATTTACCCATGTAGTTTACTTTAATGGTCAGGAAGTGGCTTAACTCACCTCTGGATTCAAATAGATTAAGTAAGCAGTCAGAATGGCATAATTATCAGTGCTGCGAGGGATTCACTGGATAGCTCTTCACCCAGGAGACTTCCCATTCAATTGCACAGTAAAGACTGGAGTTGCATAGATTCACAGGCATGGCATTTATTTGAGGAGATGAAAACAGAGTGAATGTCCTTTTTCTTTCCCTTCCCCAGACCAGAGCTTCTCCTCAATACACTGATGCTGTGTCCTGTGCATAAATTATTACGATATTTGGAGAAATATGTCATGATTTCAGTGTATGTGCTTGTGAAAATTATGATTTAGAGTTATTTTGATTTTGAAAAGCAGTGGAAAATGCATGATTTGTGGAGTTATTTTGATTTTGTGCCACATCATTTCCAGGCTCCTCTTTTATCTTGTCAACAAAGCAAGATTCCTGAGAGAATTAATTACTTATACTCTATTACAAAATGTGGAGGAGCTAAGATAATTGTCATTTTATGTTGATTTCCCCTTCCTACTTTTCTTCTCTTTGGGGGGTCATGTGAATGTCAGTGCCTACAGAGAGCACAGGAAAAGTGGGAATAAGAACCAGTTGTATACCACAGTAAGCTTATTTCTTGCTTATACCTGACAAAATGTACTTCAATTGCATGTGCCAGATTTTTATGCAGCATCACCTGGAAACACTCTAATGGTTTAAATCATTAATTTTCTTTTCCAAAGATAACCTGCCTTGCAAACCAGGAATAAGAAAGTTGTATGGTGTCAGTTAGTCTTGTGAAGGTGATTTGCAGCCTTTCAGCTTGACAAAATTACTTCTTTGTGCTTCACAGTGCAGTTCTCTACCAGAAGTTCTGTAATTTTTTTAAAAAAAGGATGAATGGATGGATGGATGGATGGATGGATGGATGGATGGATGGATAGATAGATAGATAGATAGATAGATAGATAGATAGATAGATAGATAGATATCAGTATAAGACCTCAGTCTTATAATTATTGATGTTATTTTGGAAGTTTAGCTTGATATGCACCTTAACATAGCAAGTTGCTAGAGTCTGCAACGTGCAAGGTATTCAGTCTTGGAGTAAATCAGCTTCTAAGTGTGAACTTACCTTTAAGCAAATGAGTCTGTTTTTTAGAGCCCATTTTAATTCTCTGTGGGATCAGGGTCTGACAGCTCTATGCTTTGAGTGAAAGAGCCCCCTTAGACCAGCTTTAGTATAATTTTCTTGGTCTCTTGAGTTCAATGAAGCACATTGTTCACTAGAACTGGCTTGGAAAGTACAGTGCTAGACTGAAATTTCACTGTAAGTGTCACTTTTTTTTTTCTTGCCTGTTTTTATCCCATAGCATAGCTATTTGTGTTATAGTAAGAAGCTATATCTCGTATTCCAGAGTTGTGATTTCAGTTTGTGTCAGTGAATTTGAACTGGAGTGTGGATATGCGCAGTCTCAGCAGCATGGACTTAATCAGCCTTCCCAAGGCCCATCTGTCATTAGACCCTCACCTTGTTTGCAATGTCCAGCACCCACTCTTCTCTCTGTGTGCACTGGTTGTGTCCCACAGCTTGCTCCCAGCGCCTGAAGCAGCTTCCTGGGTGCTTCTGGATGGCACTGCCATGGGGAGACAGGGAGGGATAGAGCTGTCCTTCCATGGACAGCCACAAAGCTGGCCACAAGGTCCTCTCTTTTATGTCTTCTCAAAAGCACATAGGCTGTGCTTGGAGGGTGATGGCCTTGACTTTGTACAGCCTTGGGCACCATTTGCCTTGCTGAGGCTTTATTGTTAGTGGTGAGAATTGAGAAGGAAACCTTCAATGACACAAACCCAAACTGGGTGGTACAGCAAGCAGCTGGAATGTGGAGGTTACAGGTATATAACAAACTATATATAATTTGTTAATTGATTTCACACAGAAATAATTAAGATGTGTAATTGGGGGTTCTCTGGATTAGATTTTGTAGAATATTCTGCTTAGGGTAAGAAAAACCAAGTGTTTTCTCCAGGTAACTGGGCAAGTGACTGGGTCAGCTGGAGAAGATGCTGAATGGAAAAGGAAGGGGAAGACAATAGCATCAAAATGACAGCATGACAATCACCTCACCAGCAAAAGCAGGGTATTAAGAAGATCAGCCACAGTTTCTTGCACCAACATATATTTAATGTAATACACAAACCTAAAATTCGTTGCTGAAGCACTGAAATATCACCAATAGGATCTTCTGTAAAATATGTGGCTTTTAACTGTATACTGAATTTATCTGGACCTTTTTTATACAGAATATTTTGAAAAACACATTTAAATTGTTAATAAGCTGCAGCATTGTTACACTCAGCAATTATTTCAACCTGTAAATATGTTATTTGGAAAATATGCAAATTGGTTTTGTTCATTTTCTCATTTTATCTATGTTTTCTGTCAATGAAATCTAAAAATTGTCAAGGAATTTTATTCCATTTAACCTACAATTTGTTAAAGTAATGAACTGATCTTGCCATGATACCATGTTAACAGCATATTTTGTCTTGTAGGCATTGTGTCCAAGTCCTATGAGTGCCGACTGAAGGGGCAAGGAGCAACCTTTGTGGAAACCACGAGCCCCTTTACCGCGGCAGCACTGGGAGAGGTTTCTCCAGTGAAGGAGAAGGCCTTTCGGGGCAGCAGGAGACAGCCACAGTCCCCTGAGGAAGTCCAGCAGTTCATTATTATTCAAGGATACGACGGCGACTTCGCCATCGACGCTTCCGTGGAAGAGACAGCAGCGGCTACCCTGCAGACGCTGGCGATGGCGGGGCAGATGGCCAGGGTGGTCCACATTACGGAGGATGGGCAAGTCATAGCCACAAACCAGAACGGCTCCCACATCAGTAGTGTGGTTCCTGAGCAGATCCTGACAGAGCAGTTAGCAGATGGTGCCACGCAGGTGGTGGTGGTTGAAGGAGCAGGAGCTGACGTGGAGGAGGCCGTCCAAATAGACGCGGTTCCCGACTCCAGTAGCACGGTACTGCAACAGATAATGCGACAAGAAGTTTTAGATGCTTCTGAGGCTACAGTCCATCCTCCGGAGTCCTCCTCAGCATTAGATGCCCTGCTTTGTGCTGTGACAGAGCTGGGTGAAGCGGAAAACAAATCCGGACTCCTTGACAGATGCAGGTCTGGTCACAAAGACTTCTTGCAAATGCCAAACCCAGAGATGCCCAGCATTCCCAGTGATGCAGAAGGACAAGAAATACAAATGTTCCATGAAGTTCAGGAGACTCAGGAAGATACCAAACCTATGGAAGTAGTGACACGGGTCATGCACCCATCGGCTATAATTGCATCTCAGGAGAGAGCTCAGGCTGCCTTCAAGAACATGGTGCAAGGAGTGCTGCAGTTTGCCGTGTGTGACACGGCTGCGGCCGACCAGCTCATGAAAGAAGGTGTCACCCAGGTCATTGTAAATGAGGAAGGGACTGTGCATATGGTAGCTGGAGAAGGCTCTCAGATAATTATGCAGGAAGCTGGTAGCCACACGCTCAGCGTGCAGAGCGAACACATGGATTTAGTGGAGTCAGATGGGCAAATATCACAGATTATTGTCAGTGAAGAATTAGCTCAAGCTATGGCTCAGGGTTCTGATGGTGACTTCTCTGAAGGTGCAACGCACTACATTGTCACAGAATTGCCACCAGACATGCAGGATGAGCCTGGTGTGTACTCACACGCTGTGATAGAGACAGCTGGCTCCCAAGACATTCTGCAGGCTGGCACTGCTGTAAAAGCAGAAGCTGTAAGCCCTGATAGAGCGAGAGAGCAGTTAACAAGCATGGTCATTTATACAGGGGGTGGCTCACAGGTAGTTCAAGGCCAGAGGGATTATAACAAAGTACAAGAAGCATGAAGAGCTTCCCTCATAGGCTGGGTGCAGAGCAGAGCTGGGTAGTACCAGAATCATGAAGGCACCGTATTCCTGGAATGTTTTCTGTAAAGCTTTCTCAGTAGAATCTCCTCCAAGCCAGGTAACAAACACATATCCTGCTAATAGGAGGAGTTCACTGAAGAGGATAATACAATTTTGTTACAATAGCTCTAAGAACTATTATATGGGATTATTATAAAACAAGCATACTAGGGTACAAAACAGGATAAAAAGCCCCCCACCCAAAGTAGAAATTGTTCTGTTCAGTGCTTTCTTTGTTGATGTTTTTGTCTTAATGTTGTTTTATCTCAGGGTAATTCCCTGCCTTCTGTCATTTTTGTATAACATAATCACAGGAGTAAAATAATTTCACTTACATGTACATTTTGTGAATAGATAAATATGCAAAAAAATACAAACCCCACAACAGCAAGGTGAACAAGTAAGCATACATACAGTATTGGATGCCCTTCTTCATTTTAAAGTAGAACAGATGACATTTTGCTGTCTAAAATCTTACTTTAAAACATGCTTGGCTAAAAATATGTCATCAAAATAAGGATTTTTTGCATCTAAAATGAAAGTTTTCATAGTACTTTACTCTTTCATGGTAACACATAAGACTTTCCCTAAAAAAGAGCTCAAAAAAGCTACACTTCAGAAAATCCATGATTATACATATTCGGAAAGGAAGACTTGATGCCTGCAACTTCCACTTAATTTTAGATGAGAGTCCTACATAAGAAATGTGCATTTTTTGAAAAAAATATTGTCACTGTCAGTGTTTTGCTTTTCTTATAACTAGTGCTTCATATAAATACCATTTTGCAGTTCATTTTGTGAGCTACTTCTCAAATGTTAGCAGGATTTTTAAAGAAAATTCTGACATTGACATTAACAAGTAGGGGGGAAAAAAGGTGACCTTGTATTTCTTGCTTAGTCCAGAATGTCAGTTATTTACTTGTGGATATACTGCAATTGTTCAATGCAAGTTCATGTTGAAAAGATTTGTTTCATGATAAAACTGCTTCTGTTTCTTTAGAAAAATTGTAAAATATAAACTGGCAAGGTTTGGGGATTTTTTTTTGTCTTTCAAATAAAATGTTAGCATTAAAATGAAGCATCATGATTTTTAATATTAAACAATAAACAGAACTGGCATTCAGCAGGAGCAAACGAATGCTATCTCTTATGTCTGTGCATTTTCTTTTTTCTCTTTTCCTTTCTCTAGCTTGCTAGATAGATAAAGATAAAAGAATCTAATTTCTGAAGTGTGCCTCATGCATGCTTAATATAATTGTGTAAGTATTTAGGGTATAAGCCATGCTGACTCTAGAGATAACTGGGTTTCCTATCATGTTTAATATCTTAAAATTATCAACTGTAAGAAAGTTGGGGTGGGGTAAAACAATAGTTGCTTCCTGAAGCAACTGCTTAAAAATGTATTTTCTGATAGGGCTGCTGAGAAAAGGTGCGTCGTTCTGGGGCTATAAGATCTTGCTGCCTCTTCATCTCTTATTATATTTTTTTCAAATTTTATTATTTTCCAAGAGTTGAGGTTGTATCTTTGTCAAACCCCAAAAAAGTAAATTTCAAGTTAGACATCAAGATTCATAATTAGGCGAGTTTGACTTGCTCATCTTTCTTAAAAGTGACAGGCTGTTCACTTACTCTTAAATACTGTCTTCAGCAAACAGTGACAGGATCAACTCCGGTTTGTTATCAGGAAAAAGGTGACCTTTACAAAATGATGGCCCTCTGCAAGACTCTCACAGATGTTCAAAAAACTGAATGTTTTTCAGTGGAAATATTTCTTCTTGATCATTTCTCCTGTTAACTGTAGCCCTGTGGTCTTGCAGCCTGGATGCTAATTCTTCGCTGTGCTTAGTCCTGTATGGCTAACCTTTCTGCTGCAGTACAGGGTGTTGACACTGACATGCTGCAGTTTACCATTTGTGATTTATTTAGGATAAATATGTCTCAGGTGGCATTTAATCCTTCATAAAACCAGTGTAGCCTGCAGTGTCAAACCAGCAATCACATTGTATGCACAATGAAAAGAGCAGACCTTTGCATAAAAAAGCACCCCAGTGGTAGATGTTCCTGTGCTTGGGAGCACTGGAAAGGATTCTCTAACCTACCATGTGCTGTAATTACCTGGAAGCTCAGGTTAATGATACTTTTCTCTGAGTGCAGCCTGATCAGGAGAGTTAATATTTTCCTAGGGCCTTTTTTTTTCTTCTTCTTTGTAATGTGCACTTTAAAGTTAACTTATTATTGCCCTACAAATGTAACGTTAGAAATCAAGGGTGACATTCATTCCTGTGCTGTCATCCTACTTAAGGACTCCGTGGACTATCTCAACCCCATTCTAAAACACTCTCTGCCATACACTGAAAGTCAAGGCTATGGCAGGTCTCTTCCAGCGCCTAGGAAATGTCTCTGGCATTTGTCTCCCTCCTGTGCCAGAACTCCTGGCATTGTCCCATATCATAATCTGGGAGGAGATGAGCTGGATTGTTCTGTGGATCTTCCAAGCATTCCCATGCCTTCTGCCTTAGAGAGCAGGGAAGATTAGGCAGCAGAGGGAGGCACTTAGAGTGCAGCAGCACCTGGAAGTCTCTGACCCTTTGAGGTCCAAGCATGGAGCTGGTGAGGCACCTGTCCCATGTCTGGGAGCAGGCTCAGAAGCTGCCGGGGCCCTTTGCCACAGGCACTGTTGGAGCATCACAGAACTTGTGTGGTGGATCTAGCAAGGTGCCCAGGCAGCCATTCACCACAAGTGTGTTTTGCTGTTTGGTTGGAATACCTTCAGGTGCCTGTCTCCAGAGAATTCAAGGGCTGAGCTGTAATGGAAGTGATTGTTGAGAGGGCAGTGTTCCCTTGTCAGTCAGTTGCCTCCTAATGTTCTGACTGCCAGAGCCATTGGCTTAATTTTTTCTTTGTTTTCCACTCTGAATGAGCATTAATGAAGTTGGATTATACTGTGATGAAGCCAAACAGGTAAAATATAAGTATTTAAGAACCACGGAACTAGTAGGCGGGGGGAAAATAAATAAATAATAAATAAATTTAAAAACAAACCAAAAAGAAACTAAAATAAACCAACCAAGCAAAACCAAACCCCACCAAAAGTGAACCAGAAATCCTAAGCGAAGACAGAGAAAGAGTTTCACCCTCCATTTCTTAAGAATCAGGTATACACCTCCTGAGGCAATGTATCTTGGCCTCTGAATTCAGGCTCCATTTTTGGGGAAAAATGGGAGATAAGCGATAGCTGGAAACAATATTTAAAGAAATATTTCCTATAACGAAAACAAAAGAAAAGAACCCAAAACCCAACACCACCTGAAGGGCCCACAGCAACATACCATTCTGCCTGACTCCTAGCTGCACTCCTCTGTGGAAGTCAGATGAGCCAAGGAGTTGATGCGCTGTGGTTATGCACATGTGGACTGTGCACAGTCCTACAAGCACTGCTGTCATTTTTAAATGCTGCTTTAATACCAGGAGTGTTAGCTCTGAATCCTGGAAGAAGTACCTTTGTGATTTTTGTGGACAATGGATTCAGCTAATGTAAAAGCTTGTAGGAATCTTGTGTTAAAAGTTCCTGTGCCTCAGGCTGGCCCTGAGGTGGACCTGCACTTGAAATGCAGGTGAGTCCCCTTCAGAAAATCCTGAGGATTGAGAGATGGGGCTGGAGCTGCTGGCAGAACAGTACAAAGAGCTGGTGTTGGGATAGGCAGAGACCTCTTAAAGCAACCTTTGGGGCTTTTCTCCAACTTTCCCTGCTCAGTAGACTCCCTGAGCACAAAAGCTGTAAACAGAATAAAGAGAGAAGGGTGAAGATTGAAATTTGAAACTAAGTTAGTTCAAGTGAGAGGATTAAGTAACAGAAAAAAAGGGTCATTCATTTGGCAAAACAGAGAAGAACTGTGAGTTCTCACTTATTTTACTGAGCAATATTAGCTCATAATTTAAGATAGTGTGTGGCTCACTCAAACAGGCTACCCCCCTTCTATCTTGTTGAAGAATACAATTCGTTTTCTGCTCCTCTAGGGTGATATCATTTTATATGAAGAAAAAAGTTAGCTCAGATGGCAGTTATATGTTTCGGAAGCACCTTCTAATCAGGGATTGGTGATTCATTATTAGCTTCAGCAGGCGATCCATCTGACATGTAAGGGGAAAAAATTAGCAGCTGTCACTGCATGATGAGTTAATTTCCTGATAGGCCTGACACTGAAAAGCCATTTGGAGACATGGAGATGGCTGATGAGAAAACCTGGTGCTGGTTTATAATTGGAGAGAAAGAAAGGGCAGAGAGACAGAAGGAGATGGGGGAGGGACTGGGGCTGCTCTACAAGTGGGGATGGATGTTTGTGTATTTACTAAATAGATGGCTCCACAATAACCTGCATCTCTGTGCACACACCTGGGTGGGTAAGGGATAGGGACCAGGGCCTTTCATTTTCCTTCTGCCTCGTGTCATTATTTCCAGTCGTTTGTAATTTGTACTCCAGACGGTTTTCCGCTCACTCCAGCCCGGGTGTACAAGCACGCGGTTGGGTTATCGCGCGGTGACATTGAAACCTGACATTTTAGAGGAAAGGGGAGAAAATGACGCTACTCCTTTAATGGTTCTCGCTGCAATTTTCTTAATTGCAGCTTGAGATTTCAATCAATCATATAAAAATAAACTTATCTGAAACAAATATTGCTAAAACTTCCAAGAGCACAATTGTGAATGATGAGTGTTCAAAGAAGCCTCTTGTAGAGCATGAGGAAATATGCTCTTCAAAAGATGTAAGCACATGGCTCTCTGTTTATCCTTTTTAAGAATGGTAAATAAAACTATGGGGAAAACAGGCACTCAAGACCAAATGCAGTCCACTGTGGAATTTGCCTTGAGTGTGTAATCGGGACAGCAATGCTGGGTCCTTCATATGTATTAAATAAAGCTAATAGGAAGCCCTCGACCTGGGACTAATTCCTTCAGTGGCTGTGCATGTAAGGTACTGCTTTGAAGGAATTTGATTTTTTTTTTTAATTTGATTTTTGTTTTTTTGTATTTGGGTAAGGTATCTAATATGCCCAGCAAAGGAAGCCAGGCTTTTCTGTTAACTGGGAGAAGGGAAAAAAAAAAAGAACACAATGAATATTTAAAGTTGGTTTTGGTTTTGGGTTTGTTTTTTTTTTTTTTTATATGGTAGGATATAATGGGATTATCCCCATCTACAGAAGGTAATTTTTGACCAGAAAGAGGACAAGCCAGTAACTCCACTTGTACAAAGCCAGTTTTCACTTTTTCTATTGGGATGTTCTTAAATGATGGCCAAGGGTTTGGGAGCAGCGATGGAGAAGCAAAGATCCACTGCAGACAGGTGGATCCAGCACATACCATGCAATTGAAATTGATGTGTGTGTATATACACAAACCAGGATTATGTCCTGCAATGTAACAGGACACCTGACCTTGTTTAAAACACATTCTTGTCTTCTGGCAGCTACACATTTATCAAGGCTACTTTGAATGACCAGTTGCACTGCGTAGTCCTGCCCCAGATGTCAGTGTTAACTGAGAGCCATTGGGTTCTGGGAATTTCTGATGAGTAGGAATAGCAATCCCCTAGGTAGCAGTAGATTAATTCTGGGGTGACTTTTCTTCCATATACCCCAAACCTCTGATCACTCTTACTGCTTGGAATCCTCATTACTTACTGCAGCTTTTGCATGTCTTGATTCAGCTTGTTGGAGATACTACACACAGATTCCCATTGCCAGTTTGTCATGCTTGGGAGTGAACCACGTGGTTGTTCAGGGAGCAGAAGAATGGATGATTAGTTAGCTGCCTCTGCTGGTATTCATCCCTTGATATGTAACTAGCCATGAGCATCAGGATCTGAGCAATGCTCCAGAAACAGATTTTGAAAGTAATCCAGCTCCTTGGGAGGTCTGGTTGGATAAGTTGAGTGTCACGAGGGGACATCTGGTCAGACAAAAGAGAAAAAAAGATTGAGCAAATGCAAGGGAAGGAGTCAGAACCTTGGATTCTTGGTCTGCTAGGAATCAAGCTTGTTAAGGAGCTTCTTAGAGCAGAAACACAACTGAATTATCAGGAAGCAAAAGCCACAACTGCTCACACGTAACAAAGCCGCACACACCAGAGCTGAAGGACAAGGAGCAGATATAATAAGAAGCAAAACCCAATGTGCCTTTCCAGCACTACTCAGAACCCAAATACAACTCCCTACCCCTCTCTGTTCTCTCTTTCTTCTCCACCAATGCCCAGGGCAGACACAGGTGGCTTGGTGGCCACATTCCACTGACCCTGCTGTGCCATGCAGGACACAGTGTCAGGTTTGGAGATCTGGCATCACAAGTGCTGGAAGCACTCCAGGTCAGGAGTGGTCTTCTAACACCTCCAGATTCCCATGAGGGGAGACACCTGCAGAGAAGATATGTCTCATCCAGGTATAGAGGGTCACCAGGGGAAGGAAAGGACTCATTTCTGTGGCAAATAAAGTCCTTGCTAGCAGATGTCTTACTCTGAGAGGATTTCAGGACTTTCTCCCAAATCCTGCTAAGCTTCTATCTGCCAATGTGTTCCTCTGTCGCTGGGTGTGTAGAACAGGTTTGTGTTTTCTGCTCAGCAGATGGTGGTGATTGCTGGTGTTTGGTAGCTGTGAAATCCAGATGCCCAGCTCCAGGAGGATTTTTCCCTTGCTAAGGACATCTGGCCATCCTCTCAGCCTTACTCTTTCTTCTCTTCATTTTTGCTTGGAGTCTATAGGCTTTGCCTATGTATTTGCAGAGCAGATAATTCAGATGATTAATTTTTGTGCTTTAATTCAAGGTTAAGAAGAAAAAGCAAAGGGAGCCCTGGTGTTGTGTTTGTACCTGAGGACCTAGATAGGGACATGTATGTCCCAAGCCCACTGCCTGCTCCTGCCAGGGCAGCAGAGAGGTTGATGCTGCAGTGACACATTGAACAGACGTAATGGCATTGTTGGCTGGCAGCAGCTTGGTGGGGATGGCAGATGAAGGGAAGCCTAGAGGGATGCATCCAAACACCAGGATGCCTGTCTTGCTTTGGCTCAGAGCAGCTAGGCACTGTGTGGGGCATTTCTGCTCAGACTCCTGCCTTAGATCCATATGCAAGCTATGATGACAAAATCCAGGGACAGCAGGTACTGCAGATATTTAAAGCAAATGGAAGCCGAAATTTCCAGGAGCATTTCTGTCAGGTACCTTGGATCCACAAGAGAAATGGTGAGTAACCTGTGAGAGCCTCTAGATCCTCTGACTTTTTGTTATTATTTTCCTCAGTTCCATGGATGAATTTCTTGTTCCTGCAGGTAAAGGGCTGGCTCTGACAGGAGGTGACTTGCATACCTGGTCATCCTGCTGGTGGACCACTCTGCTACAGAAAGTGTCTTGCTGGGCTGTGATATGATCTGTGGAAGATTGATGATGTGGACAAAAGCCAGCTGCTAAGGAGCAGGACACAAGTCTTAGGCACTGTGCCTGTTGGAGGAAGAAAGCAAAGACAATAAACTCTTTTGGTTTTGTAGACTGTTGGTACCTAATTCCAAAATTCAGTAGACTAAGTTCCAATGTGCAAACTCTTACCAGTCTGCTTTTCTGCTCTGGGTGCTGGGTTTGTTCTCTATTCTCCATTTGCTGGGCCTTCTACTAGAGACCTAAAATTGCCCTACTCCACTCAAAAGCCCATGCAAAGAATCAGGGATCCATTTCTTCTCCTCTATTCCTCTAAGGTGGGTGTGTGTGACTCAGCTCCTCCTGCCTCACCAGACACTCAGCAGCAGGAGTGAGGCTCCTGTCCCAGCAGCCCAGCCATCGTTTGCAGCATGAGAGTGACTGCACCCCAGCAGTGCAGGGGATGAGCTCTGCCATGCCACAGATGCGTGCAGGGGCTCACTCGACACAGCTTTTCAGTCATCTGTCTCAGTGGTTTAGTGGGTGGCCCCATGCCTGGTTTATTGCGTGCTGTTGAAAGCCTGCTCCAGAGGCAGGATGAGTCATTTTCTGTGGTCATTTCTTCTGGTACTTGTCACTCTGGTGTCTGAGTGCCTCCCAAGCCATCACAGCTTTGTCCTCCTTTAGCCCCACTAAGGTATGAGGAAATGTTTTTTGTCTTTCACAGATGGAGCGAAAGATCTCCAACCATTTGTGGGGCTTCATTTGAGCTAACACAGACATTAACTTTCTAAGGCTTAGGTAAATAGGGAGATATCTCTGATATCTTACCATCATACCACCTTTCTATTGGAAGGTGTCCTTCTAGTAGAAGGTATCCCTGCCTGTGCAGGGGTGTTGGAAATAGTTCATGTTTAAAGTCTCTTCCAATCCAAATATGATTCTCTGTTTCCAACGGCCTTTGGTGTCCCTCGCTGTTAGTGTGTTCAGTGACCCACAAACCAGACACCAGGGGCTCATGTGGGCACTGGGCAGAAAGAAGCGTTTCTTTGTTTTCACTGCTGCACCACATCTCTTCTCCTTGGCCCCTGACTGCTCCTGTTGGCTTTGGGTGTTCCTGCTGCAGGTCCCTAATAGAAAATTTCCCTTTCTGCATAGGAAGCCTGGGACTTATGGGACTGTTACACATACAGGCAACAATACTGCGTGGGGTTTTCTCTACTGTAGTAGCTGGCACAAAGGGAAGAGCCAGGCTCTGAGTGCTGCTGCAAGGAGATCCTTAACTCACGTGCCAGCCATGGTTGCTCACCTCACACACTCACCCAGCTGTGCAGTAGAGAGCTGCCCCACTGGGCAAGTGGCAGCTCACAGGGCCAGTTTTGCCTGCACTCCCAAGGAGATGAGCCCAGCTCCCTGCAGGAATAGCTGGAGATGAGGAGTCATCTGCTTGCACAGCACTAATGCAGCGTGAAACCCCCAGTTCTGCTGTGCCAGACAAGGCACGTGTGGGAGATCTGGTTTCTTCATCCAAGCAGCTTTCTAAGAAAGCCCTTTTGATAATCAGTCTGAAAGATTGCTGAAGTGAAAATTAAACCACTCTAAATGCTGTTATGGAAACATACCCATCACAAGCAAGAGCCGGATTTCTGTAGTTGCCACACAATAAATAGATGAGGCTCAGCTCTGATGTCGGACCAGCTTTACCTTGTGCATGTCCTCCAACGTCTGGTTTTCCAGTTATGAGCTGCAGTAATTGTGATCAATCAGGCTTTATGCTCACTACCCACAGGCTGTTTATTAATGAATCTGCATCCCATCTTCATTTTTTCACAATCTCATCAAATCTGTTCCAGATCCTGTTTACATCAAATTTTGTCTGCAGCACACTTCTATAATATCCAATTTGGAATTCCTGATTCTGCACCAGTTCCTCAGACCAGATCCTCAGTATGCCAAAGAGCAACATCTTCCTGAAATAAAAGAAAAATGAAAACATGAGAGCTTTCAACAAAGTGCAAAGAAAAGCCATTGATTTCTAAGTGATACCATCCTTCCAGGATATAGACAGACAATTTTTCAAAATCCTTTCTGTACGTCTGTGTCTGTATGTGTCTGTATGTTTAAAGGCTAGGGTTGCCTTCCTGTGGATGCTTTAAAAAACATCAGGTACTTTTCTCCTTAGCAGTATACTTTTTCTGCTTGGGCACATGGGTTTTATGAATATTTGGCTTGACTTGCTAAAGACATCAATTTGATGTGTTGCCATGTGTTATAAATGCCTCAGATCAGATGCAGAATAGGGAGAAAAAGCTTTAGAATAAAAGTTTATTAAAAACACATACATAGAGTCTATTCTAAACAGAAAAAAAAAGAAAAAGCCAAACAAGAAAAAAACAACGAATGTTCCCCTGTTGCATCAATGCCAGAACATTATGTTTGCAAATAAGAATTTAGCACTACAAAGACAATGCCCTAGATTAACTAAGATCCCATTTCACAAAACCCTATGGCAATAGTCTGCAACATCAGTCACAGGAGAAGATATAACACAGATGCATTTGTGCCCTCATGCAGCTGAACTGAAACAAAACAAAGAGTGAATTAGGCTGAATATCTTACTGTGTGCAACGTATTGTACAACAAGGCACCTTTGGGAATGTGTCACAGGGTTTGGTAAATTGAAAACAAAATAAACAGATCTATGGGAATAAATAACATCATATTAGATGTCTGCTGCATGTAGACTACATTCACTTCCAGTCACAATCCAGCTTCAGTTTTCCTCCTAGTTTTCAATGCCTGTGAAAACCTCTGAAAAGAAAGGGGAGTAGGGGCAGGGGGAGGCACACCGTGCTGGTTCTCCTGCACATGCACACACACTCACACCCTCTGTCTTTCTCTCTAACACAATTTCTGCCAGGTGATGAGATGCCAGTGTGTCCCTTGCTGTTTGGCACACGAGTCAGTTTTGCCATTTCTGGACCAAGGCATGGAGTAAAAGCATTTTCCCCCACACACTGATCTCCCCTCACTGCTCAGCTAAGGTGAGAGCACTGGCAGCCCAGTTTACCTTCAGCCTAATTCACTCCACTTCCATGGCCAACATCACCCCAGGAGGTCCTGAGACCCCTGCTAAAAGCACCAGCAGCTGCACAGGCTTGATGTATCCAGGAGAAGGGACAAGAGATTCCCAGGGCACCTGACCCTGATGTAGCCATGCCACACATGACTTCAGGGGCAGTTGTGGGGACCCAAGAGAGGCAGGTACTTTGCTGAGTCCCATCTCTAATTACAGTCAAATTTAGTTAATGTTTTGGACACTTTTTTTTAGTGCTCAGCCATATGGGGCCAAGGTCTGCTTCCGAATACATGGGTAAAACCCCACTGATTTCAGGAAGATTGCTTGCATGAACTGAACTTAAAAGATCAGGCCATATTTATCTCAGCAAAAGTTCAAGCTAATTCATTTTCTCTCATTTTCTCTCTCTCTCTCCTTCTGTTTTGCTTAGCTTATAGCTGAGTAAAAGGAGCACATATCTTGGAGATAGCTTTTTAAATATAAAATTCTCTTTATAACCCCAGAGCAATATGTCATTCTGCGATTACAAAAAAATGTACTCTTCCCAAAGAAAATCCTTCTGAAGCAAACATTGGCTTTATCCTCTCTGAGATCTAAGCACCAGCCTTTGAATTCATGTATATCAGAAATAGGCAAAGATCTGCAACAGAGCGAAACCGTGGCCTCCAAATTGTCATTATTCCAGTCAAAAGCCTATTTCTTCCCTTTAAGAAGCAGCAATGGGCCTTGAGATGAAGTGCAAAAAATAACAAGGGACACTGAGAGAAAATGATATTTTTATAACTTTTTAGTCTGAACATTCTCAGGAGAAGAAAAAGTTTGATGAGGAAGTTGAGGAAAATTTTAACGTTCAGGTCATTGATATTCTTGTGTATGCCAACTAAACTCCTTCTGGCTTAAGGAAAGATCGGGTCTGCCTTCTCTCTCCAGAGATGTGAGCTCAGGTCCAGGGGGCTGCAGACACCTTGCACAGCCCTGCTGGACTCTGGCCAGCTGACATCCTTATAATTTTTATTTCTTTCCATCTTCACTTGTAAGAGGTTCTTTGAAGGATGCTGTTTTTCAGGTTTGCCCAGGGGTGTGCTTTCTATAGGTGTTCAAGGCATCTGGTTTTCGTTATTTGACCTCAGAAATGTATTTCTCACAAGGAAGAACATAACAGAAGGTCCCTTTCTAGCCAGCCTTGGGGATACTTGCTCTCTTGTTCATACAAATCTGAAGTTCCACCCCCTCCACTCAGAAACTGAAGGGCCTGTATCTGACCTTATATTCAGATCAATACATTCCCCTTTGGATTCCAGAATGCATTCAAGAATTTTTAATTTGATTTCTCTATTTATACAGACACAACGAGGTGAGAGAAGGATGAAGCTGACAGGTCTCATAATCAGCTCTCATCTTCTTTCGCCAATGTGTCAAAATTGCATTTCCATAATTCCTTCCATTAGTATTTTACCTGTTGTCTCCAAAGGCTCATGCTGGTGTGGTGAACGAGAACCAGATTCAGGAATTAAGCTGGGACATGCACTATGGCCACGAGTGCTGCTGCTAAAGTCAAGGAACTTGTTCAGGGGCTTGCAGACAACTCAAGTGCTCGGTGAGGCTGGGGTTCAGCATAGTGTGCTTTCACCTCAGTCTTTAGACAATCACCAGAGATAGATGGATAGTGAAGATGGAGCGTTGGGACCCCTCAGTAGGGAGGAGGAATGCCCAACTCTTCTCACTTCTGGTTCTACATGTAGCCTGTTGCCAGTTACAACTTTCCATGCTCCTGATCTGGCATCCTGCATTTTCTCTGTGTTGTGACCACATTTATGGCAGCAGCCTGCTCCTATGACTCATGGAATAGGGCATGGCCTTACGGCATTACTCAGGATTTGGACTGTGTGTCTCTGCTTAACCCCTTGTTGTACTCTGCTCTGGGTAGTGGGAAGGAGGTAGGAGCTTCTGCTGTAAGGATCAGAGGCTTGCCTCAGGGAGTAGGGGACTGCTCATCCATCGCTCCTCTTATTCTGGGTCTTCCCATCCAAAGTTGTGAACTCATTCTGATGTAGCTTGTTCGAGGCAGCACCAGGAGTGGGTGGTGGCCCCATGGCCAGAGCAGGAGGGAGACTGCAGGGAGTGGCTGCAGCAGAGACAATGCCAGCTGCCAGGATGCAGGAGCTGCCTGCCTGGAGCTGGTGGCTGGGAGGAGCCCTCCCACAGCTGCCTCCAGTACCCTCAGACTCATGGGTGAGGCTTCAGCTGGGTGGTGGCTGCCCCATGCCCCAGTGAGTGCCCTTGGTGAGCTGCTGGCTCATTTGGTATCTCAGGTGCAAAGGACTGGTCCTGACTGCTTGCTTAGCTGCAGAGCTGGGGGGGCAGAGCTATCACACTTGGCTTTTCTCCTTCCTGCTGCTAAGAAGGGTTTGAGGTGTCCAGCAAGACTGTGAGACTGACAGTGAAACAACCCCCATTAAGGAGAGCTGGGGAGCTTGTATTTTAGCTTCCTGGAGACCAAAGTGTGTGAGGGCAGGAGGGAAGGTTGTCCCAGGGGAAACCTATGTCCTGGGAGGGATTTTATGTGGACAGCACAGATCCAGAGCACCATTGCACATGTGCACACATCAGGCATGCAGGCTTGCAATCTTTCCTGCTTGGCTCAGTGTGAGATGCTTCCTTGCTATGTCCATGAGAAGGAAGTGCAATAAATTCCATGCATTTTTGCCTGCTTCGTGACTGCTGAACAGCTGAAGGGCTTACTGGGGACCTCTCTGCAAACTTCCTGAGCAGTGCCCTCAGGGCTGTCCTGCTGGGCAGTGTGACAGACGTGGTCCCTGGCAGAGTGCTGTGTGTCTTGGCTCCTTGCCGAGGGTCCTGACGTGCCATGAGATGTGTCACTCTGTGGAGCAGTGGCACACACAGTGGGTGACATGAGCGTCTCCACAGCTACTCTGCTCCTTTATACCAGTCTCAGTGAGGATGGTGTAATGTGAATGGATTCGTGATCTGGAAAACATATTTAAGAAGCCTGACACCAGAAATTAAATTTCTCCTCCCTTGTCCCCGGGGACACTAATGCTGACTGTGAGCATAAAGGAAACCTGGCTGGCTGCATGCTGTCCCTATCTAAAGATGAAAGCCCTAAAGCATTGCCTGCAGGGAGTCAGGAGCTGATGGCTTCAGAAGCACTCACGAGACTTAGACACATACATTCTATTTATTTAAAGTGATCAATGTCACTTCAGAGCAAATGTGCTACTGAATGTTTCCAAACTCCAAGCTAAAGCCACATCTAAAGTACCTAACTCAGACCAACAAGGTCTAACCACCCTGGACATCAGTCACCCTACTTTTAAAGAGATGACCAGAAAAGCACTTACCTGCAGGAGGGACATTATTTGGGATGCTCTTTGCACTTGATTTCTTATGAACATTTGCATATGGGCAGGAGAATCTGCTCTCAAATTTCAATACTAGTGCCAAAGAATTTATTCTTCCCCAAACCGTGTGAAAGGTAAATATTCATAAAACTTCTGTGTGCAAAGGCAGCAGAGAGTATTCAAATGTGTCTGGGTAGAATCTCTTTTATTTTCCTCAGGTACAAATAAAGCACCCCCCATCCCCTAGCTCCCTCTAGCTCTCCTTTTAAATCTCTTTTTAATGTCTCACTTTTTACTGCTAATAATTTCTCCCCTTTGCTAATGATGCTAACCTCAGAGCCTGCTGCAAACTGACTTGTTTCATGTCAGCCTCTCTCTATTGCCCACTTTTGTTAAGCCACAAAGCAGGTTTCAGTCTATTCAACATCAGCTATTTCTCTGACTTGAATATTACCGTTGCCTATTTCAAAGGCATCTCCAAGCCCACAGTATTTCTGTACAGATACCTCTATTATTGTCTGTCATCAGGATATGCTGGGCTCCTCTCCTGCCTCTCTCCCCCCTTGCTTCCTTCCTATGTATGTGGCAAAGTCTCTCTCTGCTCTAATAGCTCTCCTGAGAGCAGGGTGAAGCAGGTCTTTACAGAGGCCTGTTAATTTTAAAGGACAAGCTTTATATATTAACACCCCTGTGGCAGTCTGCTTCCCGTGCAGTGGGCTCTATCCTCACCACTTACCCAGAATTAAAGCACACAAGGACCGAGCCCACTCCCCAATGGGAGTATGGCTGAATAATGCCAGTCCTGATTCTCACCTCCCTCCAGCTGCAGCAAGCATCCCCAGGTGTCCTTAAGCAGGCTGAAGCCACGGGACCAGAGGGGCCACTGTGACAATCTGGCCTGTGCTGACCCACAGGGTGTGGGCAGCATGGGGAGCTGACAGAGGACATCTGCTTGTTTAACAGAGGCTGTGGTACAGACGTCCTTCCCTTCCAAAATCAATTTTCTCCCAGGTGCTGGATTCTTTGGAGAATTATAACAGGGTTATAATCATGAGTGTGGCAACGTTTGGACTTTGTGGGTGACTGGGACCTTTTCAGTGGCTTAGAGCAAGTGGGAGGAAGGAGGTTTTTCTCTGCAGATAAAAGACTCTGAAATAGTAACTATTTATAAATTATATCTTCTGGCTTGCTAATCACTTCTCAGTTCAAAAGACACAGGCTTACCCCAGCACTCCTCCATCGGGATGCCGCACTGGCACAGGGCTCCTGCTCCCCCATCAAGCTGAGCTAATCCCGCAGAGAGGCTGACCCCTGAATTTGAAACCAAACAGTTGAAACTTGCAATGGGGGACAACTTTTATCTCTTTCTCTTTGAGACATCTGTCCACTACATCATCATCCTCAACCCATGCTCCCCTCCCCAAAAGAACGAGATAAAAATTAAAAAAGGAGGAAGAAGAAGAAAAACTCTGGTTGGTGCAAAGGGGAATTTGCAGTTATTGCTAATGTTAGCATTTCCCTTCCCCCCTCCAACCCCCCCAGTTTCTTTGGCATACAGGTAAAATAACAAAATAAATCCTGCAAAGGGCTTTCTGCCAGGCTGCCTTTGGAACTTTGCTTAAGTGGCCTTAAGTAAGATAATAAGCAAGGAGTGTGAAAAGAAGAGACTTTGTCTTTTCACATTAGCAGCAGCCCTGTTCAAGTGGCAGTATCTATGAAAATGCTGTTCAGCCTTTAATGAGACTACAGTGTGTTAGTGTACCAGTCTAATTAATCCCATATTTTCACACAGCATAATTACTGAGCCGGGGCTGAATTATTTGGCTACTGGAGGTGGAGCAGTGCCTGCCTGCACTGTCCTCTGTCTCTGCTCCTCACAATTTATTATGCTATACAGCAAGACACTATTGAAACCTCCTAGTATAGGACTATCTGTCATCTCTACATTATCAGTAAAATACACCACCTTCCATACTGTGCTACAAGGGCTTTAGCAAATTGCTATTTTTATGGGATATGATAAAGGAAATGCTACCTTATGTTCAAATTTTTAACTGTCTCGTGTACGGAATATACAGTTGTGCTTTGTGGACTCCAGTTCAATGAGGCCTCATTTGCCTTGCTACAGCCAGGGTGGGTGTCACCCTGCTATTCTGCTCCCATTCATTCCCCCTTCTTTCTTTTCTTCCTCTTTTTCCTTTTTCCTTCCTTCCTTCCTTCCTTCCTTCCTTCCTTCCTTCCTTCCTTCCTTTTCCATTTTCTTTTTTTATTGCTTTATTTCTGCTTCTTCCTCTTTTTTTTCTTTCTTTCCCTCTCTTTCCACTCCATTAGCAAAACTTACACTTTCAGAATCTCCATCTTTACTGGCATTAAGATTTTTCTTAAAGTCCTTTCTCTCCTACCCCTCCTAGTTTATGTTATTCCTTGAAACATATATTTTTGCACATTATTATTTACCTGTGATATACGATCTTGCCATTTTGGAACTAGTAGAGTCTCCCACCCCCTTCCTTCCCATAGGAGTTAAGAGAGATTTGTGGTTTAAACATTTACTCACTTGCTAGTGTTTTTGGGACTGGTTTAATAGTATCTTTTTAATGGAAGGCCAAACAGTACATTAACTATATGGAACTGGTTTAGAATTTTTCTTTTCAGAAAAAAAAAAAAAGAGGGTTGTACCCCGTAAATTTTAAAACCAGCCCTAACAGTACATAAGGCTATTTTGTTATTGTGTATGGTTTCCATACATACATTGTGAGATATATGGATGTATATACCCAAGCAAAGTGAGATCTCAAAATAAAGAAAACCACATGCTTAATAGCACAAGGGGGAAAATTACTTCTCCAAGTTTTTAACCAAATAATGGCCCTGAGACTTGAGTCCTCTTCTGGGCAATCTTAAATATAACGTATTCAAGAAGCAGTAAAGTGAATTTCATTGCACCTTTGCTGATACAGCAATTGAGTATTGGATCTGACACTCCAAAGCTCTTCCATATGTGCACACGGGAACCCAAACAGCTCGCACTGCCCCCAAGATTAGTGATACCGTGCAGACTCTTTTATCAATCATTCTGGGGCAGCTGAAAGTAGCCCAAGATCAAGGGTTAAGCAAGGTTAAATTTTAAAAAAAATCCAGCTTGTAGCCTCTGCAGGCCCTGCCAGGCCATGGGGCAGCACAGCTTCTGCAGGGGCTGATCTTAGGAGGCTGATTTGTTCACATCTTCACTGCTGCATGGGCTATCCTGATAGAAGGTTCTGGGGGACTCAGGGCACTCTTAACAGGGCTGTGAAGGGAAAATTAGAAGTGAATAAACAAGGTATAGGTCTGTGAGAGCAGTGGGGCACTGCTAAAGCCTAACCTGCCTGCACTGCCATTTGGTATCTGGACAGTTGCCTGTACAGGAGCATCCATGTGTCCATGTGCAGCCTGGCTGGGTGTTGTGTGGAGGAACTGCAGCCACAGCTCACTCTCAAGCCATTTGATTCAGGAATGAGGACCAAGTACTTCAGGAGATCAGCATTATTCTGGGTCTGGTGCTAGAAGTTTGGAGGGGGGTTATGCAGGTTAAACCTGAGAGAACTCATGGATGTCTCATTTTCCAAAAATGGAACAGTTGAATAACCTGAAGGTGTCTCACTCTGTCAGCACTTCCATATGGCACCCAAAATTACCAACTAATTTTTAAAATCCTTTCTGCACATGGTCTGTAAATCATCAGTTCTTTTGTGTACATATACCATGAAGTTTTCCCCTGTCCTTGCATGCCTTACTTTTGCAGTAAGGCTGCTTCCCCATTACTCATCATTATCTGTCAAAATGTCCTGTCCTGTGAGCTATCTCTTCTTGAGATATTCAGAGTTCTTCAACTTCCACTTGCCTTCTCACTTCTATCTTTCTCTTGCTGCTGCTGCTCAGGCTCCTTAGGCTGAGCTTTAAACTCTCATCCACCACTCACCATTGCTGCCTCTCTTTTGCCTTTTATGGAGCCTCTGCACCCCCCCATGCACTAAGACTGGTCTGCTACACAATCTTTTTTGTGGTTTCTTAAAAAGCAAGTCCTGATTTGTTGTGTGTCAGTGGACACCTGTAGACATGAACACATACTTGTGTTTGGTGACAGAGGTACTTGGTTATGTGCCCCAGCTCACAGGAAAGGCCTTTCATAGTGTGACATTTCAACACCATGAGGAGGACTGCTTGCTAAAGCCAACCATGCCAGGTCATTAAACTGCTCCAGTGGGGTCAGGTTTGGGCATGAAGCTGAGCCAGGAATGGGAAACACATTTTTCAGCAGTTATTCCAAGTCCAGTGCCAGGCATGCAGGATGTGCCTTTTCCAGGTGACTGTTCCTAGTGGCCTCCCCACTGCTGCCAGCCCTGTGTGCTCACAAAGAGCAGTCCTGCTCAAAGTGGGTCACTTTGGTACTTTATTTCTTTTGTCCTTCTATAATGTTTTCTTCTTCTGTTTGCGCTCTTGCTCCACCTGTGAGGCTGATTGCTAAGCCCTGGGCAGCAGCACAGACTCTGGCATTTACAGCTGTGGAAATCATACAAAACCAAGCAGCAGATGCAGTTGCATAAACTGGAGATGTAAATATCATTCCACTAGTGCTTGAGCCTTCTTCCACCCAATTACGGTGCCTTGATTAGCTGTTGGTGTCTGCCAGTGCCTGCACCAAGGCTGCCAGGCAACATCCATGGTGTGGTGGTGTATTTGTGATGAGGACTCCTATGAGCAGCTCCTGGGGAGCAGCTGGTAAACAGCAGAACCATCATAGCCCATTCCTGAACCTTGTACATGATCTTTCAGCTTGAGGCTGAGGTCCACGAGCTAAAAGGATTCAGCTCTTATTTTGGACATTTCTAAGGCCCTAACAGGACAATTCCAGCACTCCCTGGCTGTGGTTTTGACTCCTTAGATGAGTAACCACATAGCAAAGCAGATGCCAACCTTAAACACAACTCTTTCATAAATGTATTTCAAAATATAGGTTTCCAGTGTATTTTTCCATGCCGCATTGACCCTCTGTGCTCGAGCACCTCTGCAAGTTACCCAGTGTTCAAGAACTTTGAAAGAAACAGCTGGGATTTAATATTAGGTGCACCAGCTTCCTATGACATGTTCAACCTTTAAAAAAATGAATGATTTCTTTAAAAGGTTGGATGTTTCATGCTAGCATCAGAACAAGCAACTTGGGGTGGGGAAAAAAATCAAAAAAGCACCGCAAATAGAGAAATGAGGAAAAAACACCCAGGTGTGTGCTAAAATGGTGTGGAGAAAATTAATTACTGCAAGGATTGGTATAAATAAGACATTACATGACCCCTTCTGCCAGTGGGGGATCTCTGGGGGTGACAGACAAGTAAGAGTCTTAATGAATAGCCTTTTCCTAAATTCTTTGCTGTGGGCTCAGCATAAACCTTTACATGAAAGTAGGAGCCTGTGAACAGTAGGAATTATTTATATTAAATGTGCTTCTCAGCAAAACATGGCAAAATTCCTATTCCCAACTGGAAGAAAATCATATTTCATGGCTGTAATACCATTAAGCAGGATATAGAGATTGGCAGTGGGGAATAGGGGTGGGAGGGAGGCCCATCAGCAGCAGGAAGGGGTTTTTTGCCTGCTGGTGGAGGGGGCCCCGCTGAATGCCTCCCCATGTTGGGAGTCATGTGGCAGACAGGAGTGAGGGGGAGAGGTGGAGGGGAAGAGTTTCCATGATGGGCTTTGCACATTAGAAGAAAACATCAAATTTTGTAGGGAAGAACCCATCAGGGTCTACATAGCCATTTTCAAAGGCTATAACCTTTTAATGGAGGATGGGATTACTGTTAAAACCACCAGATTACATCCTACAGTCCATGCCAAAAGGCTAAACCACCTGGTCAGGCCATGGCCTGACATGGGTGACCAGGGGCTGCTGGGGGCTGAACATTGCACAGGAGAGGTGCCTTCATAATGTGGGGAAATACAGAGTGGGAAGGAGCAAGTATTGCTCTCTCCACAATCACCTGCACTAACCAGGCTGTAGAGTTGCAAACACTTGCAGGGTTGCAAGTGACCAAGGACTCTCAGATGGAGTCAGTAAAATAACGTGAGCAAGATGTGTTGGTAGAAAAAGCATCTGGAGAAGATGTAAAGACAATGCTGTTGGTCTTAGAAAATGCCCAGAGGTAGCAAGACCCCAGGAGGGGATATCCCAGCTCTGAGAAGCAGTTTAGGTTTACTTTCTTGCTGAATTAGACATTGCTTCTGCAGGGTTGGGATGTGCACCTACATACTTGTGTGTGTGTGTGTGTTTATGAATTAAATGGATGGCTGCTCAGGAATAAAACCAGTGCTAATGTCCACCAAATGGTTTTAAAAATCACAATAGCACAGTCATGGTGGGTTATTAAATCCTATGGCCCCTTTTTTTTCCCCTGAAGAGGCTGGATAGATGTATCAGCTGGGAAGCACCCAGCTCCCGTTGCATTGCAGGGAGGAGAGTTTGGCATTTCCTTGGTGCTCAGTTCAGAGAAAGACACGGAGGTGAGTGAAGATTTATAACCTAGCTGGAAGATCATCAGTCAATCAAGTGAAGAAGCCAAGGCCTTCTCTCATTTACCTGGGATGATGCAGAGCTCCACACTCCTGGTGGCGATGCTCACACTGCCCTGGTGAGAGAGCATCCCTGTGCAAGGCCAGGCTCACGCTGGGGAGATGACGGTGTCGACAGAGCGGGGCTCCATGGAAGGTTGCTCCATGAAATGCCCAGGGATTGCCCCAGGGGTTGGGAGCTGCTGTCGATCAGCCTGGCTCCAGGCTGGCAGCGAGGCTGTGCAGACAGCACACACTGCGCGCAGCCCATGCGGATCCTTCCCGACATTCCCTCTGCCACTGGTGATGGAGCAGAATATACAGTGCAATGGGTACATCTCTGCAGAGGTGTTTTGTTCAAAGCAGGCAAATTGACAGGCTTCCCTCATAAAACAGTAATGCAGCTTATACATAAAAAAAAGATCATAAAAATTCAGTTTTCTCCCAAGTAAGATAATTCTGACATTACTTAAAATACTTCAGACTTGTCAGTAAAATTTCAATGTCATTAAAATTAACTGGCATATTTTAAGATTGACTTCCTTGCTTGCTTTCAACTCCCAGTCAGCCTGACATGGGGAGAGCACTTGCTATTCTTATCTTTTACACACTTGTATTTCTTGGCCTTTAACAGCTTCTTCTGTGGCGCACACTGCTCTGTCTGCCAGGGATAAGGGGTGTCACTGCTTGCTGCTAATCCATTATGGCAAGCTGTCTAATTACCAGTGGTGTAGCAGTAAATAAAATGCGGGTTCACTTCTGGCCTGCTCCTTATCCCTCATCTGAGAAGTGGGCAAATGTTGTATCACCCCAATTATTGCTCCATTTACCTGCCTGTTCCCTTGACTATGGCACTGCTAATTACTTACTTTGTTAGGCGGAAGAAATATTGGGTATTTATTTCATTTGCTGTGATGATAAGAAATACAACTCCTATTATTTGTCCCCTGGACTAGAAAATTCCCTTTGCAGCAATCCTTCTAGCCTGTGCACATAAATAAAACCACATTTTACTCCAGCATAGCTTTAGTACCTGAAAAGAGATCATATTTTGACGAGGAAAATGTTCTCGTCTCTTTTCTCTGGTGTGGGAAAGGCAAGTTGGAGAGGTTTGTGAAGTGGAACTGGATGTTGCACTGGATCAAATGGTTTATTACTGTAACCACATTCTGCAAGAAGCCACTGCTCTTCGGTAAAAAAGAATCTTTCTGGAGGTGCGTGGCTTTTGGCAAGGAATCAGAAATTGGAAGCAGTCTCAATTTGTGTGTGAATGGGACTAGATATGTTTTTCATTTGGGACATTTTCAGCTGCTGATCCCAGTCCCCTTGGCCGCTGCCATCTCTTCACTTGGACTCCAGTGTTGTGACATCATCCTTAGGAAAAATGCTGATTAGTGGTTGGCAAAACATGTGAATTATTACTATATTAAACAGTGAACCAACAGAGGTGTAACCCCTGAAACAAGAGGATCAGGCCAGGTAAGGCAGCTGAGTGCTTCCAGACAGCACCAGGCAGGCAGGGTGGAGGAACATGGTGCCTAATGAAAGCAAACCTAAAAAGAGACCAAAACTTAGAGAGAGGCCAAACCCTGACTGGCACTCTGGTACTCTCTCGACTCTATTGATCATTTATCACCTTAACCAACTTTTAACAAACACTTGATTTGTTGCCCAAACCAGTTATATTTCACCAGGATCTCCCTTTATAGCATTGTTGAGGGGTGGTGAAGACCTCTTTAGAGATTTAGAGTCTAGGTGGCCACAGAACACATGGAGTTTTTCCTTTTCTTGATCACCTTCTTTGGGGTTTTTTTTCAGATATCAATTTCCTCTGGTTTGGAGCTGTTAGTCCTGCGTGCTAGGACTGTCCACAGCAAATGAGCAATGGCTAAAAAAAGAGGTCAAATGAATGGAGGAGAATGTGCAAGTTATTTTAAAATTTCTGTATACTTCTCCACATGCACATATGGTATAATATGTGGTTTTCAGCTGAATGTCCTTCAGTTTTGTTAGGTATATCATTCAGCACGTTGTTGTGCCATTAACCTTGGTTTCAGTTACTTTGCAGCATGTTTTGAAACAGAAATGTGCATCTGAAAACAGGAATTTGGACCAGCACATCACTGGGATTTTATTTCTGAATTTCACTTCTGACAACACAAGAAATAAAGAATAAAGGGCTACAGCTGGCTGAAATGAATGTCATATGCAGTCTCCCTTCTTAAAATATTCAAAATGCTCATACCTCAAGGTCATTATTTAAATGTTCATTTTAGCCTTCTGCGTCACCTTTAAACAAAGTGCTGGCCTAACACTGCTACCTCATTTAGAGTAGAGAATAATCAAAAATCCCTTCCATGTCCTGGCACTAGGAGGGAGGGTCTTTTATCCAGATTTTGAAATCTAAGAGAGCCTTGCCTTAGGACCACTAATTTCCAGGTAAAAGAAACTTTGAATACAGCTACCAAAGAAAGCAGGATTATTTTGAATGTTTTTGGTACAGAAGCAAAGCTTCAATTTCTTCTCAAAGCTCTTTGGGAATGGAGGGGGATTTGCAGCTGGAGTGTTGAGTTGAATTTGCCTTCAAGGTCTTGCTGCTGAAGTCCCCTTCATCTTGTTCAGCGGGAAGGAGGAGGCTGTGGTGCAGCTCCCTGGTGGTGCACTGTGCTGTGGCAGGGAGGGATAAGCAGAGGGGATTGAGGCACAAAAGTACTGCACCAAGAGAAGTCCTGGATCTGGGAAAGCTGACAGGACACATCAGAGCGATCTGATGGGGAAAAGAAAAACAGAACAGCATCAGGAAAAGAGAGATCCTAAAAGGATGTCTCAAAAACATACTCAAAAAATTCAAATGAAGGAAGAGGAGAAAGCAGAAGCTCCCTCCTTCTCCGCTGTGCGAAATGCCCTGTCTGCAAACATGACTGACATCACTGGAGAAGAATGTAAACTTTGATTTAAAAAAAAAAATACCGCTTGCTGCTGCTCCTCTTTGGCAGCACATCTCATTTCTTTGGAGTATTTTTATGTGATTACGTATGTATATGCACATATATAAATATTTTGTTAAAAGCAGAAGGAGGCTTCTCTCTTTCTTCCCTGCACTTGCAACAGCGGCTGTGCAATATCCAAAGGGGGCTTCTTCTGAGAACTTCCATCCATGCTGCTAGAGGAAGAGGAGACAAAAATGAATTTTATAAAATACTAGTAATACCAATACAAATAACAAGTAAGCTGAGTAAGAAATGCAGGACTAATTCAAGTTGTGTCCTTTAAACCAATAATAAATGACCCAGCAGTGGGGAAAGCAGGCTGGTAAATTAAAACTAATGTGGGAGGTGTGTGCACCCCCCAACCTCCCCCCCATTACTCCACCCCAGCCACAAGGATCCACGCTGGGGGCTCGGGTGTCTTCCCTCCTTCCCTTCAATCCACCTAGCCAGAGCCCTCTCCCTGCTTGACAGCTACCGCAAGCCCAAACTGACAGCTCTTCAAAATCCGCTGAAGAAACCCAGCATTAATTAAGTCATTGCTGGACTGTAATTTCCTTGAGAAGTAAAAAATTCTCACACAAGAAAAGGTTACAGAGACCTTTTCTGTGTCAAAATTACCATGCTGCATGAATATTAATGCTCTTAATGAAGACAACCTTTGCTTCATCAGGAAGGTTCTGGAGCAGGTGCCAAGCCTGAAGTCTCACTCTGTGGATTTTCTACTCTATGAAAGTCAGCACAATGCAATTTTTCCATTAAAATCAACATTTCCCACATGATCGCAGATTTTTTTTTCCTTCTTTACAGATAGGCGAAAAGAAGGGGGGAAAAATCCCTCTGCTTTGAAATCAAACATTTAAAGGTTTCATTCAACACATTAATCAGCGCTGAGAGAGGAGACGAGGAGGAGGAGGAGCAGGAGGAGGAGAAGGAGAAGGAGGGGGTGGGGGTGGAATCTGCCTTATTTATACAGATCTTGCACGCTCTTCCATGGATCACAGCCGTGTCCATGCCGTGGGCTGCCCCAGGCTACCATCAGGCACATCCTCTCCTGAAAGGGCTCACAGAGGGATACTGGGATGGGGGCTTTGGGAAATGGCTGGGGTGGTCACCCTGCCTGGCACATGAGCCTCTGTCACAAGCCTTCGGGCACTCACACCTCAGGGACCTAGGAAGAGCATCAGGAGGTTTGGCCGTCTGGGAGGGCATGGCCAAAGCAGGTATCACAAAAAAATGGGGGGATGGAAAAGGGGGAATCCCCCACCGAGGGCAAGGGAGGCAGTACAGATGCTTGGCCACAGGGAGAGCAAGTATATGCATTAGCATCAACCAGTGAAGGAAAAAGCTATTTCTTGGCTCTTTCTAAGGGAGGAGAGGAATTTTGATAGCACTGCACTGGAGAAATTGCACTGCCTTTGTGCAGTGCTCTTTTTACCAGCATTTAGCCTCAGAGAGAAAGGGAAAGAAATTATAAAGGAAAGTGGGGAAAAACACAGAGGACAGAATAGAGGCTTAAATTCTAGACTGGAAAGAAAAGCAGGTAAAAGCTACCTCTTTCTCCCTTTCAAAGGAGAAAATTATATGAAAACTGTCCATTAATTATGTCTTCTACTTCTACTTATTAGGCATTCATGATCTAATAATGGCTGTGGCTAACTTATAAAAAAAAATCTGATTATTTTCTGTTGGGGCATGCAATGCCCTGTATATATTAAAAAGGTAAGCAGTGATATATATTTATGGGTACTGATGTAATAGCTATTAGATTTATAATACAGAGAAGAAACATAATTTTATTAGAAAGAGCAATAGTTCACAATCCTATTATTGTTTATTGCTGACGTCAGTGCTGAACTATAATAAGAATCATGTAACAACTGGAAATAATCATAAAAATTCCATTTAGATTTGCAAGAAAGTGGATCCTCTAAAACAAAATTAGGAATTTGAGAACCCTACCTGGCAGCAGCCATTTGAGTTGCTGAAGCCACAGAGATGCAGCTCCAGGTTTTGCCCCCCTGGTCCAAAGGCAAGTTTCTTCTTGATCTCAAATGTGTCATCAGCTTCACTTCAAACACCTGGGCAAGGCCTGGAGGGCTGCCCAAGGTGCTCCCATGGGTGTCTTGTGCAGCATGGCCCTGTGGGACCATACCACTGTGTCCTCCCTGAGATCAGTGGGGACAGTGGCATCCCCACATCAGCCTCCCACTGTAACCAGCACACAGGTGGCAAACTATCCTTTGGGTGCCTGGGCAACAGCCTTGATAATTTGAGTTTATGAAACCTCACATCCTAAACATCAGGGAAGGACTTGAACTACCATTCTGCACTTTCTATGGCTAGTCTTTGTTTTACATGAATATATGCATATATACTTAGACTCTAAATCTTTCATTATAGTTGCCCTAAAAATTTGTTTTCAGGATATATCTGGAGCTGTCAGCCTTGCTGGTTCTCTGCTTCTTTCTATTACTTTCTTTTTTCTCTTCTTTCTAGCAGTTTTTTTTCTCCCTTTAGAGCAGTGTTTGCTGACCTTCAGGCTCCAAAATTAACTCATTCTCCCAACATCTGTGAATTATTAATGAGGGTTTCAGAAGGTTCCTTAGCCACTTGCTTTAAAACTCCAGAGTACAAATTAATAGAGCTGTTTTTGGGAAAGCTTAATTTTAGCAGGTGCTGCCTCAGATCTTCCTTTGTTGCAGAGATAAATGTTCTGCTCCTGCAGAAACGTCAGACGGGATAGATACACCCTCCAGCTTCATTGCAAATTCAGAACAAAAGTGTCTAGTCAACACTTCTGATCTTTCTTTGTTAAACCCTGCAAAGCTGTGAGCTGTCTCTAGCAATGGTCCCATAACTGTTCACAGCATTTTTGCTCTTTTTGGAGTTTTATTATCCATCATTCCACTGGCCATTGATTCTTCATTGATTTCTTTTAACTCTTTCCTTGTGTGTGTGTGTGTAGGAAGGGAATACATAATAATGTGAGAATATAGACCAGAGGGATGCTGTGTCTGGAGGAGGTAAAAGGGGTGTTTGGGAGGGCTCTCAGTGGTAAAGGAAGAGGCTGAGGTGCTTTGTGGCTGGCAACAGGCCCTGCTGAGAAGGTGGTGGAGAGGGTGCCAGGCAAACATGGTGAAGGGAGGACAATGCTCCTGAGCCCATTTTCCTGATCCTAGGTGGAATTCAAATCAAAGACACTGCCAGGATATCCTCTGTGGCCACATGCTGGGTGAACAACTGGCCCACCACTAAGCTTTGACTCCTATGCCCTTCCTCCCTCTATCCTGATGCCTAGCCCTCTTCTGCCCAAATCATTTCCTCCTGCTCAGGACCTGCTGCTCTGGCCCTGCCAAATTTTTCCCCTACTGTCAGCCACCATTGTCCCTTTTCTTTGCCTAGACTGCTGAAAACCTGGTCTGATCACAAATCTATGGAAAGAAATATCTTCCAGCCTCACTTCAAAATATTAATGGGCATGGGCTCAGCCATAGGCAAGATAAGATGAAAGTAGGATAGGCAGTCAGCAAGTGCCACAACCCTCAAAATTCGACTCCATGAGCAAAAACCTGCACTAAAAGCTTCAGCTGTGGTGCATCAATATGAAGGGGTTAGAAAGAAAGAAAGGTTTGCAAATGTTGATGTAGCCAAAATCACACTGAAACAGAGCAGGAATAGAAAATTTAGTTGCTTGACTCCAATAAATTGTCTGCATTAAAATAACACAGATGGCTAAAATATATAATCTTACAAATTAGTGCAATTTCACATTTCCACAGAAGTAGGTGATACTGTGTCCTGTAATGATACAAATATTCTTATGGGACATGATATCACACTTAAAACTCTAAATTTTTAAAGGTTTTTCAGTTACTTTATAGCAGCAGAGTGTCTTCAGAATGAACTAGATTTGCTATTCCATCTGAAGAACAAAGAGAAAAATTTATAGAAGATCAAACAAATAAAAATACATTGAGAAAGACAGTAAGTGATGTCAACGCACTAAGAAATTAAAAACTTTGCATTAGTGTCTGAGCTTTTTTGTTGGTACCCAGGTATTATAAATAATAAACTAAACCGAAATTGTACATATTATAAAGCTGCATTTTTCTGTAGGGGTTCTGGTGACATGTACAAACCACGCGAGCTTTGCTCCTGTGGCTTATCCATGTCACTAATCCCCCTCTATAAAAGTAAAGAAGGGAGGTGCAGTGGGGAGGGGTGAAACTTGCACAGAACCAATTCCATCTTTTGCCTACATTTGTTCCCATATTACCTGACAAGCCTTGCCCATGTCTTTGCTGGAGTCTGCGTTGGGATGAATGAACTTCTGCAGCAGAGAAATGCATCTTGTGAAAAATGCTTGTTTTGGGTCATTGGAACTATTTGAGAAATATTTTGCTGAAAAATAGAGGGGAAACTCAACTCAAGTGGAAAACCTGAGCTGAAGTTTATTTGTGACTGATAAAGAATGATAATTTCTATTTTGTCTGTGTCAATTTTTTTTCTTAAGGCTGCTTGTAATCAGCTCAGTTCAGTCTTAAATGCTGCTTGCTTTCTTTTTACAAGTAATTCTGCAAGGCAGAAAAAAAACCCAACAGAGTTCATAATGATCTAATTGTGATAAAATCCATATACCTTTAAATATAACTTTCAAATTAGCCTGTGGCTGAAAAATTATTGTGAGATAATTTCTGTGAGGTTTATTTGAAGTAGATCTGAGCACAAAGGAGTCACAGGTTTTCTCAAGGAGGGCTGGGGTCTACATCAGTTGCTATCACTCTCCCCTGGCCAGGCACTTACTGGCTGTGGGATGTTCAAACAATGACTCTGAAATGCATCCCCCAGATCTATATGCAGTGTAAGAGGATCCTGGGGTTTTGATCTGGAGAAATGGAAGTTGAGGAGACTTACCATCCACTGTGCACCTCGTAGTATGGTATTTTAACTGTTGCTTTAAAACAGGTGGGAGTTTTGTTCATGGGGAGTGTTTTGGGATGCTGAACCCAGTGGTCCTGCCTCCCAAATGATGACAATCCTGCCAGAATCACTGCAGGAGACTCACCCGCTCTCCCCCGCCACGCCTGATACCTTGATCCCAGAGAGCTGGAACAGTGAATCTCCCTTCTGGCTCTTGCTGGCCTCTTAGAAAATCCCTGGCTTAATCAGAAGGCTTGTTTATGGTACAGCTTCTTGTCTCACAAGTACTACAGATGCCACTTCGCTGCACCTAAACTGCTTACGAGACAGCACTCTTATCTAATAAGACATAGCACAGCCATACATATTTATTTATATTTGAACTCTTGCCCTCTGTACTATACTGCAGGTCATGCATCTGCTCCAACACCACCTTATTAATTTTCTACTACTCTTCTCCATGGTGGCAACAGTGTTTCAAAGCCTGAAAGGAATATTTTCCCTTTTTCTCACTTTGATCTGTCTCTTTAACTCTTTAGCTGCTGAAAGGAGGGGAGCCTGGGCTTCCTGAGCACAGTATTGCAGCGCTCCTTGTTGGGAATCGGGACACAGCCAGGCTCTCCAGACAATGTCACTTCTCCACTTGTGTAATACATTACTGTTCTGTTTTGTACCTTGCTAATTAGAAAGCAGGAAAGAAAAAATATATTTATATATAAAAGAGCTCCCATCTGACAGACTCAAATTACAAAAGTATTCTGATATAAATTATTTAATCAGTGGGGGAAAAAAGAAAGTCACAGTACTAACTATCATTTCTAGACAGAGTATTAACAACCATTTCTTTCATTGGCTTCTGGTGTCTTATTTTGTGCACCCATCACCAATAAGGAGCTCTTGCATGATGCTTACCATAAAATATGACTTTCATCTCTTTGTCTTTGCATTCACTTGCTTCATTTACCTTCCTAATGTATAAAAAGTTTTTAATTTGCCTCCCTCCCTTCTTCTTCTGTCACTAGCACTCTTGAAAACTTCTGGAAGAAAAAAGTAAAGACTTGAATTCACATATGGGACCCCATTCTGCCAGCCAGATCTGCCAGTCTTTGAAATGCGTTCCATGAACAAGGGGTTGTTTGAAGGTGTGATCGCAGCTTTATGGCAAGGTTGCAAGCAGGTGATAGGAAACCATCCCTACAAACGTGCTGATCTCCAAAACCACGCTTCCTATGATGCCCTGTCTGCATGGACAGGCACTGGGAGGCCACAGGCTCTCTCTGGGCAGCTGTCCCCAGCAGCAGAGGGAAATGCACTCAGTGCCTGAGCTCCAACTGGGGCAGAAGTGCCCGCACTGGGGGCTCATGCCCTCCTTTGCAGAGATTGTCCTTGATGCCCTGAGGCTGTGCCTGCCCCCTGGGGACATGTCCAGAGGTCAGCCCTGATGTGTCCAGCCTGCTTTGGCCATTGACTGGAGCTAGGCTGTGCTTTCCTCCAGGAGGGCCCATGTCCCTGGCCTATGGATGGCAGCTTGGGATGGCAGCCAGGTAATTTTTCCCTTCAGTCTCTAAAAGTCAAGCCCAGAAGTTTAATAAGCCCCATCATAAAGAGGCCTTGCATGGCACAGCCTTCACAAAACAACCATTGGTATTGCCAGAAGACTGAGTCAATCCAAAAGGTGGACAGCAGCTCTTCAAATTATAAGGAGACCTAGACTCCTTCCAAAAGACAAGAGGTATCCAAGGACATTGCACAAGAGCTTCCTTGGGCAGATGTGCTGCTGCGAGGCCAGCAAAGCTGTGTTACACAAAAACAAGGGGCAAATCCCCATAACCACCCATGGGCTGCTGGCAGACTACAGAGCAAGTTTTCTCATTTGAGAAGCTGAGACCATGAGTGAAAGGCATTTTAAAAGATCAGGAATGGTAACATGCACCAAAACCTGTGTTCATGTATCAATTTTCTGTGCCAAATCAGAAGGCTGCTCTGGGATGAGTAACCCTGGGGCCCCCTCCTTGAGTCAATGCCTGTGTCTGATAAGAGTAGAAATATATTGTTTTCTGATCACTGGGGTGGGTGAATAAATTCTGTTTGCCTGCTGAGAATATACATATCAGGGAGTAAATTGCTTTTCCTTTTACAGTTATATCACTACTCTCTCTCTCTGCATATATATATATATATACATATATATTTTTGTATTGCAGGCTTGAAATCCATATCCTGTTGTTGGATAAACAACTGAAGCTATTGAGATTTTCATGGAAATCTTCCACTTTTCTTCCTGTTAGCTGCAAGTGGGCTAGGAGTGGGGGACAAAGTGTTACCTGGAAAAAAATTAATATTAAGAAGAAATTAATAAGGCAAGAGGTAGATGTGTACCAGTGCTCTCTGGGCACATGAGCACTGTGACATGGCAGGGCTGCCCCCTCTGAAGCTGGGGCAATGCTGGTGCCTGCTGGTGGGGTACAGCCCAAGCAAGACCAATGGTTTACCCTTGCCAAGCCCTCTGGGGCTGCTTTTTTCACCCAGCTGTACCCCCAGCACCATGAGCAAGTATGTGGAGCCCTGAGCCTTTCCTGCAGCCCCTGCAACATCGTTTTCCCCATTAGATCAGGCCCATCCCTGCAGTGCCGCTGGGAAGGTGATAGTCTCTAGCAAGTGGCATAGGCTCTGCATTCAATTGCTCTTGCAGGGGGAAAAAGGTCCAGGTGTTTTTTCCACAGCAGAGCTGCTGCTAATAGCATCCTTCTGTGTTCTCTCTCCTGTGTTCTCTCTCTCTCTCTCTCTCTCTCTCTCACTCTCACTCTCACTCTCTCTCTCTCTTCCTCACTACCACCAGATGCTAGAAGTATGAAATAAAGCTCATTTTTCTGACATAATACATTAAGATCTTGAAAGTTTATGCCACGGCATAGTAAAATGAAAACCTCTTGGCATAACAGAGGTGAAGTGTTGCCTATTTGTGAGCAGGAAGGGAAGTTTCTGCTCACGTTATTTTATACGATGCACAACGGAACTGGGGACTGCCTGCAACCCTTGCCCTCTCTGCTACTCCCTCCTGCTCCCCCCTCTTGCCTCGTGGAGACAAAAAGTCCCGTGTTCAGAGGCAGACAAGGCTCAGGATTTAAGAGAAGTGATTTTTTCCCCACCTGTCCATGCTGCTGTGGTGATGCTGCCTTAACCTCAACACACATCAGGGGACTGTCTCCCCAGAGGTGATGTGAGCTGCTCTTTGGACAAAAGCAGCCTTTGTGTTCCTTCAGCAAGGGTGGGGGAAAGAAAGGGGTGCCTCCTGATAGCTGTGCAGTGAGAATATCAAAAGCAAAGAGCTACAAGCCCTGGGTTACCCAGGATGGGGTGAGAGAAGCCACCTTCTCTGGTGGGAATTGCTGCTTGCAGCTTTTAACCACATAAGTGACATCAGGTTGCCAAACCTGCCAGCAAAGGCAGCAAATGTGGCTTCTGGGAAAGAGACAACTGAAACAAAATCCTGGAAAGGTCTCAAGCTGATTGGTGGAGGGAAGTTCAGCCTTCATTCACACACAGTTTTGTGTTTCTTCATTTTTGCGTACAAACACATGTAGTGCCAGCTGCCTGCGTGGTGGGAGTTTTATTCTCTTGCTTGAAAGGTACAAGCTGAGAAGTCAGGGCAATATTAAACATTGTTTATTAAATGAGGGAGGCTTTAATCTGCTCTAGAGATACTAAATATTTGATTTAGCAGAAGCTTGGACAATATCAAAAATACACATTTTATTCTTTGATTTGCATTTTCCCAAGGAGAAGGTGGGGCCACCTAATGCTAACAGCTGGAAAGACTGGATCCCAAGCACGTTAGAGATGTGGGAGCAAGAGGGGGTTTTTTTCCTTAAGAAAACTTTCAACACACCTACACAGGTGCAGGGTGAGAAAACCCCCTTTGTTAGATGCCTAACTGACTGGATAAGTGTTGAGATGAGCACTCCCTTGGAAAAGAAATGGGAAAACAAATTAAAAAATCCTATCAAAATAGAGCATCCACAAGGAAAAAGAGATTAAGCCCCTGATTCATAAAAGAATATGACATGTGCTTGTCCTCTCACTGCCCGTCCCAAAGTACTGCTTTGGAATATTCTGATCATAAGGATACCAGTGGATTTTGGTCTGGCCCACTCTGTCTGCTCTTAAATTGGAACTTGCACTGATTGAGTTAAACCAATGGACACTTACTGTGCTGAAGAATGATGTGCTTTGCTCCAGCCTGACACCAGTGCTCATTAATTTAGAGTAAACAGAAATAAAAATGGTACAAATTACAGTAAAAGTATCCAGCTTGCAGTGATTTAATGAAATCAGTTCACACTCAGATAAAACCAGTGCAACTTAGCACACAGATAAACACTGAAAGAAACTGATTAAATGTCCAAACAAAGACATGAAACCATGAAATCAGTTGGACAGTAAAGAGGGTCAATTTAGAAACAGATTATATTGCCCCAGCAGAGTTACTTTCCTTTCTTTCTTTTTTCCACACTGGTTTTGCATTGTTTTGGCTTGGTTTTGGTGTGGTGTTGCTCAGTGTTTCCACCTCAACTTCTCCACTCAATAGAAAAGTCTGGAGTATTTCTTTGTCCTTTTCCCCAGACATTATCACTCCTTTCTCTGCATCAGCTGGTACCACCTGCATAGAAGCAAGCAGATCTTTGAGGAGAATCAAATATCCTATGGGCAAACTGGTTTTCTTTGTTTATTACTCTGCCAAGCACATCTTTAAAGGCAGGGGCGCTTGTTGACTTGTTTCTTTTTTAAATGCCTTTAAAGCCAAGAACCTCTAAGATTTCCACAGATTTTTTTTTTTTTAGCATCTGACTTCTATCCAGATTCTGCAAATGCAGCTGCCTGCTCTGAAGACATCCAGGCTTCCGTGGTGTGCTGTGTAGACAGATGCTCAACCACTGATGCACACAAACAGAAAATGTGGGTTAGGAGATGGGGACGAGAGTGACCTAGAATGGCTGGAAGCTGAGACTCCCAGAGAAGTCAATATATGGACTGCAGCATCAGCAGGATAAGCACAAAGAAACAATCACAGATTGCTGCTTCGCTTATTGCCAAACTGGAGATCTCCAGCAGGAAAAGGAAGAGGTGCCATCTTTAGTGTCACAGGGAGGCAGGCAAGGTGACATACCTGGCATCCTTGGTACCATCCATGTGGAAGGTGGTGAATGTGGAGCCCAAAGGTAAGAGGAGGTCAGATGCTGCCCTGAGTTCTCATCAGCTCAGGCATAGCAACCTCCTCATCTGCCAGGGCAGGTCAGAGCTCTGTGGGGTGATGCAAGAGAGTGAAACCATTCTCATTCCTGTTACCCACACAATGTTACCCCCTTACACCTGGAAATTTACTTTGCCCTAAACAGCTTCAGCTACTCGACAACTTTCACCTCTCAGTATCAAGCATGTCATCTTTGACCGTTTTGCACTTTCTAGGCATCTTTTCAAGGACTGGCAAATTGATCCCAAATGCTGCTTTTGAAGCACTTTAGGGAGAGGGGAAAAAAAAGTATTTCAGTATACTTATACCACAATTACTCCAGAGAGAATTAAAATATATATTGTGGTCTCTTCAGTTTTGTAGCTAAGACTTTAGATTCTTCTGACTACATAATTTGCTTTATCCAGATTCTCATCCTGCCCATCATACCTGGCATGGCTGGATATCTTCTAAACTATTCTGGGCCCTTCCTGGCTTATTCTTTTTATGAATCTATTACATGGACTACTCTTTTTCTATGTGCAGCTCTTTGGTGATGACAGTGGGAGTTTTGCACACACAGAGTCCATAGAACTCACTGGCAATCCACAGAAGCACTTTTTTTTTTTTTTTTAATGTGGTATGGAAAAAACTCTTCTTATGAAAACAGATAACATCAAGTGCCTGAGGCCTTTGCCCTAGGTGTCTCAAAGGGAAAGGCACTTAAAAAATGTGCAAACCAGCAGCCCAAACCTCCCACGGTGCTGAAAAGAAGACTAAATATTCTTAAGGAAATGTTGGGTTTGTTCCAATTTATCTAGAAGCACTCACCAAACCCACTTCCACATTTTCGGGCACTGTTTTTGGGAACTCAGCATTTAGGTACTTTGAAAGAAAACAGCGTGGTCAGCTGGACCACCTTATGTGAACATTAATTTCTATTCACTGGACATGAATCTATTTTCCCTGTGAAAAAAGACCTGTAGTGGCTCCACAGGAGCCATGTGGAATCACACTGCTCTAAAGCCAGAGGAGAGTCCAGCCTCTAGGATGCACTTCACTTTACAAAGCATGTGCTATTAATTAACCATGAGAAATGGCTGCTCATTTGCTTTCTAGCTACATGAAGATTAAATGTTTCTTAACTCAGCATCAGTCTCAGCTATCTCTCTTCAGATTTGCTCCATGAAGCTGTCCACAAAGGACGGGGAAATGGTGGATGAATGTGGGCAGCAGGGATGACTGAAATAGAGTGAGCCATGCTGAAGACAGATGAAATTTAAGGAGAAACCATCCATATGCCAGAGGAAGAAAATCCATCGTATTTCATCAATTCTGAGCAGGTCATCTTCGAAGAGAAGAATTCTTATAAAGTGAAATGGGTTGTTATTATTATTTTGCATACACAGAGACTATGGCATTCACGAGCAATCCACAGAGGTACTTCTACTTTTTTTTTTTTTTTTTAAATATGCTGTGAAAAAGATCTCAGCAGCACAGCAGAGACACCCAGACATGGGGAGATTTAGATACCAGCAGACCAAAGGGATTCTGATTTCCCACTCTGCTGCTTTGTCAACCCTTTAGGCCAATGTGACTTTCTGTCATGGCCTCTTTCCTGCAGTTCTTACATACCTCTTCTCTGAAATGCTGAGGATGACACTGGAGCATCTTGGGAAATGCAAACAGGAGACATGATATGCAATAGTTTGTAAAAGCATCATATCTTGGATGTGCTTCTTCTAAGAAAAAGGCAGAAATTTTTTCTTGGAGCCACCCTAAGTAATAAATTGATGTTAACAGCACAAATGAGTTCTTGTGTGGTTTGGAAGCCATAAAGGCTCTCAACCACTAGACTGGTCCAATTCCTCCTGTTCTTTACTTTTGGTCTAGTAAATTGAAAGGCCACCACAGATGTTAGTACCACAAATATTCATGTTCTACTCAAAAATGGAACCTTTTCTATTTGATGATTTCTTCAAATGAACATTGCTTTTCACAAGGAAGAAGGAGACCATCAAGCTTCTGGGAAAGGTTATCAGCTTCAAATAGACCCCAGTGAAACTTTGCTGTTTTCCTAGTAAAATATCTCCCCTTTTTTCCCCTCTCTCTCTTTTTTTTGTTTTAAAACATTTTTCATATGTTACCTCTCTATCAGGCTGGCATTTCTTCAGATAAAGCTATTTCTTGAACTATTATCCCCTTTTAAAAGCTATATATNCAGTGCAGCATCTCTGAGAAGATTAAAAAAAAAAATATATATATATATATACACAATGAATCTTAGCTAGAATAATTTCCCTTGCAAGGAACAAGGTTTTCCTCATGCAGATATAGTATAATCAACTTGGAACCCGCTGGTTTTTTGAGTCTTCTTCATTTCTAGCTAATGGTTACAATGAGCTTCTTTTCAGCATGTAGATCCCCACAATATTATTGCATACTCTAGCAGGACCATCCTAGGAAGTTGCAGATTTCAGGAGTAACACCTATGACAGAAATTTGGAGGTCCAGGAACTGTTGGACAAAACTTTAAAGCAACCTGATTTAACAGTGCTTCATCTGAGACAGGGAAACCCGTATAATTTTATGTCTGCTTGCTGTATGTGGTGAAGTGTTTACGCCCTTAGTTCATTTATCAGGAAATGAACTGGGGAGCTCAAAATCTCCTGGAATCAGACTAGCAGCAGCCACTTGGCAAAATCCCATGAGGTCCATATCCATGTGCTGGGAGAAACCTCCACTGCCCTGCATGAAGTTCCACTGTTGGTTTTAAGTGCTGCTCCCAAAATCTGAGAATTTTCAGTTGCCACTGAAACAAAGGTGTTCATGATCACCCTGCAGCATGTTGGTTGAGAGCAAACAGCAGCAAATATGTAACTTACAGCTTTTCTGAAGACAAATAAGAGTCATGAGCCAGTTATGTGGAAAACAAGTTTGTCCAACTCCACAAATAGTTAGACCTCCTGCAATCAGTCTCAGTAAGAGACTTGCTTGGTGGGTAAGATGAACTCTTTATTCTAAATCATTATGTTTTGGGTCCTGCTTTTTAGTTTTGAATTTCTGAATGAGTATGAAAACTCATCTTTGAAAAATGTCTGCCACAAAATGAACAAAACCCTTGTAATGATTCCAATCCTCCTGTTTAATATGCGCAACAGAGGGTGCTGTGCTGTGGGTCTGAACAGGAATATCAGCCACTGCAAACTGCACTTAGATTGCCAACAAAAAGTAAAAGGCAAAATGTCTTCATGTAGATTCCCACCTCCTTTTAAAAGGAAAAAAACACCATCATTCTAAAACTGCAGCTGAGCAAAAAAAGGGTGGGGGGGGAGTTAAAAAAAAAAGAAACAGTGAATTATGTGATGTGGTGTTTCTACCAACTGTCTAAATAAAGGTTTAGTGAGTCACTGTGGAAAACAGAAAATCTTTCTTTATTTTAAGAGCTGCAGTTGAAGAGTTTTGTATGAAAAATCTTCCCTTAGGTTTGTAACTTAAACATTGCCCATCTGCTCTTGCCTCCCTTGTCTGCATTTACAGTAAATCTGAGATTTCCTTTTTCAAAAAATATATTTTTTTAAAAAAAGTACAGACTTGGCCAACAATGTTTGTAGAGATACAGAGAAATCTAAGGGTGCCAGCATCTAAAATGCTTCTTTTTCTTTTGGTGCACAATATAAGCAAGAAGTTTTCTATCTGGGCTTCTGTGTTGGCTTCAGGTTCCCTGCAGGATTTTCTGGTTTCTGGAAGAGAAAGTGACATGGAAGCTTGAATCCTGATTAGGTAGGGTACCCATTTGCCAAATTTTAGGGAAAGAAAATAAAGACTAGTCTTTCTGGGATCAGGACCAGTATCCACTGCAGCTGATGGGACAATCCCAGGTGCCCATGGAGACAGCCATATGATGGAGCAGTGAGAACCTCTGCTCTGTGTCCCCTGATAAGCTCATTGCCAAATCATGTGCCTTGCTTGCAGTTACCATGGCTGGAGAGCAATGCCAGTCCCTCAGCACAGAGGGTGTTATGCATATCTCATTGCTCTTATATACTCATGGGTATAATAACTTTTTTTCTCTTCTGTTAATATACTCTCACACGTGAAAGAGGCTTCAGGTCATGGTTTTGAATTAAATACAGAGTAACTGCACCACAGACAATTCATTTTGTCCTGCTGGAAATAACAGGTAGAAATGATAATCAGGCCCTTTAGTGTTATCCCTGAGAGGATGGGTTGCTCACACAGCATCACCTCTGGGTGTGTTATTGGGGTCTAGCCATGCCTGGTCGCCAGTATGGAGGCAGAAGTGACTTACTTTAAAGGATAACCTGTGAGCAAGGGATGCAAAGGCAGGATACTTCACCAACTCTCAACTTGTATTTCTGTCTCTGACTGCCATTATTAATGAACTCATTCACTTTCATAAAAACAACTACACAAGATCTTCTAGCCATATCTATAAAACTATTTAATGCTCTTTCGAAACAAGGCATCTTACAGCCATAGTAATTGTAGTTTTACTAGACCTTTAAATGAGAAGCAGCTACTTATTAAGTTTTGATATGGTGAGCTGATTAGACAAGTTAAACATAAAGGCACAATTTATGCATAGTCTATAACCACATGTGCATGTAGTGCAGTTCTTACACTGGTGTTTGGCACTCACTGCAATAGGAAATCCTGCTAGGTACACAGTTTTATGCCACTTACAGGTTACAAGTAGTAAAGCGAAAAATGCTAGGTTTTACGGGAAAATAATATTCATAAATCTCCAGCAGTGAATTACAGTATAACTCAGAGCTGTCTTTGTTTTGCTGCTGCTATGAATTCAATTCTGTTGCCAGTGCAGAAACAATAAACACAAAGACGAAAGTGGAAACCACTCCCCTTGCATTTGGCAAGTGCTTATATCCAATTTACAGCTGGTCTCTGAAAACAGCTTCTGAAACAGTGCTAATAACAAAGAAGTTCCCACAGATGCTCATTTTTTGCCTCTTAGTGAACTGAAGCAGTCCATTGTGTACAAGTTAAAGATTTCTTCTAATGCCTTACCTAGTTTTCCCAGTTCATCTGTCTCTGTTCTGTACCTCTTTCGATGTAAATCATATTTATTTGCCTTTTGTCGTATTAGGCAGCTCGCTTAGGAAGCTGTGTTGTAAAGAGCTCTCCCTTATATAGTTCTCACAAGGGAGACACTATGCTGCCTGAACTTAACTCCTCCTGATCTGGCTTAATTATGTTTTTGCCAGTTGATTTGGTTATTGTCATGTGCCAATTTCAGGATCAGTGCTCTGCTGTGACCATACAAGCAGCTCTGTTATTTTAAGCATGTAGGCTTTTACCATCACTGTCATTAGTGGAATGATCTCAGGGAACTCAAATGATTCCATTTTTTTGAGATGCATCACCCACAGGTAAAATGGTCAGTACAACCGTGTTTTGTCAGCTCTTAGTCCATTACAAAATAGCAGACCTCAAGAACAAAGTTGGCATGTGCTTTCGTTGCACTGTGTTTGTATGGCCCACATTGTAATAATGAAATAGTGACACTGAGCTGCTGTGTGGGCATTTCCCATACCTTTATAACTAACTAACCTTTATAATTGGATTTAAAAGCAACTCAGAAACTTATTCTTGAAAGGCCTCACACATGCAGAACATTAGGAACCCCAACAGCAGTGTGGACTGTTTGTGTGCTTAAGTACCTTGCTGGTTCAGGGCCATAATGAGTGGAAGAGTCAGTAAATATGAGGAAGAACAGTCACTAAAAATTAATAATTTATTCTGCCTCTGACATAAGAGGATTACCACAGGAAACTGGAAGGAATATCTTCCCCTGTGCAGCATTGAACAAAGAGTAATTTTCTTCTAACACAACAAGCATTGGCCAATATTCAGCTGCAGACACTGGATGTGGAGAACTAATAGTCTTATCTGGTGTAAGGAGCCTTATCTGTGATTTGTTTGTATGGTTGTGATGCTGCAACTGAAATGTTGCACCACAAAGTGACAACACCTTAAAGGGAACTATTTTTAACTTACACTGATGTAAGCAAGAAAATAATGAAGCCTTAATTATACTTAAATACCTGAACTAGTTGTGGGTTTCAATATCTCCTTCAAATATTCAGTAGAGGTTTGGGACCTGTGCAGTGAATTTAAATCTCTTGACAACTGGTTTGCTTTTCTTCCATGAAAAAGAAGAATTCCTCCTGAAGACTCTTTTGAAGTAGTTCACAAGCCCCAGATGTCCCTGGACTCAGGCTGAAAGATTTTTTTCTTTAAAAGCATCAGGAAGTCTCTAGGAAGAGCAAGTGAACTGTTAGGATCTTATGTGGACAATAAAGACTTTCAATAACCTTATTTTAAATATTTTGAATAATATGCCAGCATTAAAAAAACTGAAACTGAGAATTGCTATCTTGAAATAATAAAAGATTTCCACAAATTTAAAAGTTCCAGTATGCACAAGAGAAATGGTTGTGTTTTCTTTAAATATGATATTCTGGGCATTGCCTGGCATTTTGCTACTTGTAGTCTTTCTCAAAAGAACAGAAAGTAATAGTAAAATGTAGCAGAGTGATACTTCGAAGGCAAGCATATATATATTTCTTTATTTCTTAGTTCTAGCATAGTCACAATTTTATAGTTTTCTACTTAGTAGCTTATATCTAAATACAGAAACTTATATAAACTCCAAACACAATCAGGTGGAATATGAAATAAATATATAAGATAAACTACTATGAATATGATAAATGCATCTCTTTGAATTATAATTATTCATTAATGAGTGTTTTCTACTTAGCTCAATAAGCTCCTTAATAACTGGGAGCTGAAGACCAGATGAAACAAAAGGACTGATGGAAGATCTCTTCACATCTGCATTCAGCTCTGTGCTATTTAGACATGCAGAGCATTGCTGGTGAGAAGAGGCTCCACAAATGTCCAACAGAAATTAAAGTTACTCATATGGGGCTGGCCTGTTGGGAGCTTCAAGACATTACAATTCTCATTCCCTTCTACCTTGTTTATCTGAGTGTGGTTAGCCAGCATGCCACTCCTAGGGGGATGAGGGCTGGAAATAACCCTTCCACCTACTGCTACTGTGAGCTATTCTGCTAAACCTGCCCCTGTAAGACTACTTAGAAATTAGGAGTCCCAAGGACTAGACTTCTGTCACGCACAGAACTGAAGATATTTATTCCCCAAGCAGCATCTTACTTTCTAATTGCTTTTTAGGTTCATTTACAGTTGTCAATTCTGGTCTGTAAACAAGAGCATGATTTAGCTTTTGATTGTCTGAAATTCTTTTTTTTTCCCTCCATTTAGTTTTGATAGCAAGGATTGACGAGTGTTCTTTTGAGATCATCATTATAACAGAGCATTTTGAGCCTGGTTAAGACAGAGTTTCTTATGTTTTTTGTTCTTTCTGTAGGTGCACCACCAATGCTCAGAACATTGTAGGACTGTCTCTTCACCCAAATGTTTTATTGGATGATGAAAAGACAAGTGAAGGAAAAGTGGGATTGACTTCCACATGGAAATTATATCCATTGTATTAATAAAGGGTCTGTGCAGTCAGAGGTTGTCACATCAACTCATTTCATGAGGTATGTTTGGTGGTACTCTGTGTAGGTACTTCTTTCTTTGATTTGAACTTCAGTAAATGTGTTCACTGGATTTTCTGTGGTCTAAGTGCAGAATGAGTCCAGCTGAGGTAGTTAACACCATCAGAATATTATCAGATTATGCTGGGAAGGCCTTTGTCTTCAGTAAAAATAGTAGCTATCTATGGTCCATAGTTTTCCAAGGGAGGCTTGTCTGGAGGGGTTTGCCTCAGAATGAAGACAAAGCAGGATAACAGCAAAGCATCACTTACAAACATCACCCATGAGCACACACTGCATGTGTGGCTGGTATAGTTTAAAGATTCTCTCATTTCAGAGCATTGGTCTTGTGAAGTGATTAAGGAAAGATAGGAGAGAAGTAGAGGAAAGCAATTTTCAATGCCAGCAGAGACTTCAATGTAAAACAAGAGAGAAATTATGAGATATTATATTGTCTCTGACCAGATGAAAAGTTTTGTTCCATCCCTCAAGGCAGAACTGTAAATACTGGAATAGTCAGCTCCCTGCATCTCTAAAGATTGCCCAGCACACTTGGATAATCTGATTATTAGAAAGACCTGACCAGACCTCTCATATAGCATAAGAGAGCACTGGATCTTCTAGACCTCCTGGTCTTATGCTGGACTGTCCCCTTGGATTTCTGAGCATGATCCATTGTGGCTAGTTAAGCTTCCATAGGGATTCAGTAATTATCCCAATGCAGAAAATCACCATTCCTAACAAACACAGTTTCAAATTTGCCCTCCCATCTTATTTGAAATCTGCGTATATAATTCTGCTCTGCTACTGATTTGGCTTTCTTTCTATCCTTTAGTCATCTACCCTTTCCAAAATTAGAACTTACTCTGAAGAGAAGCAATATCAGGCACTCTGACTCCATGCACACCTACATGTTTGTATGTGTAAAATTCAGAAATACCTGAGAGCAAGTAACAAACTATAGATAGGGGAAATATTTTCTTGATAGAAGCCAAGCTTGATAAAAGGAGTGCAAACTGTCGTGCCTGAAAGTATGGTATTAATAATTAAGTCATGCAATCATTACCTCAGGATATTATTTCTTAAATATCTCTTGCAAAGGCAATACGATTACATATGAATTATATCAATTTTCTACCAACAAAAAAAAAAATCCACAGAAATAGGAATTGAATTACACTGTCCAATTTGCTGTAAAGTTCATTGTACGTGAAGAAATTAATCAAAGCTACCACCACCCATTTTTATGGGAACATAAAATGATGTGAACTTCCATTTTAAATAAAGATGCATAACTCTTTTATGAAGACTGACTAATAACATTGTAATGAACTGAAATGTTACTGATACATTAACAATGAAAATTTTGAGGGATGTGTTTACTGAGTCTCCTGTTTCAAGCCAAACAATACTTCCATTTGAATCTGTCTATCATGAAAGGAAAAATCCAAACAATAAAGTTGATGTGAACTCAGTGTAAATTCATCTCTCACATATATAAATGGCCAGCAACATTTTTGTTATCTAGCTACTTCCACCTAAATGATACCTCAGACAGACATGGGCTATATTCTCCAGCAATCTGAGATTTTCAGGTGTTGTCCAGACATCTCTGTGTTGCCACAAATGTCCATGAGTGGGTATTTCCAACCTAATTCAAAGGGCTACAAGACAATAAAGGAATTTTCTTAGATCCCAGATTCAAGTGGATTGAGCATGCCTGTACATTTTCTATGCAGTATAAAGGCTTTTAATCAGGGAGGCTGTCCCTCCTTCCCACAGAAGAATGGTAATTAATTAAAGTAATATGATATTAATCGAATAATCAGTAAGCTAATTTATTTTGACTGTGCTCACACAGTTTTTGCTCTTAGGTTTTTGTTTTTTTTTTTAACAGTCTAAGAAATGATGCAATTGTCTGGAATATTTGCTGAAACAGTGTTTAAGCATGTAGTGGAAAGCAAGTGAGAATATCTCAATCACAGCAGAGGGTTCTCAGAGTGCTGTTTATCTGGCTGAAAGTAAGTACTGCTCTCCTTTCTTTTGGACAACGAAATTCAAACAGGCAAAATCCAGGGTAAGCAAATTTTTGTGGGTTGTTTTTTGTTAGTTTTGTTTTGGTTTTTTTTTTCTTCTGAACAGCCATTCAGCCAGTTAACTTTGTTCACCAGGTGTTTTTTCATCTCTCACAAATGACTGTCTAAATTAGAAACTGTCAGAAGTTTTCTTAGTTGCTAGAATTCATCTGGAGGAAATCTTCAAAGCCTTTTATCATGGGTGGTCCTTTGCTTTGCCTCTCCTTAACCCCTGTTCTAGTTAACATTTTTTAAAAAAACAACCAAGGGCAATGTTTCATAAATGTGAGAGGCAAAAAGTTAATGAAAAATAGAATTGTTAGTAATAGATAAAGGTGGACTTCTTGATTATATTTACTAAATTAATCATTAGCATTTTATGTGATATTCAGAAACATCACATGATGAGTCAGGGAATTGACTTGTTTACTTGTCTTTTTCAGCTCTGTGAATCTGAACATCAATCAAATGCTAGAAATTTGTTTAGCTAGAGGAGTGATTACTCACTTTATGCACTCTTTTGGACCACTGCTGCAGAGGAAAAGTATTTCAGTATATCATGAGTATTTCAGTATATCATCTACCCCTCTCTTGCCCCTCCCTCCAACTGCCTCATTCTAAAAATGTCCTTTCTGTGGATCCTAAGAGGGACCACATGCGTTGTCTTCAGACCACTAAACTACAGAGATGGCAACAAGAGAGAAATACAATATTCCAGCTGGATAATCACCAAGCAGTCTGATTCACTTAGTCTAATGTTCCCAGTCAGATCCTGGCAATGAAATAAGCATGTAGGAGGTTGCAAACCGATTAGTTTTAATTAAAATAATAAAAAGGTCCAAGCTATGGACCTCAGATTTGAGGTCCTTTTATTTTTTTCATAAGAAAGGGTATCTGATCAAATCTTATTCTTAACCTGTCCCTCAGACTTTTAGGCTGATTTGAATTCAAAGCTACATGGATCTGTTTGGCTCTTTCCAGAAAACTGCTTTGCAAATTGACTGTCATTTTGTCAATCCATACCCATAGTTCATCTTCAGAAGTCCTCAGCTCTGGATTTGTTCTGAGTCTTAATAGTGTTGTACCAGCCTCTGGGACAACATCCATCTTGGTCCTCAGTGCTACATTATTCTCATTATCACTTGGTTTTAAAAGTCTGGAGTTACGTCAGTGTTCCACCAGTTCAGGTTCTGGACATTTTGCGACATCCCTAACTACAAAACATTACTTTTTCCCATCAGGGAGCAATAGATGCTGTAAATGATGTTGACAAAATTTGGGGCCAGCAATAAGGAGACAATTATTTATTATTATTATTATAATAATTACAAATTCGGGGTCTCCTGAATCCGGATTAAAGCTCTGCAGGTGCTGAACAGCATTTCTGTACAGAACCTTGGTGGCAGCTGGCACCAGCTGGAATCCCATTTCCTGCTCACCAGAGCTTCAAAACATGTCATTACATGTAGAGAAAAGAGGGAGAAATGTTGTTTGTCTTCTAATTTGTCTTAAAATCTTCTGTATTTGTCTACAATGCACCATTGACAAAACTACCACTGATTTAAATAAAAAACAAGCAAATAAAACCCAAAAGACTAAAATCATGCCTACATGTGCATAGAAGCATTTATCAGATTCACTGGTATATATTAAAAGGTCTTTCTTTCTGCTGAGCTGGGAGTGAAATATTTTTAAATGCTTATTTTGTAAACAGAAAATCCATGATTTAAATTAATGATTTATTCCTTTAAAGCCAGTGTGGAATCTATTGCTGGCAAGATAAGATGCACATTGTCTTCTATCTGCATATAACCATGTTACTGTGCAATATCTGGCAGTGAATATGAAAAAAAAAATTGCCTGGTTTCAAAAATATGTCCTGAGTCTGAGATATGTCTCACTTGTTTTTCAAATACAACAACAAGTAATGTAAGCTCTGTGTTCAGAGAGAGAACTTGTCTCTCTGTGGGTGCACACATCTGTGTTACCTGATTGGCATTAATTTTTACCTATTTTAAACAGAAAGATTTCAGTTCTCCTCCGTCATTTCCCACCCCACCCCCCTGAGGAAATGATCATTAAGAGACTCCCTGATTCAAAACTCAAGGAACTCGATGTATGCTATCAAACCATGCTGAAGTGCTGGTCACACCCCAAGGCCTAGATATTTGTAGGGTTTTAAGGTTCAGCACACCCCAAGGACTAGATATTTGTAGGGTTTTAAGGTTTAGCTTTCTCTAAAGATTTGTGAAGACCTAAAGTCTGGATATTACCAATGAAATCCTTTGTATTTATGATGAATACTAAGCTTTCAGAGAACTTGCCAAGAGTCACTACCAGATGCTGGCCTGGATAAATCATGTATCTTTTAGACTTATATTTTTTGTGCTCCTGAAAAGCTGCAAGTTTAGAAGGTCACAGAACAGCTCAGGTTGGAACGCATTTCTTGAGATCATGTGTTCTAACCCCCTGCTCAATCAGGGTCAGCTACTCAGGGTCATGTCCACGTTGGTTTTGAATATATGCAAGGATGCAGACCCAACAACTTCTCTTGGCAACCTGCACCAGTGTTTGTTTGCTGTCAAAGGGAAAAAAAAAATTCTTATATTTAGGTGGAATTTCCTAATAAGTGTTTCAGTTTGTCCCATTGCCTTTTGTCCCATCACTGGACACTGCTGAGAAGAACCCAGCTCTTTCTGCTTTAATCCTAGTACTGGACATTTATACACATTGAAAAGATTCCCCCTGAGCCTCTTCTTCTCTGGGCTGAACAGGACCACCTCTCTCAGCCTCTACTCACATTCCAAATGCTTTGAGCCCTTAAATTACCTTAGTGACCCTTCACTGCACTTAAACTCCTGTATGTCCTTGTCTCTCTTGCACTGGGGAGCCCAGGACTGGACACAGAACTCCAGATGATATGTCCTCACTAGCATTCAGTAGAGGGAAAGGACCATCTCCTTTCCACGTCCTGGCTGAGCTCTTCTTGATGCATCCCAGGATGCTGCTGGCCTTATTTGCTGCAAGGCTGCATTGCTGGCTCATAGTCAATTTGTCCACCAGGGTACCATGGCTCTTCTCTGCCAAGCTGCTCTGTAAATGCTCTGTTCCCAAGGTGTACTAGTTCATGGGATGACTTTGCCTTTCCCTTGGTTGAACTTCACAGGTTTCCCATTGGCTCACTTCTACAGCCTGTCGAGGGTAGCCCTGAATGGCAGCACAACCACCCAGTCTGACAGCCAGTTCTCCCAGTTATGTGCCATCTGTGAATTTGCTGAATCTCTTGTCAGAGTCATCAATGAGAGAGTTACATGGTGCTGGTGCCAGTATTAGCATTGGAGATGGCTAATGACTAGTGACTGACTTGAAGCTGCTGATCACATTGCTTTTGAGCCCAGTGCTTCAGCCAACTTTCAATGACCTCACTGTCTCATATATTTAACCCATACATCACCAAGTTATCTGTGAGCATGTTAAAAAGAGACAATGTCAAAAGTCTTACTAAGATAAAGCACATCCATGGCTCTCCCCTCACCCACCAAGCTTTCCATCTCATCATGGAAGGCTATCAGGTTGGTCAGAAACAATTTCCCTTTAATAAATCTGTGCTGACTGCTGCTGATCACCCATCTTTCAAGTGTCTGAAAACAGTTTTCAGGATTAGCTGCTCTATCACCTTTCCAGGGATCAAGGTAAGGCTGGCCTGTCTGTAGTTGCTTAGATTATGCTTGCCCTTCTTGAAGACAGGAGTGACATTTGCTCTCTTCCAGTTCTCAGGAATGCCCCCCCCCCTCGATCACCATGACCTTCCTGAGATAATTAAGAAGAACCTCACAAAGACATCCGACAACTCTTTGGTGCATCCCAAGGGCCCATGGAGTTGTGTCTGATCAGTTTCTTTAAATGTTCTCTAAACTACACGAAGTAGTTCCTAAATTACACTAAACTTCCTTGTTCCAGACCTTCCAAGTTAAAAAAACCCTGATGTGAAGAAGACATTGATTACCTTGGCCTTTTTGGTGTTCTTTGTTACATGGGCCCAGTCCCATTTGGCAGCAGGTCCCCATTTTCCCCAGTATTTCCCCAGCAGCTGGTATGCCCTGTGCTACAGCAAAGCATGGCTCAGCGTGCCAGGGCACAGTACTTATTCCAGCTACCTATGAACACTACTTATGGAAATAAACAGGACACGACAGAAGCCAGGGCTGGGCTCTGCGCTACCTTCTGCACCTCAGGATTTCAAGCAGTGTGTGCAGAAGTGCACCAGGAGCTGCAGAGGCTGACTTTGGAAGTCCAGCTGCGAATTTAAAGTGATAATGAAACTGTATTTTCTCCTCTATGACAGATACTGTACCTTTCCCTTTGTCTGCCCTGTTGCTTGTCCTAAACTCAGCTTGCTTCGATGGGATGCATCCTCAGCCAATCAGTCATTCCCTCAGGCAGGGTGAGCTTCTGTTGCTCCATTTTTGGCAAAATCCACAGCACAGATTTCTAAATGTCGTGTATTTATTTTATTGCATTTTNGGCTGGCCTGTTGGGAGCTTCAAGACATTACAATTCTCATTCCCTTCTACCTTGTTTATCTGAGTGTGGTTAGCCAGCATGCCACTCCTAGGGGGATGAGGGCTGGAAATAACCCTTCCACCTACTGCTACTGTGAGCTATTCTGCTAAACCTGCCCCTGTAAGACTACTTAGAAATTAGGAGTCCCAAGGACTAGACTTCTGTCACGCACAGAACTGAAGATATTTATTCCCCAAGCAGCATCTTACTTTCTAATTGCTTTTTAGGTTCATTTACAGTTGTCAATTCTGGTCTGTAAACAAGAGCATGATTTAGCTTTTGATTGTCTGAAATTCTTTTTTTTTTCCTCCATTTAGTTTTGATAGCAAGGATTGACGAGTGTTCTTTTGAGATCATCATTATAACAGAGCATTTTGAGCCTGGTTAAGACAGAGTTTCTTATGTTTTTTGTTCTTTCTGTAGGTGCACCACCAATGCTCAGAACATTGTAGGACTGTCTCTTCACCCAAATGTTTTATTGGATGATGAAAAGACAAGTGAAGGAAAAGTGGGATTGACTTCCACATGGAAATTATATCCATTGTATTAATAAAGGGTCTGTGCAGTCAGAGGTTGTCACATCAACTCATTTCATGAGGTATGTTTGGTGGTACTCTGTGTAGGTACTTCTTTCTTTGATTTGAACTTCAGTAAATGTGTTCACTGGATTTTCTGTGGTCTAAGTGCAGAATGAGTCCAGCTGAGGTAGTTAACACCATCAGAATATTATCAGATTATGCTGGGAAGGCCTTTGTCTTCAGTAAAAATAGTAGCTATCTATGGTCCATAGTTTTCCAAGGGAGGCTTGTCTGGAGGGGTTTGCCTCAGAATGAAGACAAAGCAGGATAACAGCAAAGCATCACTTACAAACATCACCCATGAGCACACACTGCATGTGTGGCTGGTATAGTTTAAAGATTCTCTCATTTCAGAGCATTGGTCTTGTGAAGTGATTAAGGAAAGATAGGAGAGAAGTAGAGGAAAGCAATTTTCAATGCCAGCAGAGACTTCAATGTAAAACAAGAGAGAAATTATGAGATATTATATTGTCTCTGACCAGATGAAAAGTTTTGTTCCATCCCTCAAGGCAGAACTGTAAATACTGGAATAGTCAGCTCCCTGCATCTCTAAAGATTGCCCAGCACACTTGGATAATCTGATTATTAGAAAGACCTGACCAGACCTCTCATATAGCATAAGAGAGCACTGGATCTTCTAGACCTCCTGGTCTTATGCTGGACTGTCCCCTTGGATTTCTGAGCATGATCCATTGTGGCTAGTTAAGCTTCCATAGGGATTCAGTAATTATCCCAATGCAGAAAATCACCATTCCTAACAAACACAGTTTCAAATTTGCCCTCCCATCTTATTTGAAATCTGCGTATATAATTCTGCTCTGCTACTGATTTGGCTTTCTTTCTATCCTTTAGTCATCTACCCTTTCCAAAATTAGAACTTACTCTGAAGAGAAGCAATATCAGGCACTCTGACTCCATGCACACCTACATGTTTGTATGTGTAAAATTCAGAAATACCTGAGAGCAAGTAACAAACTATAGATAGGGGAAATATTTTCTTGATAGAAGCCAAGCTTGATAAAAGGAGTGCAAACTGTCGTGCCTGAAAGTATGGTATTAATAATTAAGTCATGCAATCATTACCTCAGGATATTATTTCTTAAATATCTCTTGCAAAGGCAATACGATTACATATGAATTATATCAATTTTCTACCAACAAAAAAAAAAATCCACAGAAATAGGAATTGAATTACACTGTCCAATTTGCTGTAAAGTTCATTGTACGTGAAGAAATTAATCAAAGCTACCACCACCCATTTTTATGGGAACATAAAATGATGTGAACTTCCATTTTAAATAAAGATGCATAACTCTTTTATGAAGACTGACTAATAACATTGTAATGAACTGAAATGTTACTGATACATTAACAATGAAAATTTTGAGGGATGTGTTTACTGAGTCTCCTGTTTCAAGCCAAACAATACTTCCATTTGAATCTGTCTATCATGAAAGGAAAAATCCAAACAATAAAGTTGATGTGAACTCAGTGTAAATTCATCTCTCACATATATAAATGGCCAGCAACATTTTTGTTATCTAGCTACTTCCACCTAAATGATACCTCAGACAGACATGGGCTATATTCTCCAGCAATCTGAGATTTTCAGGTGTTGTCCAGACATCTCTGTGTTGCCACAAATGTCCATGAGTGGGTATTTCCAACCTAATTCAAAGGGCTACAAGACAATAAAGGAATTTTCTTAGATCCCAGATTCAAGTGGATTGAGCATGCCTGTACATTTTCTATGCAGTATAAAGGCTTTTAATCAGGGAGGCTGTCCCTCCTTCCCACAGAAGAATGGTAATTAATTAAAGTAATATGATATTAATCGAATAATCAGTAAGCTAATTTATTTTGACTGTGCTCACACAGTTTTTGCTCTTAGGTTTTTGTTTTTTTTTTTAACAGTCTAAGAAATGATGCAATTGTCTGGAATATTTGCTGAAACAGTGTTTAAGCATGTAGTGGAAAGCAAGTGAGAATATCTCAATCACAGCAGAGGGTTCTCAGAGTGCTGTTTATCTGGCTGAAAGTAAGTACTGCTCTCCTTTCTTTTGGACAACGAAATTCAAACAGGCAAAATCCAGGGTAAGCAAATTTTTGTGGGTTGTTTTTTGTTAGTTTTGTTTTGGTTTTTTTTTTCTTCTGAACAGCCATTCAGCCAGTTAACTTTGTTCACCAGGTGTTTTTTCATCTCTCACAAATGACTGTCTAAATTAGAAACTGTCAGAAGTTTTCTTAGTTGCTAGAATTCATCTGGAGGAAATCTTCAAAGCCTTTTATCATGGGTGGTCCTTTGCTTTGCCTCTCCTTAACCCCTGTTCTAGTTAACATTTTTTAAAAAAACAACCAAGGGCAATGTTTCATAAATGTGAGAGGCAAAAAGTTAATGAAAAATAGAATTGTTAGTAATAGATAAAGGTGGACTTCTTGATTATATTTACTAAATTAATCATTAGCATTTTATGTGATATTCAGAAACATCACATGATGAGTCAGGGAATTGACTTGTTTACTTGTCTTTTTCAGCTCTGTGAATCTGAACATCAATCAAATGCTAGAAATTTGTTTAGCTAGAGGAGTGATTACTCACTTTATGCACTCTTTTGGACCACTGCTGCAGAGGAAAAGTATTTCAGTATATCATGAGTATTTCAGTATATCATCTACCCCTCTCTTGCCCCTCCCTCCAACTGCCTCATTCTAAAAATGTCCTTTCTGTGGATCCTAAGAGGGACCACATGCGTTGTCTTCAGACCACTAAACTACAGAGATGGCAACAAGAGAGAAATACAATATTCCAGCTGGATAATCACCAAGCAGTCTGATTCACTTAGTCTAATGTTCCCAGTCAGATCCTGGCAATGAAATAAGCATGTAGGAGGTTGCAAACCGATTAGTTTTAATTAAAATAATAAAAAGGTCCAAGCTATGGACCTCAGATTTGAGGTCCTTTTATTTTTTTCATAAGAAAGGGTATCTGATCAAATCTTATTCTTAACCTGTCCCTCAGACTTTTAGGCTGATTTGAATTCAAAGCTACATGGATCTGTTTGGCTCTTTCCAGAAAACTGCTTTGCAAATTGACTGTCATTTTGTCAATCCATACCCATAGTTCATCTTCAGAAGTCCTCAGCTCTGGATTTGTTCTGAGTCTTAATAGTGTTGTACCAGCCTCTGGGACAACATCCATCTTGGTCCTCAGTGCTACATTATTCTCATTATCACTTGGTTTTAAAAGTCTGGAGTTACGTCAGTGTTCCACCAGTTCAGGTTCTGGACATTTTGCGACATCCCTAACTACAAAACATTACTTTTTCCCATCAGGGAGCAATAGATGCTGTAAATGATGTTGACAAAATTTGGGGCCAGCAATAAGGAGACAATTATTTATTATTATTATTATAATAATTACAAATTCGGGGTCTCCTGAATCCGGATTAAAGCTCTGCAGGTGCTGAACAGCATTTCTGTACAGAACCTTGGTGGCAGCTGGCACCAGCTGGAATCCCATTTCCTGCTCACCAGAGCTTCAAAACATGTCATTACATGTAGAGAAAAGAGGGAGAAATGTTGTTTGTCTTCTAATTTGTCTTAAAATCTTCTGTATTTGTCTACAATGCACCATTGACAAAACTACCACTGATTTAAATAAAAAACAAGCAAATAAAACCCAAAAGACTAAAATCATGCCTACATGTGCATAGAAGCATTTATCAGATTCACTGGTATATATTAAAAGGTCTTTCTTTCTGCTGAGCTGGGAGTGAAATATTTTTAAATGCTTATTTTGTAAACAGAAAATCCATGATTTAAATTAATGATTTATTCCTTTAAAGCCAGTGTGGAATCTATTGCTGGCAAGATAAGATGCACATTGTCTTCTATCTGCATATAACCATGTTACTGTGCAATATCTGGCAGTGAATATGAAAAAAAAAATTGCCTGGTTTCAAAAATATGTCCTGAGTCTGAGATATGTCTCACTTGTTTTTCAAATACAACAACAAGTAATGTAAGCTCTGTGTTCAGAGAGAGAACTTGTCTCTCTGTGGGTGCACACATCTGTGTTACCTGATTGGCATTAATTTTTACCTATTTTAAACAGAAAGATTTCAGTTCTCCTCCGTCATTTCCCACCCCACCCCCCTGAGGAAATGATCATTAAGAGACTCCCTGATTCAAAACTCAAGGAACTCGATGTATGCTATCAAACCATGCTGAAGTGCTGGTCACACCCCAAGGCCTAGATATTTGTAGGGTTTTAAGGTTCAGCACACCCCAAGGACTAGATATTTGTAGGGTTTTAAGGTTTAGCTTTCTCTAAAGATTTGTGAAGACCTAAAGTCTGGATATTACCAATGAAATCCTTTGTATTTATGATGAATACTAAGCTTTCAGAGAACTTGCCAAGAGTCACTACCAGATGCTGGCCTGGATAAATCATGTATCTTTTAGACTTATATTTTTTGTGCTCCTGAAAAGCTGCAAGTTTAGAAGGTCACAGAACAGCTCAGGTTGGAACGCATTTCTTGAGATCATGTGTTCTAACCCCCTGCTCAATCAGGGTCAGCTACTCAGGGTCATGTCCACGTTGGTTTTGAATATATGCAAGGATGCAGACCCAACAACTTCTCTTGGCAACCTGCACCAGTGTTTGTTTGCTGTCAAAGGGAAAAAAAAAATTCTTATATTTAGGTGGAATTTCCTAATAAGTGTTTCAGTTTGTCCCATTGCCTTTTGTCCCATCACTGGACACTGCTGAGAAGAACCCAGCTCTTTCTGCTTTAATCCTAGTACTGGACATTTATACACATTGAAAAGATTCCCCCTGAGCCTCTTCTTCTCTGGGCTGAACAGGACCACCTCTCTCAGCCTCTACTCACATTCCAAATGCTTTGAGCCCTTAAATTACCTTAGTGACCCTTCACTGCACTTAAACTCCTGTATGTCCTTGTCTCTCTTGCACTGGGGAGCCCAGGACTGGACACAGAACTCCAGATGATATGTCCTCACTAGCATTCAGTAGAGGGAAAGGACCATCTCCTTTCCACGTCCTGGCTGAGCTCTTCTTGATGCATCCCAGGATGCTGCTGGCCTTATTTGCTGCAAGGCTGCATTGCTGGCTCATAGTCAATTTGTCCACCAGGGTACCATGGCTCTTCTCTGCCAAGCTGCTCTGTAAATGCTCTGTTCCCAAGGTGTACTAGTTCATGGGATGACTTTGCCTTTCCCTTGGTTGAACTTCACAGGTTTCCCATTGGCTCACTTCTACAGCCTGTCGAGGGTAGCCCTGAATGGCAGCACAACCACCCAGTCTGACAGCCAGTTCTCCCAGTTATGTGCCATCTGTGAATTTGCTGAATCTCTTGTCAGAGTCATCAATGAGAGAGTTACATGGTGCTGGTGCCAGTATTAGCATTGGAGATGGCTAATGACTAGTGACTGACTTGAAGCTGCTGATCACATTGCTTTTGAGCCCAGTGCTTCAGCCAACTTTCAATGACCTCACTGTCTCATATATTTAACCCATACATCACCAAGTTATCTGTGAGCATGTTAAAAAGAGACAATGTCAAAAGTCTTACTAAGATAAAGCACATCCATGGCTCTCCCCTCACCCACCAAGCTTTCCATCTCATCATGGAAGGCTATCAGGTTGGTCAGAAACAATTTCCCTTTAATAAATCTGTGCTGACTGCTGCTGATCACCCATCTTTCAAGTGTCTGAAAACAGTTTTCAGGATTAGCTGCTCTATCACCTTTCCAGGGATCAAGGTAAGGCTGGCCTGTCTGTAGTTGCTTAGATTATGCTTGCCCTTCTTGAAGACAGGAGTGACATTTGCTCTCTTCCAGTTCTCAGGAATGCCCCCCCCCCTCGATCACCATGACCTTCCTGAGATAATTAAGAAGAACCTCACAAAGACATCCGACAACTCTTTGGTGCATCCCAAGGGCCCATGGAGTTGTGTCTGATCAGTTTCTTTAAATGTTCTCTAAACTACACGAAGTAGTTCCTAAATTACACTAAACTTCCTTGTTCCAGACCTTCCAAGTTAAAAAAACCCTGATGTGAAGAAGACATTGATTACCTTGGCCTTTTTGGTGTTCTTTGTTACATGGGCCCAGTCCCATTTGGCAGCAGGTCCCCATTTTCCCCAGTATTTCCCCAGCAGCTGGTATGCCCTGTGCTACAGCAAAGCATGGCTCAGCGTGCCAGGGCACAGTACTTATTCCAGCTACCTATGAACACTACTTATGGAAATAAACAGGACACGACAGAAGCCAGGGCTGGGCTCTGCGCTACCTTCTGCACCTCAGGATTTCAAGCAGTGTGTGCAGAAGTGCACCAGGAGCTGCAGAGGCTGACTTTGGAAGTCCAGCTGCGAATTTAAAGTGATAATGAAACTGTATTTTCTCCTCTATGACAGATACTGTACCTTTCCCTTTGTCTGCCCTGTTGCTTGTCCTAAACTCAGCTTGCTTCGATGGGATGCATCCTCAGCCAATCAGTCATTCCCTCAGGCAGGGTGAGCTTCTGTTGCTCCATTTTTGGCAAAATCCACAGCACAGATTTCTAAATGTCGTGTATTTATTTTATTGCATTTTTTTGTGTCTGTGCACAAAACCTTATGTTTGGTGAGTAAACAGTGGGTAAACATTTTTCATTGATTTTTTATTTTTTAATAAACAAAGTAATTTTGTCAAATAGTTCCTTTCTTACTCTGCTCCATAATATTCAGAGGAAATAGATGATCAGTTTCAACATCAGGCAACTGGAGGGATAAGAATAGAGACAGCAGTGTGGAAGAAATGGGTCCCTCTTCTGCCCATATGGTTCAGGTTTGCATTTTGGCTGGCACGATAATGTGATTGCTGGCAGATCGAATGTTTAGTCTCCAGAGCAAATAGCAGCCAATGAGTTGGGGTGTAATGTACATGTGGAGATGTTCATAATATTCCACACAGGCTGAACCTACAGCAGGAGCGAATTCAGCTGCAGTGAAAACAGAGATGCTGCATGAATCCTTCTGTCAGCACAGCAATGGCATTTCCAGGCTTTTGCGTTTGGGAAGAGGAGGAATGTGCCTCTAGGGATGGAAAACGCCACCAGTCTCAGATTCTCTTGTGGCAGGAATTTCTGACTTGCCACATAGAAGGTGATGTATTCTGATGAGCCTGAAAGTTACATTTCATCACTGCTTTATCACCCGATGAATCATTACAGCAGATGAATGTTAATTGTAGCTAAACAAATGGGCATGTCCTCTCTACCCCCAGACAGCTGCTACTGCTGTAAGACATTAGGCAGAGGGTGCAAAGTGCTTCTGGATGGAAGGGAAGCACTACCCGTGCCTCTGGAGTTACATATCTGCAGTGTAATGAAATGCCAGGTGTGGAAGAGTATTTGGATGGGAGCAATTTCCATTTGCTCTGTGGTTTGCATTGCTCTGGGGACATGCACAGTGCAAAGTTTCCTTAAGTGGTTGTTTGCTCACAGGCAGGAAGATCTGCATGAGAACAGAGGTGGCTTAGTCATACACCATGGCAATGGTGTCCCTGGGTTTAAGAGGGTATTTCTGGATAGGGTGCCACTGGAATAGCATGAGAGGCTGCTGAACCTCAGCATCAGGCAGAGTAATGCCAGCAACAGTCCTTAGCTGAAGGGTTCCTTGTTCCTGGAAAACAAACTGATAGGGCAGTTTGGGGTGTTTTCTTCTGGCAGTAGCTCCTCTTGGCTGACCTGGTGACAAACATTCTGCGGCTAAGCCACTGAGGCCTAGGATTTCTGATAATGACTTGAATTCTCCTCCTGCTGTTACAGGAGGCAAAGCAAGTGTATTGGGGTGCCCCATTTTACCCATTATCAGTTTCTCCTCAACAGGAGACATCTGGGAGGCAGTATCTTGCAAAAATGACGTTTCCACACCATTGCCCATGCTCTGTCATGAAATGATCTGTTTTGAGGAACACAGTTGCATGGCAAGAGAGAGAGGTAATCAAGTAACCAGTTAGGGAGCTAACATCTCAGACCTGTTGTTCCTGCAGAACATTTTAATATTTGTGAAATTGCATGGCTCAACAGAAGGAGACAATTCAGAAAAGAAAAGAAAAGAAAAGAAAAGAAAAGAAAAGAAAAGAAAAGAAAAGAAAAGAAAAGAAAAGAAAAGAAAAGAAAAGAAAAGAAAAGAAAAGAAAAGAAAAGAAAAGAAAAGAAAATGGTAATATCTAGGAGGAGTTGTGGGTAAAATTTAGCCACCTGAAAGTTAGATACAAGAATTTTGGTGTGCAAGAGCGAGCATCTGTAGCTGGCTTTAAAGTACAAAATCTAAGCGCTCATTCTGTAGGGTTGAAAGAGAGCTCTGCCCCTGAAAGGGGCACCTTGCCATCAATGTAATTCCAATGGCAGCAGACATGTAGCACATGGGGTGTCATTCCCAGTGTGTGGGGCTGTCTCCACAGGATTCCCCATCTGGAACTATTTTCTGGAGACTCTGGTTGTGCCGTGGGGAGCTGCTCTCTGCCTTGGAGGCTTCCTTCCCCTGGCTTGGCTTGTCTGGCAGGTATCTCCTCAGCTCAGCTGCTGATGGCAAGTGGGAGGAGGAGAGCGAGGAGATCCTCACAGACAGTTCAAACGCAGACTAAGAGGCATGTGTTGAAATGTCGTCAAAGTAGCAGGAATTCATTTTATTGAGGAATACATACAATAAAGATAGAACAAAGGGACTGAAATGGTGAACAGATGGGCGGGTGTTCTTCGGTGGCTCAGGAGCTGTGTGAACATGCTGGTTTATGCCCTCCCCCTCTTTCTGCCTCTTTTTTTTTTCCTTGGTTTGGTTTGCTTTAGTTTTGATGCATCAGGGTAGGATGTGAGATGATATGCCAGTATATGTCAGAAACTTGGGGAAAATAAACCCCCTTTTTCTAACATCAAACTACTGCTATCAATAGGAACAGCAACTGTTCAAAATTTGTTTCAGAGCTGCCAAGAAGTGAACATTCATAGGAGAGAGAGAAAGAGAGAGAGAGAAAGGAAAAAAATATTTTTCCCTGCTGTTTGCAAGGTGGACACAAATGCAAGCGGTAGGAGGCTGACAACTTGACACATGTCTAATAAATCTAAAGCATGGGAAAAAAGTCAACAATTCACTGTACAAAAAAGCATTACTGAGATAAAAAAGTACAATCCAACAAACCTCTCACTTAAAAATATGTTTATTCCCAAATCGGTGAGGAACGTGTATATTAGAGCCTCAATTTCTCTTCTCCTCCCCTCCGGATGTTCCTTTTTCTGAATTCCCTTTTTTTTAAACCGGGGGCACATTAAGTCCTGTGCTATGGAAGCTGAGGTTTGCTGCATTATAAATGAACAAGGTGCAAAAGCCGAGTCCAGTGAGCAGATGTTGGGAGCTCAGCGTGCTGGTGACAAAAGGCTAGAGTGCAAGAAGCTTCCATCGCACGTCTGTTCTTCAGCACAGAGCAGGCAAGGTTTTAATTTGACAAGTTGGTTGGATGCAGGGAATTCACAGATCTCGGTGAAAGCCAAACAGATTTGGCCACCTACTGCACGGCCACATTCAGCTGAAAGGGGAGCAGTTGTGGAAACGTCTCCTGCTCCAGCCGCCAGACACCACGCACACCACGGGGAGCCTCGAGGAGGCTTGTTTACCACAGGCGGCAAATTCCTTTAAAAGGAAAGAAGGGGGAAAAAAAGAAGTAGGAGAGGAAAAAAAAAAATCATGCTTCTGTTATCAAAATAATTAGGCATTTTTACTTCAGGTTGCTGGTTGTTTATTTTTTAAAGCTCTTCATCCTCTTGTTTTTTAATAGTTGGTATGTTATGAAACGCAAGAATGAAAATTAATGCCAAAACTAATGGAAATTTTCCTACAAGCCTCATGTAAACAGAAACATCAGCATTAAAGTTATGAATCTTAATTTGTGCCACTGAGCTAAAATTTGTATCTTACTGCATTAAAGGAATATAGACATACAGCCCTGTGTAGTGTCTATGTGCAATAGAGAAAACTGACATGGTCTCTCCAATTTATGGGGAAATTGACATAATTTTGCAAAAAAAAAAAAAAAAAAAAAAGAAAAAAGAAAAACCACTTGTGAACCGGATTTTGCATAATGGGATTAATTTGGTTGACTGTCACATCAACTGTGCTGCAGAATGCAAGTTAATCACAACATTGGTCTGATTTAAAAGAAGAACGAAAGAAAAGGAAAAGGAAAAAAGAAAAAAGAAAAAAAAAGATATTTTCTTCCTCTCCTCAATTATTGTTTTGTTTTAAGATGCCCCTTTTCCTTTCTTTTTTTTCTGTGGTAGCTCTGGCAAATAAGGCTCATGTATTTTTGCAATGGCCACCTCAATAGTGTTTTCTTCCCTCCCCCATGTACTCTTCACAGTAAATCAGGGGAAAAAATGTCAATAGCTTTTGCAATCCATGCAAAACTGCTTTCATGGCATGACACAACTGTATGTGTTTGGTCAACACTTAGGCTGATCAACATACCCGAAACAACTTTAAATATTTTGTCATATGGACCTCACTTATTGGCTTTTCTTCAATTTGCCACCTTCCCCGCAAAAGCCACATTCAGCATTGGGCTCTCCACTGAACCAGCCCCACCAAACCCTTTCCCACCTCCATCCCTGCTTGTGGCAGTAGCAGCCCTGTTTCCCTAGCAGGTCTGCACAAGTTCAGAGAGAAAAGCAAGCATATGTCAGTTATCTTGTGGCTAATTTCTGTCAGTCTTTACAGAGGTATGGGATGAAGGAATTAAATCAACCTTCTTACAGAGTCTCACATTGTATTCTTGGCAAAGGTACTGAAAACAGAGACAGCACATGTACATGACACATCACTTAAGTCCTCTGGTTTCTATGGTTGCAGTAGATTTTGCTTTCAGGGGGCATCCTAGGAAGGAGATAATGCTGTGCAGCGCTTTGGGCACGGTGTGGTTGAAGAATTAGCTCTGGGAATTGATCGTACCGTGATAGCAGTGACAGAGAACAAGGAATCCGGGCTGCAGGGATGTCAGAGCAACTTGTGCTTCCAGGGGACGGTGTCGTGTCAGCGATTCCTGAAGGCCCTGGCGCCACACTGCAGCCGGTGACTGCTCCCTCATCCCTGCCTCCCTCACTCTATCCAGTGCAGCGCGCTGACTAGGTTAAACAATTACACTACACTAATTGGCCTGTGTCGGTCCTGATGAGAAAGTAAACAAATACTGCAGAGAAAAGCTGAGACAAATTGCATCTAATTAAATTGATGAAAAAAAAAGTGACAATATTTTTCCCCAGAAAAAAAAAGGCAAATTCTAACATGACAAATATCACATGCTTGCAGCCGTGTACCCCCCCTGCTGAATTTCACACCTTTGCTTGGACGTGGCTGTGCTAAGCAGAGGAGAAGTGCCTTGTAGTCTCCATTAGTGCCCAAACTGGTGGGATGCCTTATTGGTGGGATGTTGCTCTTTGCAGGCAGGAGAAGGTTGGCTCCCACCATTTAGCCATTCCACTGATGCTGCTTGTTTGCGTGCCTGCATGGGTGTCTGCTCTGAGCAGAGTGGGCTGATAACAATACCTCAGTCCATGAAAAGAATTTCCCCTTCCCTCTTTGCACACAGGCCTGTGGCATGAGCCTCCTGATGGCTTCTTATCACCCACCAAATTCCCTTTCTTGTGACAGTCACCATCTTGGCTGATCCTGGAGGTAGAAATGCCTGATCTCAGAGCTGAAACCATAAGGCACCAATCTTATATGAGAGAACAATGCTGTCTATCTGTGACATTCACTTCAGTTCTTCTGTGAATCACAGCAACCTCCGGTACATTACCCTGGCATGAAAGCCTGGGAAGACACAGGTGAGTAGGTGGGAACATTCTATCTATGGATAAAAATTGTATTTCAATTGATCAAAAGGGAAAAATCCAGGATAAATACCACACAATCTAAGGCTCTGCTGCCTCCTTTCTTGCTATCCTCTATGTCAATGGCCTCAGGGAAGTTAAAACCACATAAAGTTACTAGGCCCATGTGCATGTCAAGCCAGGGCAGGAGCAGGGAAATGTTACAGAAGTTAAGAGCCTCTATACACACCTATTAAAATCAAGCCAGAAAACCTTTTAAACCACTTTGCTTTGGTGATTTGGTGAATATGAGGACACATATTTGATTCATCTGGGAAAGGATTATTTAAGCTTGGTAGAATTACTTGGTAGGATGTTAATAATAGGTAACCTCTGTTTTGGGGGTCATGAACACACGACATGAAAACCTGAAAGCTGGGCCCACTGAAATCTCCTTTCTCTGAATATCACGGCAACTGGCAAAAAGGCACTGAGTGCAAGATCCAGCCAGCCACAGAAGCAGCTGCAGTAGTGGTAGCTATGTATGTAGTATACAGCTGAGCATTTCCATCCTAATCCTCTGTTTCGAGCTGCTCAGAGCTTTCCAGATGCTTTAGTTATCAGGATAAAATGTTCCAGGCCTGGTCTCTGACAAAATGAATATTTTTAATAGTTCAAGATAAAAGTGTTATTCTTGAGTGGGAGAGAAGTCAAAGGATCAAGGAAACAGATTTTTTTGTGTGTGATTTTTTTCCTAATAGTTCATCTGCTAAGATCTCTGAGAGACCAGATTTGAAGACTGGCATGAAGCAGCCCTTGCTGAGAGGGCCACTAGAGAATAGAACACATTGCAGCTATTGACCAGTGTATTACAGGGAAATTTCTCTGTGATCCAAAAAGGGTTATGAGCCCTTGGAAATTATCCAGCGGACTTATGCAGTTTATTTAGGAAAGCTGATCCTCCCACTCCTCACACATACACAGTTTCTTCTAGTAATATTGGGAGCAAATATATTCCTTGTTCGTGACTAATTTAGCTATACAGAGATCCCAACAGAAATTAGCAAGATGAACCAGATGACCTCTTGAGATCCCCTCTAGCCTAATTTTCCTATTGTCTAATCTAAATGCACATCTGATTCATACCCTAAGTCCCATATAAACTTCACATCACTTGTGTAAATCTGTTTTCAAAGTCCACTGATGAACCATAGCACATAATAATATTACAAAATTATGTTTGGTGTTTTCCCCTGTGGTCCTTCAGGTTGGTGCACGCTGAGCAGCCCACACTATGCAACACATGTATGTTTAGTGTGTTGAAACTGCAGTAAATTCAGGGTGGGGTGTAACCCACTAATACTTACACAGCTTGTAGGAGACAGGAGGGAAGCACTGCACCCTGTGATGGCTGTAAATTGCTCTCTACATATGGGATGTATTCATGTTGCCATAATTTGACTCAGTTCTGCAAGGCAAACACAGGAACTGGAGGAAGTGTTGCACCTCTTCCAGGCAGAAGGTGTGGTCTGTATGAAAAGTTGGACAACAGTGAAGGTGATCTGGTTACCCATGCTACAGACAGGAGCAAGCTAAAATAAAGCCACTGCCCCTGGCTCTGTTGTCCCTACAGCAGCTACACTGCCTCTGTGAACAGCTAATAGATCAATCAAAATGGAAATACACATGGCTTTAAGGGTGCAGTTGTGAGGGTTTCACACTAGTTCCGACAACCTGGGTAGTAATTAGTGCTCTTCATACTTAGGTTCATACTGAACCTTCTCTAGGTTCAGTATGAACCTGGAACTCCTTCTATGAACTGAACTCCTTCTATGAAATCATAGGAATGTTGCACCAAATTCAACGATGGCCTTAGAAATCCAGGTCAACTGAAAATATAGCATAATAATAACGTACGCATCACGACAGAAAAATCGGGGAAAAAATATAAAAATAGTGGAGAATTTGAAACTAGCATGTCCATTTTAAAAGTGAGTAGCTGAGTCAGAGAGACAAGAGTCTAAATTCCCAAAGGCAGGCAAGCAGGTAACTGAGGAGAGAGTACTTGCCCAAATTGGACAGGAAGTCAATAACAGGGCTTAACTTTGATCTCCTGACTTGCAATCATCTTATGATGCAACTATAAAATCAAGCCTTTCCCCAGGGCTTCTCAGAAGAGGTGAGTTATTTCTGCCCCTTAGCAGACATTTGTGCAGTTCACCTGGCTGGACATCAGAGAGCATCAGCACCTGCAGCATCCCTCAGCCCATGGGATGGGGCAAGGAGGGCGCTGTATCCCAGATTCACTTTGTGGGAAGGTTGGGCAACTTCTGTGCGAATAACTGACTGACTTGTTGCTAGGGAACAGTTGGGAGGGATGCTTTTGATCTCCCATATGCTTACTACTAATAAATAAACAAATAACAATAATTACAACAAACCCCAAGCCTGTTGTATCTCCAAGATTAATTAATGGTGAAATACATCTGAAATTCTGCAAAAGAAGGCAGCAAGGTGGGTTAGATTTCATATTTTCCTGCTGTGTATGGAAATGATGGTTGAAATTAACATTTTCTTTTTCCTTCTTAAAATTTACCTTAGCTGGATCAGGTTAGTGGGAGGAGTGGGGGAGTATTCTCTTCACAGACAGAGGATGAGAAGGCAGACAGTAAATCTCCCCATGCCAGTTTTACTCGCATCTAGTTTTTCCTGCCTAGTACAGTTAAGTTTTTTAGATACTTTACTTGCATTTCTAATTCAGTTATTCTTCTGAAATTTATTCAAAGGATTTATGCTTATGAAATTATAATATAATGCTGCCTATATGCCAATGAGCTGCAGGCAAAGAAAATAATTTTCTTCAATTTACAGTTATGAGACTGGAAGAAAATGATGCCTTCTTATCACCTCTTTTTCTTTGTATGCCTCGGTATTTTTTTAAGTCTTCAGAAGGCAGGAGCTGATGATGAATTCTTAAGCAGATCACACTGATAATTGTATTTCAGAACTGTCAACTCTGTGAAGACTGTCCACGGAGGTGTCTCAGTTCACTTGAGCTATTTGTGTCACTGCTTCTCCAGGAACTCAGCCCTCAATAAAACCCAAATCACTGGGGATATTGTTAAGTCTTCTGAAAGGATTATTAGATCGAAGGAAAATTTATGGATGACACTTTGTAACAATTAATCAGGAACTGTTGATGAAGTTAAGTTGGTTCTTTATTCTTGAACAGAGAAAAAAAAATACGCAGCCCCTGTACAAATTGTCAAATGGCCTATTTTGTCACTCGGTTTGATTAATGGACTATTTGGAGTCCCCAAAAAGTCCTAGTACAAATAAAAAAGAATCATAAATATTGAATAAGCTCACAGCATGGTTAACCTTGACTATGTTTTGGAACATTCTTGGAGAAAACTTTGCTATTCAGAAAATAAATTGCTAAGGGGATTAAAAAAAATAAAAAAATTGGAGATTTTGGAAAATGTCACCTACCCAACCTTGTCATCCTGATTAGCCTGTCATGATAAATTAGCTTTAGTTAGCTTTACAATCAGGTCAGAAACTGCTGCTACAGTACCGCGTTTTGCAAGTGGGGCTACACCTAGTCCACAAGAGGGGCACAGGATGGCAAGGAAAATACTCCTGCTCTTGGTGCTTTGTATGTCAGACAGTGCTGGGACTGCTAACAGGCTATTATCCTTTTGTACTGTAATTTATGGAAATGGAGCCCAAGGAGTGCTGAGAGCATGGGAGTCATGGTGCCATAAGGTTGTCTCTGAAAGGTTGGGTGAAAGATGTCCGGTGATCTGTGTATATGCAAATGATAAGGCCAAAGCTTCAGCTGCACATAACACACACACACACACACACACATACACACACACACACACACACGCGCGTTCATGCGTATTCAGGACACGCAGTTTCCATCTTTTCCTCCTGCTCCTCCGTCTCTCTATTTGCAACTCTTGCACCCTCCTTCCCCCAGAGCTCCCCCCCACTGCTTGATGCAGCTGTTTAGTCCTGACAGGTCTGACCAGTCATTTTTGCTAACCTCTGATAGCATCTAGGTCATCGTGATCCCAAACTGGCTTGCTTTTGTTCTCATTTAACAAGAAATACAATGCTATTAGTTTAGGCTGGGATTCCACAAAGCTCTTTAACTCCACGTGTTTCACTCCAAGAATGCAAGCAATTCCACTCTTCTCCTTCAGCAGGGCACTTAGATGCCTGCTTAAAGTTAGGCACATATGAGACACGCTTGGGCTGAATCAGGCCCCCACTGAGGAGAAATAGTGCCACTTTACATTTTGTTTAGTTGGCCCGTTTTCCAGCATGTGTCGTATGCCAGCTCACTACACCATCTCAGATGGCATACATGCAATGATGCACTTGAAAGCAAGGCTCAGGAAGTGGGAGAGATTGAGAAATCTGTGCAACTATTTCCAATAGTTCAATAATAAATACTCATCAGATTTTGTTAAATCCCTGAATGTAACCTAGGAATTCAAACAGGGGAATTGTTTTTTGTCCCATTACTTTCCATTTGGAGCTAGAAATGTTACTTTACAATTAATTTTTATCCCCACAGTCCTCCATGATAACAGGTAGCCCTCTGCCTCCCACTGAAGAATAGCACTGCAGGAATAGAGAGGGTTGGGCTAGAGGTGGCACATGGTGCATTGAACATGTGCTTGGGGAAACCAAGGTGCTGGTGCAGATTGCTCCCTGCTGCCTTCCATAGCCATTTGGTCAGTGGTGGCCAAAGAGAAATGCTTTTCTCAGAAAGGTCTGCCTCAGGAAAGTAGGGACAGGAAAGTTTCAGAGATACATAACACCACTATGGCCTGTGGTTAAAAAAATCCCATGGACATTACCAGCCTCAAGTGGGCTGGGGTGAAGCAGGAGTTCTGTGGGGAAGATGTCAGAGAGCTTCTGCTGAGGAGGGTACAGATCAGCCAGCAGGCAGGACTTCCTGCCAGTGCTCTGCTTGGCCACACTGCCTCCCTGGAGTAAACACCCTGCTGAAGACCCCTTCTTGCAGTTTTCTCAGCCAGGTGCAAAGCCAAGGTCCTGGCAGTGATTGCTAAGGATGGGAAGGGGGGATGCCAAGAGGATGGAGCCAGGCTCTTCGCAGTGGTGCTGAGCAATCGGACAAAAGGCAATGGGCAGAATCACAGAACCACAATGTTGTTAGGGTTGAAAGGGACCTCTGGAGATCATCTAGACCAACCTCTCTGCCAAGGCAGGGTCACCTGGAACATGTTACACAGAAATGTGTGTGGGTGTGTTTGGAATATCTCCAGAGAAGGAGACTTCACAACTTCTCCAGGCTGTTTCAGTGCTCTGACACCCTCAATGTAAAAAGGCTATTCCTCACGTTGAGGTGAAATTTCTTGTGTTTTAGTTTGTGGCCACTGTTCCTCCACTGTCATCGGGCACCACTGAAAGGAGTCTGGCACCATCCTCTTGGCACTTGCCTTGGAGATATTTACATGCATTAATGAGAGCCCCTCTTCAGTCTCTTTTCAGCTGACTAAATGGGCTCAGTCCTCACTGTCTCTCCTCATAAGAGAGATGCTCCAGACCCAAATTACCTTTGTGGCCTCCACTGAACCCTTTCCAGTAGTTCCTTTTTTGTCTTGAGGATCCTAGAACTGGACACAGCATTCCAGATGGGGCCTCACCAGGGCCCAGTAGAGGGTGAGGATCACCTCCCTTGACCTGCTGGCCAAACTCTGCAATGCATTCCATGATCCCACAGAAGCAATTCCTGGCCACAAGGACACATGGCCAGTTCATGTCAACTTGACATGCACCAAGATTCCCAAGTCCTTCTTTACATGCAGGTGACCATGTACTGGAACAGGTTGTCCAGAGAGGGTGTGAAATCTCCATCACTGGAGATATTCAAGGACCATCTGGACTTGATCCTGTGCAATGTTGTCTAGGGGACCCTCCTTGAGCAGGGAGATTGGATCAGAGCAGGAGGTTGGACTCACTGTGATGCCTTCCAACCTTACCCATTCTGATTTTCACAGGATCTGGGTGATAATCCTGGTTAAATTCCAGTCCTGGTAGTTGTACTGCACCTGAAGGAATTCCTGCTGCTGATTCATCTATGAAAGCCACAGTGGTCCTAGGCAGAGCCACCCAGGGTTGTCACAACAGGCTGCATAACTGGCTTTGGGATGGGACTCTTTCTTGCTGAATTGCAGGGATTCTTGCTGATTTTTTTTTGTGTGGGATTTAGACATTTACTAGGTCAGGGAGACTGAGTGAAACTGAACAGACTGTTTCGCTCAGCTGTTGGCATGGCCACAGGAGAGAGAAGAAATTTGTGCTCCGTTTCCTGAGTCATTTGATCTCTGGAGCACATGATGGACCCAGAGCCTTCTCTGGATAGTGAATAACACCTTCTGTGTCAAATGTAGGTACTAAGAGTGCTTAGATCATAATCTGTTTGCTCCTGTAGGTGTCCAGATGTAAAGTTTTAGGTACTTTGAGGTAGTAGCAGCAGGGTGGGAAACTGTGAATCAAATTCTGTGCTAACAGTATTCTCAGGCTGCAGAGCAGTACCTCTACTCTTTGTGCAAGAGATCCTAGAAAATAAGGTAATGTACAAGAAAGCACTGCAGCTAGTGAGAAAGAAAGGTTTTCAGATGTAGTGATTATGATGGCCAGTCAAGAACAGGGTGTCTGTGTTCTCTTGCTACATTTAATTTATGGTAAGCTGAACAGCTTCAAAAAGGGGTATCCCTACTCAAAAAAAGTCCCAATATTTGTGTGGTTTGGACCCTCCTAAAAAGTGTGCATTTGAATCACCTTGGAAGAAATGAATTTAAGTTTATTCCCCGCTTGCATCTCAGGTAGGTGCTCAGAACACTTCTTTTTCAGGGCTACCAGACCGGGTCCTCCACAGTACAAGGGAGGGATACTTTGCACACAAATGTCAGCATGGCTTAAAGGTAGACCAGGCATGTAGCACCATTGCAGTACCTGATGGTAGGGGCGTGTCTTGCAGAAAAGGACACATACATCGAGAACTTGCTGCCTGGAGAACCCTACCACTGCTGGAAGAGATGCAGACCTGGTGCCTCCTTGATACTTTGCTGGTGAGCAGAGATTTGGCGATGTCAGAATTGGTGATTTTTTCATTACCTATCAATGGCACGCGTGAGTAAATACTGCAAGGAGTCTTCCAACATGTGAACTCATAGGAAGGCTTTTCTTTGCAGTTCCTTTGGAGCAGTCAAAATGCTTTGCTTTCTAAAATAAACTGTTCTTAGTGTCTTTTGTAAAGCTGGCAAAAGCATAAGATCAACCTCAGTCCACATTTTCTCCTAACTTTCCCAAACAGATAAAAATAAAAATTTATTAAAATAAAAATCCCTTTACTAAACATTAGGTAGGATTTTTCCTTTGATGACTCTCTGCTCCCAAAAGACAGCTCAAATCTAGGAAACATGAGGAAAGATTCAGCCACTTGAAGGGTGCAGATTTCACTGATATTGTTTGCCAGTGAAAGAACAACAAGGCATAAGAAAACATGTATACTAAATAATGCTAATTGCATTATAAAGAGCACCAGGCATCCTATAAAAACTTGTTGCCTAAATGTGTCTGTAGCAATTTATCAGCAAATGATCTTCATGCAAAAGAGCCAAAGCAATTAGCTGGGGGCTGGCTGAGCTCTGCACTCCTTTCACATGCTGTGTAGTAAAACAGACCACCAAAAAAAAAAAGTCCTGTATATCTCAAAATGCTAGGTCAGTGGTTCAGCTGTATCACTAGGGTCTTTTCTGTGTTAATTTGCCATATTTTAGAAATCATGTTATACATTATTAATCTTTTTACCTTCTCGTCTTTCATTGCCCCTGCTGTGGTTTGGTTACATGTACCTAAGGGTAAAACCCCTGCAGAAGAATTTGCATTGGCTAGAACTGAATCAACAAATGAGTTACACCTGGAAGCAGACATACTTATTCCCCAGGTTAATGCTGATTTTTATTTATTTATATTTTTAAGCTTTTTTGACCAACAGGTAAGTAAAACCCTAACTATGATAATGAAGTAACATTGACTTACCCCACCTGTTTCAGTTTTGTTTTTGTGATTTTAAGTTAGTGCTTTCATTTAATCTAATCCTTACACCACCATTTGATTTTGAAGATATCAAGAGAAGAGTAAATGTCTGGTATATGATGCTTTCTCTTCTAAGAGGTGTTGCAATTTTATACACTAGGATAACACCTGTGGATCAAGCTACTCTGAGCTTTGGATAACTGCAGACTGGGAGTATTGTGAAGATGTGACTACAGATTTGCTTATACTTCTTTCTGAGGAAATGTATGTAAGTTATAGTGGCTGCTTTGTGTTTTTATAGGCTGGAACTCTGTTATTCACGGGATGTGGAGTATAACATTGATTTTGTGTTTCGACTCTTCAATTCTTCTGTAAATGCAGAAAGAGGAGAAAGCAATTTGGCTCTTGCTCTTCACAGATGGGAAAATATGGTCTTTGATCTTAATGCTAGAACTCGTAATCAAATGTTAGTTTCCTGGCTTTTAATGTGTGAATGAGTTGAAAGATGCTCTCGACTAGGCTAACAAGCCATGTGTAGTGGGTGAATGATGCTTTGTTTAGCTCATTCTCGACACATTTATGATATAAAACAAATGTATGAAGGTCTTTTGATCTGTGAGCTAAGGCTGCCTATGTTGACAGAGACAAGGCAGGAGTATTTGGAGGTTTTGTAAAGTATCCACATGCACTGTTGTCTCCCTGACTCTACCATATTTTTGCTTATCTTTTTGTTTGTTATGTACAGTGCTTTCTGCAAGAATAGTGTTAATATTCACTTCATGTGGGCTTCACTATTACACCTCCCCTGAGTGGGAATAGCACAGTGAAATCTCTTTAGACCTATGGTGTCTACATTTGGGCTTGGGAAAGGACAGGGCAGCTTTTATGGCCATGCAGCTGCACAAAACCTGATTGTTTCCTCTTTATCAATGAACAGCACTGAGTGCTCAAGGAATTCAGCAGCTGTAACTTGCTTGGAATTATATGTGAAGGAGGATGCTCCTTCTTGTCATTTTATTTATCATTAACAGCCATTTTAATTTCTTCCCAGCGGCAATTATACTGATATCACCACATCTAAATCAGAAATGACACTGTAGTGGTTATATTATTTTGACTGGGCATCACCTAATTTTTAAGTGGCATTCTTGCCCCATCATTGTGATTATATCCCTTTCTAATAAGTAATATAAGAAAAGATCTACATAATGGGAAAACATACATATTAATATATTCCATGACAAACATGCTAACATTACATATTAATCATGGTAAAAAGAAGTCATGTATTACATTTTTCCTCTTCAGTACACTGTTCTCTTGACAGCTTGCTTTCCCTCTGGTTCTATTCTTTCCAGTCTTGGTGTACATTCCACTGCCTCTGGTTACCCTGTTAGTTAGAAGGAGAAGGCAGGTCACATCCGCCTGGTTAAAGGAAAAAAAGGAAAAACAATGTTACTGGATAACATAATATTGCTGCTCTCCTCACTGCATTCAGGTCTGCATGAAGGGACTTGAATATGTGCAATAAACATATGTGTGTGATAATGAGATTGTTGGTGGAAAGTCATCTTGAAAAGACAAGGAGCAATTAAGCTTGCTTACTTATACAAGTTAGAATGACAAGATGCTGGTGCTGGTCCCACTCATCCATATAATAGGGTTCTCCTTCCCTGCTTATCTGTATTGGGAGAAGCATTTCTTGTCAAACCTCTGCCATGACTCCACCATAAAGCAATCTGCCTTCCTCCCTTTCATACACCATTCATTTTCACACTCGCATCACTGTCCTGATTTCAACTGAGTGCCTGCTAGCAAGCACCTGTATATTAGAATAATATAAGAATTCAATGCAAAGCCTTCATATAACTGAGTATTTATTTGTATTGGTGTACTCTCTAGTCCAATTTTAATTGAATACTTAAAGATGTCAGTGGGGAGATGTGCAGGTTACTCACAAATGCTTAATGCGACGTGTGGAGTCAACAAATAATGCACCTTTCTTTTGCTATCTTAAAGATTTAGATTGGATATCTTGGATGCTATTGACAAGGAGAGAAGTGTGGAACAATAGGAACATATGATAGTGTTAGATAACAATACCTATCCTTATGCATCTTGAATTGAATGATGAAGCCATCAATTAGAGGAATAGCCCTCTGAGTATATATCATTGACAAGATGAATATCAGCACATTGCATTTCTGGATGGAGATCTCAGAGATCTGTAATTCAGAAAGGCAGCGAATAGTATATACAGTCAAACTAATTCTATTACTTTGAAAATCAGAAATATTTTGCCCTTTTTTTTGTTTTGCGGTCTGTTTTTGGGTTTTTTTTAGCTACAAGACTCTTTCAGACACTGAAGGTATTTGTACTTTATATTAATAACTTAAACAGCACTTTCTCAGTATTAAGATGCCATTCTTCTTCACAGTAAGTATATTTAGTGGACTCTTTCAGGGCTTAAAGGAACATGAGGAGCAGTTCTTTCTAGCTGCTGTCTGGTCTCTTAATTAATTCTTGCACACAGGCTTGGGGATCCATTCACACCCTGTGAACTCTGTTAGAGTCCCTCTCCACAACAAGGAGCAGACCTGGCATGCACTCTATGCCATAGCCTCTACTTTCAACCTAAATTGTCTCGTTTTCTCTTTGGAATGTCTGATAGTTTCTATCCCTTCTGCATCTCCCAGTTTTGCATAGTTTTTTGTTTGGGTCTTGGGTGGGTTTTTTGGTGGTTTTAAATTTTTTGGGTTTTGTTTTTGTTTTGTTATTTTTTGTTGATTTTTTTTTTAATGATCATTAGTATTGTTTATAGTGGAAAAGCAACAGTTAAAGAGATGGAAGTTGCATTACAATGAGTAAGGAATTACCAGTTCTTACAGTTTCCAGTTACCAGTTTAATTTCTTTTACTTACATTTCAAAGTGAGTAAATATTCCATGGTCAGGGCCAAAATTTATTCTTGGATCTTTACATAGGTACCAAAATGTACAGCAGCAGCATTAGGCAATGAAAATGTCTCTGTAGGAGAATAAAGAAAAAATATGAAGGAAGACTGTAATTAACAGAGTGTTTGACTAACTATAAAATACAATTAAAGAAATGAAAATAAGTATTCATGACCATTATCTGTATTATTATAATTTTTGGTTGAGGTTTTTTTTAACATGAACTCCTTTGTCTGAAATCAGCTTTATGATCTAAATGTTTAGGTTCTCTTCATGTTTGTTTGCTTGTATGCAGAAGGTTATTATATTAAAAAATGGATCCTACTAGGCATGCCAGTGATTGTTGCAGTGAAGAATTTCTAGAGCCTTAGGGGATAAAAAAGAGTCACTGCCTTTCCCAGAAGCATCTGAAAGGGCTAATGAAGTTTGGTGGATCTCAAATGTATTGACAATATATGGCCTGATGAGAGTAAGAAAAGGCTCAGGTCTTTCAGGAAAACAGCAGGTAAAAGAAATTGCTGTAGCTTTCCCCCTTCTAAATCTAATCAAACGAAACCACCTACAGGCCAATATGCTTCTTGAGTGCACTTTGCCCTGGAAATAGTGTTGTATTATCACCCAAAACATAAATAATGCAATAAAAGAAAATGGTTGATGTCTTCTTAATGAGCTATTGTTAAGGCACCCTTCGCTCTTATCTCTTTTCATAGCCTGATGCAAAGAGCAGCGTCCAGTGGTCGAGAGCGTATTTTGAGTGCTGCTAGGAAAATACAAATGAGAAAATAGGTTTAATTATACAATTATACTGCTTACTGCATCCAGAGGTCCATGTGGTTTGACCGACTGTGCTAGGACACCCTGCAATTTGGAGGAATTCTCTGTGCACTGGCACCATAAATGTACTGCTATCAAAAGGATGGTTAATAATCTAAAGTTGGCTGTTAACATTGCTGGAGCTGGTGTCTATAATTTCAGTGAGTGACCTGAATGACTCTGCAATGAAAGACTGAAATGTCACTCTCCTCCTTTACTTTGTTTGCCTTGAGCAAAGACTGCTCCAGATTGTGTACATCCACCGAGGTCCAAATGATGAAAGGGCAGTGCGTAAGTGTGGATTCAAGGCTCAGTTAAATCTCACTGCTCTGGCAGAACAGTAGGAAACATGAGGAAGAGGGTATGGGTGAAAAATAGGACGATCTCCTCCGGAGCAGATTCCACTGTGGCTATCTTTTCCCATCTCTGAGCAAGTAAAAGTGAACCTGGCTATAGGGACCTGCTCTCTTAGCTGCTAACCACAAGTAAATCAAGCCTGATGCCTGTGGCTAAAGGCAAAGTAAATGGTTTCCATTACCCAGGTATTTATTTTGCACCTGCTGCTGTGACATTTGTGTAATAACAGTTACATGTGAGAAAAGGTAGTCTGACCTGACTTCAAGTATTTCATTGCTTTTTATCATTGTGCTGAGTGAACAAGCATGCAGAGAACTCATATTCTTCATGGGAGGTAGAATTGTAGAATCATTTAGGTTGGAAAAGACCTTTAAGATCATCAAGGTGCCACAGACCATCCAGCTGAGACACCTGTGGAGTGGCAAGTGCAAAGATCTTTGCTGTCAGGAATCTTAAACCCTTGTTTCCGATGTGCCTCATTGGTACAGCTCAGATGCAGTAAAGGAGTAAAATACTATCAGTAAATTTCAGAAAGTTCAGTATTTGCATTTCATTTGGAAACCTATGACATTTTGGCATATTTTCACTGGAAGGCCAGAGCAAGGCTGATTGAAGATCAGTGTAGGCATTAAAATATACAAGGTATGGAGAGCTGGTGCACTTCAGAGCAAAGCCAGCCTGTCAGGCACAGAACCAGGGCAACGCTGGGGCAGAGAATAGGACTGTTAGGGTTGGTGTTTTGTTTAAGTACAGTGTTGAACAAAGAGATTAAGTCACCCACAACACTCTGAAACAGTAACTTCTTGTAGTGACACAGGTTCTTAGAGCAAATATGCTTGTTTTCAGAGCTGTGTTCATATTGCCTGATGTACAAGTGTCAGGACTGGGGGTTGTTCAAGCTTTCCACTTACAGTGTGGCAGATAGAAAAGAACTGGAACAACACCATTCTCTGTAGTCTCTCTAGTACAGTATAGATAGTTTTCAAGGACCAAGAAACATTTCCATCATTTGGATAAGCATGGATGTCAGTTGTACTCTGGCAAAATTATGATGAGAAGCTCCAAAAAAATCTAAGCATGAGTGACCATTCCCCTCCAGCCATCTTGAAGGCACTATCAACATTTTGTTTACTGAAAATGTTAAAAGATATTGCTGCCATTTATATATGACTGGTAAAGTTCTGGCTCTATTTCTGGAAGCAAAGAAATAATTGCTTTTACCTTCCCACCTTGCATTGTCTGTAATTAGTTGAAAATGTGACATAATGCCAAGAAGAAGGAAGAAAATAATCTCGAAAGCAAGGCCAACTGGCATTCGTGCTCACTGCAGTATATTTGGGAAGTACTTCTGTTAGATTTAGGACTGATTTATATGGAGGGGGAAAAAGCCTGAAATCCCTTTTTTTGTCCCTGCTAGATACAACCCTCATCTCTATAGCATCTTTTATCTACAGCCCACCACTCATCTTACAGGATTCTAGTTCATACCATGTAACCCAACGCTGAAATGTTTTGTATTGCTACAATTTCAAGTTCATGGGAAAGGAGGAGTATTTGGCTCTTTCCTCTTTGTGCCATGATGTGCGTTTTGTGAGTGCTGAACATGGCAGCTTTTCATAAACAAGAAAGGAAGAAATGCCAAAAAAGTTGCCTCATCACATTAACAGAATGAGAGACACTGCAAATAAAATCACACAGGTGGAAAAAGACCTTGGTGGGATGTTTTGTTTTTTTTCCCCTGTGTAGCTAGAAAAGATCTTGCACATTGCAAAGAAAAATTGTCTGTTTCTGTGGTAAAATGTAAACTGTATATATTTGCCATAAATCTACTCAAATTTTGTTGTAGAGCATATAGGCAAAACTCCGCTTCCTTAGGTTTACATATATCAGAAGACAACTTGACCTACCCCCCACTGAAAAGGGAGAGAAAAGCCTGAAACACTTCCAGCAGCCTCCCTCTCTATTATTATTTTCACCCTTTATTTTTTGTTGCCAGTAGGAAGGGAAGCAGAGAGAAAGAGGGAGAAGGGATGGAAAAAGGAATTATCAAGTAAGTCAAGATTGTGACTTAGAGGAATGAGGGGAAAAGCTGTTTTTTTGAACCAGGATGGACAATAATCTGTCCCTCACAGTCCAATTCATTTAGAAAATACCTGGGAACTGGAGGGCTATCTTTTTAGCAGTTCCTCCAGAGTAAGGTTTTCCTTTGTCATGAACCATCACCCGAGAGCTCAGAGCTTGCTAAGCTGCTGCCATTGCCACCATAGCTCTTACAACATCATTGACTGCACACTCTGAACTGAATTTTTCCAAGACTTTGGGAGTTATCTGGAGGCCCTGGGAAATTTCACTACAGCTTGAGGTTAGGCAGGTCTGTGTGTTAAAACTGTTTTTTCCAGCAGCATGAACACACACACAGAAACAAGAGCCAGTTTCTCCTCAGAGACTGTTTTTACACTGTTTCAAGAGCGTTATTCTTGTTCCTCATTTACATTCCCAGGAGAGGAAACTGATTCAATATCTCTCTTATTTGTAGGCAGTTGTGATAGCAGATTGAGGTTTCCCAGCTCAGTAAGAAGTCAAATGATCCAGTAACTGACTCTGCATCTCGATTACTGAGAATACAGGAAAAATAATCTATTTTATCCACTTTCATCTGGCTACTCTTGCCACACCCTATGCAGGGAGGAAAGGTACATTATGCTGCTTGTATACAGGGGTTATTTTGGAAGTAACACAATGGAAGGAGAACCCCTCATTAGAGCTTCAATTACACACAGGTGTCAAGGGGCAAATAAGCTAGGCGTTTTCAGCATTATTCTTGTTTAATGTTATGAAATGGCTTTCAAAACTCTGGATGCAAATAAAACTTTCCAATAGGCTGCCAGGAACAGTCATGCCAATAATGCCATGCCAATGTGAATGAAGTTGGAGTGTTTTTCTTTGTAGCAATCAGACATGCCGCACAATGCATTTCTGTGGAGTTCTCTTTCTTGGGTGGTTGAAATCACTTGGCTGGCAGCCTCATGCCTCCCAGCTCACCTGAGGCATGCTGTAATCAGCCAGAACCGCACTGCATGTCATGTCTTACTGCTTCCAGAAAATATACAAATTTCCTTTCCTTCTATTCCCTTTGTGAATGAGTCCCTTAGGGGTATGGTTTTAAGACAGCGCACGAGAAGCCTTTACACAGATCCTCGTAACGCATAATGAGATTTGTGTGCCTGCCTACTTTCTCTGAAAATGAACCCTAGAACAGCAGAAGTGACTTGGTCTGGCACTCACTTGGTCCTTTTGACCTCCCTCTTGTGACAGAAGAGAAAGACTTCCCCCTCCTTCTCTTACAGAAAGCCTGGAGGGTAGGTTTTTATGATGTGCTGTCTGGCCTTGCAGTAAACAGAGACATTTCTTGAGGTTTTTAGAGTCATCAGCTCCAGTTCTGAAGAAAGATACTGTTGTTCAGCACTTCATGGGATAAACTTGTCTCAAGAGTACAGGTGCAATGAGTCTGCATGTCCAATGACAGAAAGCTTGAATGCAGAGTTTTTGCTTCAAAATAACATCAGAAAACACTGTAAATCCCAGAGAGGAAACTGCTTATGACAAGTAGAAAAGTCTCACCTGTAGAATAGGTGCCAAGAACTCATGCTCTTTTCCAAGCCTTTTTTTGTTATTACTGTGCCCTGCAGTATTCAGTGAAGTGGCCCAGCGAAAATTCCCCTACAAAGACTCATGTGTACTTCTTGTACACAGCTCATTTCTAATGTTTTTTGCAAGACCTACAAAAGAAGACAAAGAACATGCTGTAAACCACCACCAAAACCTCTGGGCTGTTATGGATTGTGGGAAGATTTCTTGCAGTCTGCCAGGATCCATGCTGAATGCCTGGGGAGCTGAAAACTGCTCTTGTCCTGTGATAAGGGCTTTACATGAAGCAGGCTCTGCTGGAGGCACAGAAACTTACAGCTCGTGTTGAACCAGTACTGCCAAAATGCCCTTATAACCAGCATCAACTGAAGTGATGTCAAAAATGCTCCTGCCCTACAACCTAAGTAAAGAATGTGAGTTAAATGGGGAAATATACATTGGAAAGTATAACTGAGATCAAGGTATTGTGTGCCTAGGCCATGTACACAGAATTCTATTGTTTCTCACTGAGAACCAGCAGGCTGCACCTCACAGTTTCTTGGGTTTTGTCTTGGGTCTGGTCTAGATGAACTTCTGCACTAGTAAAACACAGCAAGTGCAGTAAGTGTTTACCCCCTTTGACATTACCATTTCATCTAGTATAAGATCCAGCTTTTATTTATGTGTGTAGCTGTGCCTGGGAGAGGTAGGAAGAACACACCAGCTGGGGAGGAAAAAGGAAAAAGAAAAAAAAAAATTTCCTGGGTACCTACCCAAGGAGTTAATGTATTGGGGCATATGTGAAGGAGTTAAAACACTACGCAGGTACAGATCCTGTGGCAATTACAAATGTTATTGAAATAAAAACCAGAAACAGGAAGCCAAAAAACAGGTCCCTAAGGCAGGCATCTGTCTTAAATGATATCATTTGTCAAGTTTCCAGCATTTTGTGGTTGTGAACACAAAAAGAAGTTCTGTGTTACACTAAGGACATTACATACTCATTAGTTGGAATGTTCCTGAAGTACATAATACAGGATTTTCATTTAATAAGAAGCAGCTACTTGCAACTGCATTGCACATAAAATAAATTCTAGGCACGCTAATTGCCATTCAAGGATGTTCTACCTAATTTTTGACAGGTTTTTCTTCCCCTCCCCCCTTCGACTACACTGTAAAAATTGTAAGCAGATTCTATTACTAAAGTTTTAAAATCTTTGAAGAATATTTTCTTATTTCTGAAATCTGAATTTCTGCAGTCATGAATTATGGATATTTTAATGCAGATATTAAAGAACAAAAGGAAAAAAACCCCAAGTTATCTACAGGAATATTATAGCAAGCAGGGGAGTACATAGGCAAAACACATACATATACATATACATATACATATACATATACATATACATATACATATACATATACATATACATATACATATACATATGTGTCTTGGTGCAATAACTCTCCAAGTAATCCCCTCCCGGTCTTGAAGAACAAACCTAGCTTTAATTAATTGATTTAGTTCCTCTATCTGAACACTATTAGTGCATTAGTTTTAACTAGTATATAAGCTTCCCCCTCACTGCCCTGCCAATGACCTTAAGCTTCACATGGTAGGAAAGCCACTTGCTGTAGAATAGAAAAGTAATTTATCCACAATGATTGTTCAGCCCTGGCCCCTCTGTAAAACAGCAACTGACAATTGTGCTGTGTTATGGATGGTACGTTTGTGGTGTGTACAATAGTGTGCAGAGCATCAAACTCACTTCCCTGAACACTGCAGGCAGGGTTTGAAAAGTGATCGAAGAGAGAAGCGACCACTTGCTGAGTGATGTCCCTCCATTTCCAAATCTTTTTTTTTTTCCCAAGTAACTCCCCCTAATTTTTTATCTCAAAACAAAAATCAGTGTTATTTTCTCAGTTTAAGTAAGAGCAGTATGTAGTTTTCCATTCATAAAAGTATGTCATAAAAATAACAATGAAAAAAGAGGTTACATTGCTTTTATTTTACCTGGGATATCCCTGCTTCTTTCCACATTTCAGCATTTAGCATATTCCCTCAAAACATAATAAATTTCTATTCTGTAGCTTAAGGGATCCATCAGTTAAAATGTTAGTCTTTCATCTTTATTACCCTCCCATTAAAATGAAAGAAACCGGGACACACTTCAGTTTAGAAGAAGCAATTTAGTTGGTAATGTCCTTACTACTCAAGTCTTTACAAAGAGAGAAAGTGCATTATTGCTTATATTTCACACATCTATCTGCATAAGAAGCAACTAAAGCTTTCAGACACATACGATATTAAATTTAATAATATTCTTTGATTAGATTATTTTATTACAACATTTTTCCATTACTAGTCATTTCCCGTACACATTTACATTCATAAAATCTGCAGGTTTTTCTTTGTTTGCATGTGTTTATATGTATTCATAAAACAGGGAAAAGATTTTCTGGTTTTCTACAGCTGTTAGATTCGAAAAGAACAGATTAATAACTAGCCACCACGTAGGACTAGGTTTTCTTGTACACTGCACCAGTAACCCTTTGCTATAATGAGGACACAAAGAGGCTCACATCAGGCTGCTCCTCTTCTTCATAACTCAAAAGCGTCACAGTGGCAATAGCCTCTAGTGCTATTTGTCTTTAGTGCAGTTGTGACACTTCGGCATGATCCATAATTTGGCAGCTATTTACCGTGACATTTCCCTTCAGTGCAGCCATAACATTCAGTGAAGCCATTATTTGGTTCCATTTACCATATAAATTGTATTGTCGTGCATGCATGCTAGCAGCTACATTAGGTACCTGAAAATGAGTAAATCTTGTAAAATAGATACTAACAGCTATTCAGCAGAGAAATTTCTTTACTTCTCAGACAGAAGTAGGAATATATATAATATCTGCAAACACTACTGCAAACTTTTCCGTGAGAGATTGCAATTATCTGTATTTACATGACACAGCAGTTATTCATATCCACTTACTAAATATACACTTCATGTGTATATACATTACACACATTTGCACACATATGAACATACAGCAAACTATTGCTTGGTAGAAGCCCAACTTGATTCAAAAAAGGTATTAGGAGAATCCAGCATAGCAATTAAGTAGGAAGCATATCTGTAAAATGTGCTGAGGGTTGCAAGCCAGGAGAGAGCGAGTGAGTACGTGTGTGTCCGTGTGCGCGTGCGTATGCACACATGTGACAGACTCAGGAAAAAAGCCAGCTCTTCATCTAGTTCTTTGTTGTTTTTCCATGGAAGCATATGTGTGTAGGGAAGGGAAATTTGGTTATTAGCCTTAGCAAACAATGCCAGATTCCTCTGTAGCAAATTCACTTAGAAAGGTAAAATTAGGATGTAGTGCTAGCAACCACATCTCAATGAGCTGCTATTATTAATAGTATTATTATTTAAATCCCTGCTCTCTACATATAGTATACTTAGTACTTCCAAGGCAAATGTATTATTATTTTTAATCATTTAAGTCCCCACTGTGCACACAGCTTTTAATACACCTTTTTTGCAAGCATATTAAGTGTATTGTTATTAATCCCTTGCTGTGACTCTACAGTATTTCTTTTCCTTGTATGTTCAATGTCCTATCATCATTTAAACCTCTCAGTGTGTGCATGCCATATACATTTTCCTAGGCATCTAATATTTAAACATTATTTAAATCCATCATAGCTTACTTATTCAAAGGCAGCCCTGCTCCCACATCTGTAAGTTTGCAGAATGTACTTTTAAATAAAGAGAAGTTAGGTTTTTCCCCCTGCTGCAAGCCAAAATTCATTATGAAACTCATCATAAAGGCCTTATTTGCATGTTTAAGAAATACTTTTCGCCCTGTCTCCATCAATATTAAATTGCTCTCTTTCAGCAATTTAAAGCATAGAAGTTTGTATCTTTAAGAACAAAAATTACTTCTTCATTCCATATTCATTTATGGAAGAGGTATCATATTGACCCTGACCTGCCCCTTCAGCTTAACACAAACATTTGTTCAAAAAGACAATTCCAGTGACCATAGCCTAACCTAAACACCAAAAAGGGCTATGAAATGTGTATGAAATTGGCAATTCAAGTTATGCATAAATCAAATATAAGCCTTTTATTAATGCTGTGATCAGTATGAAAGTGCTAAACAACAATCTGAAGCCAAAATTAAAATGAACAACATGTCATATCTGAATATATATGTGTGAAACCTCCAAAGGTTCCTCTCTTCCCCTGTTTTGATCAGTGAAGAAGCCTGGGGCAGTTGCATTATGCAATGTTATATATGAAGTAACATATTAAAAAGAAAGTAGAATGTATGTCCAAACAGAATCCTGTTTCAGGAAGAATTTTTTTATGACAAAAACATATGGAATTCACTGCCTCAGAAACACCAAATCTATTGAACTGACAGTGATCAACACATCTGGAAATTGGGCCACTTGGATGGTTTTGGCATTTGACTGCAGGAATTTAATTTGAAAAATTGTTACTCATGCAACACTTCTGTACATCACAGATGTAACCAATTGCAGTTTTTTAAATTTTGCCACAGTATATCCCAAACAACGCTGTTTTTTTAAGAAGCATTTAATGACCAAGGACTTCACCTTATCCCTGAACAAGAAAAGACATCACATGCCTAGGAATAAAATGCTGAGGACTTTGCATGCTCTGTATAGTACTTGAGTGTTTGCATCCTTCTAGCATTCATCTGGAAGGCCAATGTACCTTTCTAATTATGTGAAACACAAACACAGCACAATATTTGTATTATCAGAGATGAAAGAGGAAATACGTTTCTAACAGCAGATCTTACTTAAAGCAAAAATCATGGTGGTTTGATGTTCACCTTGAGTAAAAGAGAAAAATGGTCACAAAGACTCAATCCATTCCACCTTTCCCCAAAATCCTCTGAAGTGAGACTAAACCTAGTAGTCAGGGATGGCCCAAGAAAGGGACAGTTCTCCATTGTACACAATTCTTTATGATGCTAATGACATATGTACTAAAATTTACATTAAGAATGCATTAAATCAAAATTAAAAATACTTTTCTGTTTACATTACTGAATAAAATGTATGTTTTCCTGTGTTAAAATCAAAAATGTTGTGTACAGTCTGTCCTCAATAATGCCCTAAAATTAAGTTTACCCTGTATTTTTTCCTTCAAGTCCTACACATTATCAATCTATCATTATGTTTATTATGAGGCATATGATCTTAGGAAATTTCCATCTCTTCAACTGCATACAAATGAATGTAATTTTAAAAGATGTGGCAAAATTGGCCTTTAATATCTTAAAAGTTTGCTACGGAAAAAAAAACGTAGACCAAGCAGTTTCAAGTATTTTATTGTTCTGGAAAATATTATGCTCCTAGCTGGAATTCCCACTGTATGTACCATTAATAATAATATCCACTAGGTGAGGAAGAACTTTTGAAACTTTATAAAACCCTTTAACTGCACCCACTAGAAAATCTATGGCTGAGCATCAATATGTGTACCAGGTATTGTGACTATAGATTTAAAATGGTCCTGCTGTTTGTAACAGGGCTTCTGCAGAAGCAGTAATTGGTAAAATTAGAAGTAGCAGGAAGATTATGGGAAGTCCCTTCAAGAATGATCAGTCAAATAACTCTGGAAAACTAAAAAAGAGCTAGACAGCAAAAAACATATAATTATGAATAAATGCCACAAATATCTAAATAGCTTTTAAAACTTTATTTAATCTTCAAAAAATATACAGGGCCTGAACACACATGAACATGGTTCAAAATCCCATTCCAATCATCTTTAAATACTGACTAAAGGGGAGGCTGGACAATAAATAGTAGCAGTGGAAAATGAATAGGCAACAAAATGAGACTACATTTCAAATTACAGTTAAAGATTTAAAAGAAAATTGCGCGGTTGTTTATAGTTATGAAAGACAGGATTAAAAAAAAAAAAGTCAAGTTGCTTAATATTACTGACATGTCAGAATTGGAGGATAAATTTTCCTGTGTAACCAGTCAAGGAATATTACTATGATCCATGATGCAACTGAATTATGATTATCATGTTTGTGACAGAAAATCAAGAGCATTTTTTCCCAGAAACTTCAAAAGATTAATAGAGCAACCCAAAGATACAACTCTTTACTTATTCTTGTTCTAACAATTTTATTTTTAAATCAGGGAATCAAAATTGCTGAAAGATTTTTTTTTCTGAGCTGAACTACATATGAAGTCTTATCAAATCAGGTTGACAGACTAAATCTGCCTCTGCATCAAGACTTATTCTGTCAAGAACAATGTTCTTGTCTCACACTAACCTAAGTGACAGTATCAAACATAGGCCCATTATGTCCCTGCTACAGCCACTGATTTAAACACTTTTAAGAAAATAAAAACAAAACAAAAAAAACCCAACAAACCCATCCCTTTTTATTAACACTTTAATGCTGTTTTTTAATATAATATCCATTACTAAGCTTAAAAAAAGAAATTGTTTCTAGTAAATCTGAGGCATAAAGTGCCCATTTTCTCGCTTCTGATTTATATCATTGTTCTGTTTTTACAGCTTACTGTTGACAGAGTGAGGTAATTCAACTACAATTTTTCCAATGTTTTTTCCCATGTACATGTAATCTACAGCACGGAATACAGACTCCAAGCCAGTGAACTTGCCCTCTGGAGACATGTCTCCAAAGTCCACCTCACAAACCAGGTCTCCTCTTTCATACATCTTGAGCAAATGCTGCAGAGCCATTTTGTAGTCAGAAAGGTAATGGTTCAAGAAGAAACCCCGGACGCTAGCAGACTTCTTCAATAGTTTTGCTGGCAATAACTCTGCTTTAACGGGCTGGAGGCCAGTGGGGTTTTGGTAGCCAGTGATAAACCCAATAACTATCAGACACCCTTTGATAGCCAAGGCATTGAGAGCCAAGTCAAACATCTTTCCCCCAACAGATTCATACACCACATCCACACCTTCAGGGTAGTCCTTCCTCAGCATGGATTCAACATTTTCAGTTTTATAGTTGATGGTACGGTCACAGCCAATGGATTTCAGAAAGCCACCCTTTTCATCACTGGAGCAGGTTCCAATTACATGGCATTTTGCCTTCTTTGCAAGCTGCACAGCGAACTGGCCTGTTCCTCCAGCTGCTGCTGTCACCAGAACCTTCTTGCCTTCAGACAGGTCTCCCAGCTCTTTCAAACTGAGGTATGCAGTTGCGCCACTTACCATTAAAGTGAGAAACTCGGGTTTCACTGAGGGTAGAGGAACTGCTTGTCTGGCAGACACAACTGTGTATTCAGCAAAGGAACCTGCTTTCACGTAGGCCACAGCTTGACCCACTGTGAAATCTGCACTAGCACTGAGTCCTAATGCTACCACTTCACCGACACCTTCAAAGCCTATATCAAAGGGGGGTTTAACTGAGGCGTCATATCGACCAGCTGAGTAGTTTATATCAGATGCATTAATGCCGACAAATCTAGAAGAAAACAAAAATGTATTAACGAGATTTACTCCTTACCAAGTTTTCATTGTATGAGAAACCTTATATTCAAATTTGTGGGGTAAGTACAAGATTTGTACTGATTATCTGTATATTTGAATAATGAGTATGCTCCAAAGATTACTTTCATCAGACTTTCATAGTTTCCATTCTGTTATTCCAGAATTACAGACAAATTTTCTAAACAAAAAGGAACAACAAGAAGCTATAAAAAGTAAAACCCAAATCCAAAATAAAATGCCTTATATTTTCCTTAGGTCCACTTGACCAAGCTAAACAAGCTGAAAATAAATCTGTAAAAGATTAAAGCATGAAAATTAATTGACCACTTCATACAAGATGTGAAAACACAGAAGAATGAAACATGCAGAGCGGTAAATATGTGGATTCTGGCAACAAATTTATATTTTTGAATATAATAATACTGTTAATGACTAATGATCATATTAACTATCGATGTCATTTGCAAGGTCATGTTACTGTAGGCAAGTACTTTTTAATTGATGGAGTCACTACAGCAAATTTGCCTTTTGATGTAGCTAATGTCAATGTTAAAATATTTTTCTGTATATAAATTACTTGCAACACATCAAAACAACCTTGCATAGAAGGATTAAAATTGTAAAAATTAATATCAAGTCCTACTGACCTCTAACAGGTGAAAATGGATGGCAATTTTTTTTAGGGAAAGATAGAGACATTCTCACAACTTGATTAAGCGCTAGGAGATAATGCTTAGAACGAAGTTATTATCTAGCTCAAATGCAAAGACTTTTTTTTAAGTAACTATCTTTACACAGGCAAGAGAAAAGAGACTGGGGAAGGTTCTGCTAACTGGAAAACGTAAAAAAGAAACATGAAACAGCAAATGCCAGGACTGTTACTGTGTGTGGATATGACAACCTAAAAGGTGTACTTGACACCATGAAAAAACTGCAGAAGTAGGCAAACAGTGCACTTTTAATTGTTGCAGTTAGCAACAAGCTCAGCTCGTATGTGTGTGTAGTTTTAAATTGGTTGCACACAGATCGAGGAGAACTAAAACTGCTTTGCTCCTTTTAATATTCTTCCTTCTTTACAGCATGAGGAGCTTCAAACTTTCACCAACGTTATGTATAAAAAGACACGTAAGCGTAAACATATCCGAGCAAAAAAATAGGTAAAAGTGACTGTCGCTCTCGGTAATCCTGCCATTAACTCGCCGTTCTGCCGCAACAAAAAATGCCTACGTCTTGTTCGCAGATAGAAAAAATCTTCTATTATCCCGATTTGCGGTGACTCCCGTAGAGGAGTACTAAAAGATGTATAAAAATTGGTAACAGAGTTGCAGCTTCCGAGGCAAACCGTGTCCCTCGGGCTCTAGGCGAGAAGTGCCGGAGCTGCATCAGCCTCCTCCCGCTCTTACACCCCAACTTCTGGGGAGGGCAGCGGAGGGTGAGAGCCTGCTGGGGAGCCGGGGCTCACGGTAGCTGCGAGGCCATCCTAGGGCGCCCGCTCTGCCCCAGCCCCAGCCCGCAAGGGAGGTCTCGGCTCCTCGCTGGGCTCAGCCTCCCTCCCCACGCTCCCGGCGCGACTCTGCCCTGGCAGGACGCGGAGCAGCCGCGCCCGCGGCTGGGGCAGCGCACCCCGACAGGGGCAGGCAGCGCAGCCACACGAGAACAACCCCCCGTGTTTTTAAGACCTTCCCCTTCTCGGCGCTGCACGGCGGAGGCCGGAGCACAAAGGCAGGTAGAACAACAAATGCTCTGAGGACAAAAACTTTGCGTGCGGTTAAGGGACAAGTGGTGCGGGGGCCAGGCGCCTGCCGAGCAGGGCTCCAGCACACGCACCGCTGCTTTTGTTCTGCAGCGGAGAGGATGCGAACCCTTCCTTTCCCACCCGGGCCGCACCGCAACTTGTGCGTGCGGCTGCAGGGGCCGAGGCGCAACTTGGTGCTGCCTCGCTGCTCCCGCCGCGCCGCGCCGGGCAGGGGATGCGGGGCTGGGCCCGCCGCCCCTCGAACACTCACACGGACACGCGTGTGCGCGCCCCCGCTCCCTCCCCGCCTCTGAGGGGCTGCTGTGCCACGGGAAATGATCCTCCCTGGGCTTCTGGGTTCATCATTATTAATCAACGCAGCCTGCCGTCTAGCCCTCCCCCCCGCCCCCCCTCCCTTTATTTTAAACCTTCTTTTTATNTTTTTTAAAAACAAGATTGTTTAGTCTCTTATATTCCTTGCATATTAAAGTGATCATACGCACCGTCTGGATTAAAACATAGTGTCTAATTTGCCTTGTCATTCCAGCTGACAGAAGTGAGGTGGTAGGATGTGAGTGCAGTTTCACAGATTATTTTGCTTTTAAAAGTAGGAAAAAGTACGAATTACAAGTTGAAGATCAGTTTACTGAGACTGAGGAAAGTAGACAGCACAAAAGTAACATTTACTTGGGGTGCTAGTGCGTTTTAAGATCCTTTCCAGATCTTTTATGCTGCCTTCATTCACTTTCTTACTTTAAATCTATTCTTTAATTTAGAAGTTTCTAGTTGAGTTTTGCCCCTTACATTCAAGATGCAAACCTGAGGCAGGGTGTGAAAAAAGCCTGAGATTGGCTTTTCTCAAAATAATTACGCACATTGAGTCACCCATTTTATTTATATTCAGCAGTGTTGAAACTCCTCGTACTGTTTATTATAGAAAACAGGAGGACGCTGCTGAGGGGAAGAAACGCTGTTTTGTGTACCACAACAAAGAGTGAGACACCGAAAACCAGCATCACAGCCTTAAAAACAGACAAAACAAAGTCATCCAAACCAGTACTATGCAAGAAAAACATTATTTAGACCAAACACCCAGCAGGAATAGCCCTACACTTTTCCCACTGTGATCCCTTTAGTCCCTTGGTTCAGAAAAAGAAACTTTCTCAACCCCTCTTACTCCCTTTTCTATAAACTTTGTTCCCATCTTCCAGTCCAAAAGTAAATCCCTACAGGTATTTTGGCAATGAAAGGTGTCACTTCATCAAGAAAATCTCCGAAATCCCCCAACAACTTCAAGAAGGACCAAACCTTCACAGCCTTTGGGCCCATCTCCTGCAATGAAATGAAAAACCCTTGCTTCCACACCCATTCCTCTTCCTTTCCCCCCCCCCCCCCCCCCGGAAGACAGGACAGACATACAAAACTTAAATGGCTTGATTAAGGATTTATCACCTTTACCCTTACCCTTCCTCTCCCACACAGAATCAAAGTAAAAAAAACAAAACAAACCAAACAAAACAAAACAACCCTTAAATTAATTTTTAGTTTTGAAGGATTTTTGAGCAAAAGATGGGTTATCTTCTTCTGTATAAAAAAGTAGAAATAAGAGTTGCTGGCATAGCTCTCTAAAGCAGAAGAAAGTTTCCCCTAACTGCATCTTATTTTAAAATATCTATCCAGACACAGATTTTAATTTCCTATTCCCATAAATCCCACACCAGATTTTATTGTGGTGAATGAGGATTGTTTTGCATGAAGACCTCAGAGCAATTAATACTATTCATGGGTGTGACTGGGACTAAAATGAACAAATCTGTAAATGCCCTCTTGGAACCCAAGTCTTTCACTGTTTTGTTTTTAATTATATACTTCTACCCATTACAAAATGTATAGTTGTATTTGAGCTTGGTTGTTTGTTTTTTTTTTAAAACTAAATAGTCAGGGACTCATCCTTTTGAGATGGGATAGTCCTTCCCCAGAGTGACAGAGAGAGGGGGAAACATTCACAACTTGCTTCCTGCTGCAGCTTGTATACAGTGAAAATAATTGTATCTTCTGTGATATTCTTCAGAAAAGAACAGTAAAGAGAGAAGAAATGCCACAAATAGTACAAAACGTATGAACTCTACAACTAGACTTCATCACTCACCTCTTCCTCCCTTTCTTCCCCACTCATGCATGTGTACTAGTAGAGGAACATGTATGTAACAGGCTGATGTGTTAAAGCCCAGCAACTGCCTGCCTGAATCTGTGGACCAGCTCCTGCCTTGAGTATGGTACAAGCCCTTTTACCACAAAGTGTGCATGTCCCTCGAGCACCCAGGGAGCCCACCCAGCAAAATGGGGGGGGGGGGGAATAGGGAGAAGGGAAGAGTTACACTGGAAGCTGTTTAAGAAAAAACAAAACAAAACAAAACAAACAAACAAACAAACAAAAAACAAAAAACACACAACTAAATTTTAAAAAATTAGGAGGGCAGGCAGGGGAGTGGGATGAGAAAGACTCCAAGTGTATGTGTGGGAGGGAGGGGAGTTGAGAAACAAGGATGTCACTCTGCCTTGCATCGCCCAAGTAGAGTACTTGCTACTTGTATCTCAAGTCTTTCGACCTCTTCCACAGAAAGGAATTTAACAGCCTGACGGCTGTTTCACACCATTACTGTTTCAGTCATTAGTGGATGCAGCAACATAGTGTTTTAAACTTTTGAGGTTTGAAGGGAATTTTGGTCTCAGAAATCATCACTGGGAGATGTCAGCATCGAATTAAAGTGCCACAGCAGCTTTCCCGTCAGCTCCTGGAAGAGACCCTGCTCTTTCTCCTTACCCCCTTCTTCACTCTGTATTTGTGTGTTACATATGGACATACACGTGTCACACATACACGCACAGTCACACACTGCCTTAGTAGACATCGCAGCATTGTTCTCAAGCCAACTTAGTGCTGCTTAACATCTTTAAGCTCCCACGGCGAGCATGGCAAACTATGTGTTTCTACGATTTCCTCGCCTGACAAGAACCTGAGAGCGCTGCTCTCTCCCGTGCCAGCCACGCAGTCTGCTCCAAAGTTCCCGGAGTTTCGGCTTCCCCTCGTGAGCAGAGAAACCTCTGAACTTTAAAAGGTTTCGTTTTAGCGCAAGAAAGGACGGCGTCTAGGAAGGAGTCACCGAGAACAAACAGGTTTTATGGAGACAGCTGTGGGGGGGGAGGCACGTTTTGTCTACGGAGTCTTCATTTCACGGCGAGCTGGTCACCCCGCCGGGCGTGGGATTTACGGTGTACTATGCTAAGCAAAATGTCACCTCCTCACTCTTCGCCCGATCCGGCTCCTCTCTAAAAGCCACCAAGAACTGCGGGCCCGCGTCCTGCGGGGGAGGCCGAGGGCTGCCCTGCCC
>VXBI01004344.1:565242-586318 GCA_013397375.1 Toxostoma redivivum | reverse complement strand
CAAATAGAACGTCATTCATAACATGCACCAATACATTTGCATAATGATGCAGGCACTGGTAAGAACGTGTCTCCCATCTTCTCTGACTTGTTCTTGAAAGCTCCTCCTTTCCTCCAAACACCACAGATCAGCAGGCAGAATTTCCTCTGGCCTGTTCTTCATGCTGAGTGTACCTTGTGGCTGTCTCCATGCACAGGTACCTGCCAAATGAGGCTGAAATTGCTGCAACCCACTGCATTTTGTTGATGCTTCTCAGACAGGGCTTATGACTTAAAGGGGCTGCAACATGCTGTCACCAAGACCATAGTGGGCTTGTTGGTTTTGTGCTATTTTTTGGGATATCATTTTATGAAATTGGGGCAATAAAATTATTCTAATTGATGGAACAGTTAGAACACATCTGAGAAGCAATATTATTGCTAGTTCAGAGGGAAAAAACAAGTAGACAATACGCTGCTTATGGGGATGGGGGCCCTGCTCTGTCGTGTTGCTGTCCAACTGAAGATTCTCAATGTACCATTACAACAGGCCTGGCTCTCTGAGTGACAGTGAGCTAAAGACTGCAGAACTGGTAAGGAGAGTTGCACCAGCACACAGACATCTTTCAGCTACCGTCCTACAAACAGCAGCTGCCAACAGCAAATTAGTTGATGGCTCTGTGCTGAGGCAGTGAGCAGGGCTTTTCGCAGCACACCGCATTTGAGGTGCACTGTAATTGGGTTTTGGTAGGTGTGCGGCAAATTCAGGAAGAGCAATTTGCACCTCCTTGTGCCAGAAACGGAATGAGTCAGATCCTTGAAGCTTCAATTTCAGCTTTGCTGCTGCCTCCTCATTGTTCTGACTAATACAATGATTTCATACCCAGCTAAGTATGGTAAAAGCCAGCTGCATGGCCTCTAGGTTGAAGCCAGCTCATGCTGGCGTCAAAACTAAAAAGACTCCCACAGATTTCATGGGAGCAGCTAGCTGCAGGCCACTCCAGCTACCTGTAAGCAAAATTATTAATTGCACTAAGAAACACACAAATCAAGACACATTTAACAATACAGCACACCGCATCAGAAGTCATTAACATCTCAATTCTTAGGTGTCATATTTGAAACATCTGAAAGAGGCTGAAGTTCAGAAAGAACAAAGCAGATGGACATAAGACTTCTAATATATTAAAAAACAAGAAACTTAAAATAGGTAACAACTTTAAATGCAAGTCTAACTCTCTAAATATATGAAAAAAAAGCCCTAGAAAAATGCCCTGTATGGTTTTGGCCCCAGATGTCCCCAGTTACAGCACGTCCCAAATGTACTGTGCTGTGAAAAGTCCTGTTCACTGCCTCAGCACATACTCATCTAGCACCACAGGATCAGTGTCCTGTGTTAACTTGGTATGACCTTGGTCCTGGGCAATGGGCAATACTGAAACCTCTGTCTTTCATGAGACTTTATATATACACACTGGCACTTTTCATGGTCAGCGTACTCATTTACAGAATACAGGCTTCTTTCCAATTTATTTAATAACTTACTACAATCAAAGTATTTAAAAAACCATTTTTTACTAATGAGTAGTATGTTTTTTCCTTCTGTTTATAAATTAACTGTAGTAATTTGTGAATTCTGAGGGTGAAACAACTTAAAATAATGTAACATTTGAAAGATTTAGTAACAGTTTTATTTCCGTGTGTTCTCCCACAGGAACCACGACTTGGCAATGCATTTGATAACTGTTTTTCCTTCTGATCTTGTGTAAGCCAAAACCTTGGTCTGACAAATGATATTGTGAGAGCAGTTATCTAAAGCTGCCTCGAGCTCTGGCAGAATCAGGCCAAGGGCCTTGATGCTAACCCTGCAAAAGGTAATGAGAGTTTGCAGTTGGCTATTGGCACAGTAAGATTAGATTTGGTTCTATAAGGCTGCTGTAACTCCAGAAAATGAAGACCTCATCATTTAGTAGTGCTCCTAGTTAGTCCACAACATTTTTTCTCAAAAGGTGAGGGTAAGGTCAGTGGTGAGACCTAAAAGCTTCCCCACCTCTCCAGAAGCACTGCAGGGAGAAAGGCCAGGGTAATTTGACACAGAGGTCAGACTTTGTATGTACTTGCTGTACAGTATTCTCTAGTCTCAGAATAGTGCAGCTGACAGCTAGAATCCCTCCCTTCTAACAGATGTCAGGTGTATTTCAGTAAATATTGAAACCATGGATAGCTTTCTGAGCCTGATGTGAAAACCAGAGATTCTAAGGTTTCCTGCACGCAGTTTGTAACCTCCTTAGAGGCCCCCATTTTCAGCCTTGCCTGCCTATCAAGCACTACTCGCTTTTCGGGTCAAAGAGGCATCAAAATGGGGTCAGAGGACGAGCTCATTATTTCCTGTCTTCTCAGCAGTCTGCTCCCAGTGTGTTTCTTGGCTCCTCTGTGACGAACATGGCATTGTTTGTGAAACAATGTCATGTTTTAATGATTTGCAAAGTACTATGAATCGTGCATATTAAAGATACTCAGCAAGAATTAACAGCTGCTATTTAGTGCAGAAAAGTTTTATAGAATTTCAAGGATATAGACTAAATATATGTTGAACAATAAGCCCCCATTATAGTGGGCTTACTTAAATAGCCCATCAAGACTTCAATAAATTGGCAATGAGAGAAATTAATATAGGATTTAAAAAATATTTTAAATCTAATTTGTTACATCTGAAGTAGCAATATTGGCAGATGGATCATAGTTAAAGTACATAAAATAAATATTAAAAAACCCAATGTATCCTTGCCAAATAATTAAACTTCCAGAACACGTAAGGTGTCTGACCCTAGCGTGACCTGGCGTCACCGGCGTCACTCCTGCCCCGCACCGCCGGGAGCGCCTGTCCGACGTGTCACACCACATCAGCAGCTGAACCGTGCGGAGCTGCTGCTCCCGGCCGGCCCGACCGGCGGCCGAGGCTGCTCCCGGCGCGGCTCCCGCTGGGCCCGGGCGCGGCCGGCACGCGGAGCCTCGNGGAACTGCCGGAGGCGCTGGAACATTATTATTTTTAGGGACAGTAAAATGTGGTCACTGCTCCTTGCAGGAAGCTTCATTAAAACTAATTATAGCTCCTCATTAGAGCAGCATTACATTTCTGTTAAGAAATGCATTAAAAGATACAAAGTGGCAGAAATGCCAGGCCAGTAATAGTATAAGATGAATAAACCTTCCCTTTTTGAATAAAACCTTGAACGGCGTCTGCAATATTCAGCCTAAAAGACAGTGCACCTGGCCGGCAGAAATCATCATCATTCCAGTGTAAGGAGCACGTTAACATTTCAGATCACAAACAAAAAGTGCTTTTAAAGCAATGTTTGTAGAGGTTAACAATAATTTCCTTCTTTAACATATAATGAAGTTGTATTAAAATAATATTTGCATTCCCTATTAAAGCAACTGCGCAGATGACCAGCAGATTTAGATTAGAGAACATTTACTAGTTTGTTTTTCCATTACAGCCACCACAGCAGCAAGATCAGAACCTCCAAAATCTGCCTGGGCCACTGGCAGCACCAGCTACTGGAGCTCGAATCCATTTTGAAACCAGGGCGAAGTGAACAGCTGGCTCGAATAAACGCCTGGGAGCCCACACCCTCAAATAACAATGTTTATTGCATTCTTTTTACACTGAAAGGAAAGCAATAAGCATTTGGGAAAACAACATCCACAGGCTGGTGTGTGGGAGGACATTATGACATTATCCTGTCCAGCAATCTTTTACTTCTCTCTCACCATTTGATAATAAAAACAGTGACTGAACAAATGTTCCTTTCACACTTTACTCCTCTGCTTTTTGTTCTCCATCACTCTCCCTAAAATAACACAAACTAACCGAGCCAGTAATAGTTTGTCAGATTCCAGAGTCTGGGATGCATTTTTGCCAGCCTATCTCTATGTGGACAGAAGTGCAGAGCTGCTTCAGCAGCCACAAAAGCACAGAAGAGGTCCCGAACATCCCTCTGACTCCTCTCATGCTGGAGGAGAATTATGGCTACGGATAGGAGTCCATACTGACATCTCTGCCACCTCTCCTTGTGTCATCTCTCTGCACATCTCTCTAAGTTATTGTGCTACTTAAAGCAATTACAACTCGAGTGACTCATTACACCACAAGTCTTGGAGACACCCCTCCATACAAGAAAACAAAAGCTCTCCCTCTTTTCTATGAGATCCACTTTCTGCTGGTACTTGAGTGAGATGGTGGCAACCCAGACGGAACTGTTATCCAACACTTCTTGTCAAGTAGCTTTTTGTCCCTTAGTGACTTGGTAGGAGCAACAAATACACAAACTCAAACAAAATGGAACTGGAATGCTCCCAGTGACGCACAGTGCAAGGCAGTGACTTGCAGGTGGAAAGCCCCTCTCCTTGAAAGATGAAGACTCTAAAGTCACCTACCTACATGTACATCATCTTTCAGATTCCCTTGAGCTGACAGCTTCACCATATACCTGTGTGAAGTTTTATATGGCAACAATGAGGGGAAAGAAAAGTACTAATAGAGAAAGTGAGATAACAAAAACACAAAATAGAAAAATAGGCTAAAAAGAAGCTCAGCAGCAGAGTTCAAAATCAAACTTTCCCCAGAAAACAGCAGCAGGAATCTAGCCAAGAAACAATGGTCTTTGTATGCTTTGAAGACTAGACGTGGAATAATTAGAGGCACATCTTATTTAATCAGTAATACATAGGAAGTATTTTCTAGCATCCTAATTATGGGTTTAGTCCTGTAAATCTTTACTTGCATAAGAAGTTTGTACTTGCAATGAATACTAAATACTTGGAAGATGTTGATGATGTTCTTTAAAACATTGTTTATTAGGAGACTGAAACAAAGTAGTAAGTTGTAGCGTCTAATTGTGAAAATGAGAATACACATCACATCAAAGTAGCACTCTCCTTCTTCTTTTAAGGTGAACACCACAAATGCTGAAAACGTTTGGATTAAAATAAAAAGTTTATAATTTAGGTAGATGTTTTTTAAACTGAGGATCAATCTGGCAAATACCAACAAGCAAGCTGTTCCGGTTCAACATAAGTATGCTGTTTTGTACTTCTGAGATTAAGAGCTATTTTTAATCTTTACTGCTTTTTTGTTGTTTAAAAAAGTGCCTATATGTATGTAAATATTTATATACATAAGTATTTTACAATCCATCAATCCATAGAATCATTTTAAAAACACTGCACTTGTAGAAAAGTATTAATATGAAGACATATAATATTACAATGCTATTAATATAATATTTATGTTATACATTAAATACAAATTAATGAATTTTCTTGTTCAGAAAAGCTTTCAAGCATTTACAGCACTATTTACAGTTTACATATGGAAAAACGGAAAGAAAACTATTTTATTATCCTCCACTAGAGGGAGAGAGAGCAGCTCTTGTTGCTGGGCAGATTCTATAAACTGTTTCGTTCTGCATCATTTAAAGCAACGATGTCAAGTTTTGGGGAAAAAAAAAGCCCGAGCAATTTAGTCCATTATATTATCAAATACGAAGTAACTCCTGAAATACTAAAGCCCTGAAATCTAAATTTCATTGCTACTAGGTTACTTTCTGGAATCAATCTATATATACCATGTTGATTTCTTTAGACATCAATGTTAACATATTTATTAAAACATCTGAAATAAATAGCAAAAGTAACAGAAATTGTAAGAATTATTAATCTGATAACAAAACAAAATTACCTATATTGTACTTTCCATTCTGTGTTGGATGTGGAACATTCCTACAGGTACTGTATCATTTTCATTGCTTCCTTAGAAATCAGAGCATGATTTCTTCCACCCAACAGGTCACCCTCTATCTCAGAAGCTCAGAGAAGTCTCACCTCCCCAAACACAATTTGACAGTAACTGTTCAGAGTGTCAATGTTTCCATTTCACCTAAATACCCTGATTATCCAGCCTATGATATCCACCACTATCCTATGATATCTACCACTTTCAGTCCTCTGGACTCGTGGTCCTGGTGGTTTGCAGTTTGTGGTAGGGTAAGAAAACAAGAGGTGGTATCCGTGTGCCCAGAGAATGTGTGGGAACTGCCCCAGCCTGCAGAAACACGAGACACTTGGTTTAGCTCTGAGTACTGAGCAGGACCAAGCTTCTGAGGCATTTGTAAGAGCATTTGGACAGCGGGCACAGGATGCCCAGCACCTGAAGGACAGCCATAGATGACACATAATCAAAAGCTAAAATGTTACTTTCATTTAAAACCCACTGCAGGAAGAGTAAAGAAGAAAGGCTGGAAGGGGTTAATGTGTCAATTGTCAAAGCAATAATCTAGCACTGGAAGTTTAAGTGACCTTGAAAAGTTGTAAATATTTCTTTATATACTGTGACATGGACAAACTAAGCACAAGGCAGCAACTGTTCAGTTTGTGCTCGTATAGTTTTCAAAGGAAGCCCTCTGTTTATGGCTCAAGAACAAAAACTTAACAAGGAAACATAAAGCAGACCTTAATACAACGTTTGAATTTAATTCTGAAGTTTTTAAAATGCTCACAAATAAAAAATCCCATTAAATATATTTCTGTTCTGCAGTCCTGTTTATATTTATTTAAGTTTTCTAAGGAACTGGAGGCAGTTTAATAATACATTCCTTTTCTCTATTTCTGTTTAGGAAGAACTGTAGTTATTGACAGTATGAATGCTATGCAGAGATTGAAAAAACCCCAACGAAACAAGCAAATTATATTAGAACAGTTACTGAGAAGGAAGGAATGGCTCTATCTTAGACACATAATGGCAGCTTTTATACAAATAGTTCTGGCTGAGCTGTCACAGGTATCTCTGTTGCAGGATCTCTGGGGGCTTTTTTGCCTAATGGAGCTCTCCAAACAGCCCATGCAGCTGTAGAGAGCACGACAGCTGCAGAACACTGAGCACATCTTGGCAGCTTCACACAACATGAAAATTCCTGGTTCAGGTACTGCTGCAGATGACCTTATGAGATATGAGCCACTAATGGCACGCTGCAGTTCAGCTGTGAGCTGAGGAAGGCACCTGCTGTAACTTGGCTGAAATATTTACAGCTCTCAATTCAGTGGAAGAGAGTGGAATGGCTCTCCTTCTGTCTCTAATCATTGTTTACCTGCTCTGTTCTCATGAATCATAACACCATTGCTGTTGTGGTGTTTAAAAAAATACCTTTTCTGAAAATATATTGCTCTGAGATTCTACCCAAATCAAGTTATTAAAATGTTGTGTTAGGATTTCGTGAAAGCTTTGATATTTCACAAACTGTTTACAAAGAATGTAATACTTTGGCAGTGGTGCCACAGCAACTAAAAAGGGAAACAGAAAGGAAAATCACACAGTTCAAATCAATCTCAGAAAAACTCAATGTTTATAAGAACAAATGCTGTTTCATATTATATTTTCAAAATGTTTACAGATTGGAGCATTCTTTTGACCGAAATGTCTGTCAAGATAAGCATGAAGAAAACTACAGAACAAAGCTAGGTATATGTTTTAAACTTTTTGCGTAATCTGCAGCAAACCCAAATTTATTGGTTTGCACAAGACACATGAAAAACGTTTACTTCATACCCACTAGAGTAAAACATTTCAAGAGCAAAAGTTTAGAAAGCTACTGCACACAGATTAATACTGTGATTTGAGTGCCAGAAAATCAGACATAGCCATGGTACCACTGAAATAAACACTTGAATTTATATTAACTAGTTCAGTGCTAATTTGACCTTGCTGGAATTTGCAGTTAATTTGGTATATTTGCAACAGGTGCAACCCACAACCAAGTCATGCACTGAATGCTCTGAGATCTCTTACAAGCCCAAGTCTGACCTAGAGGAAGTGACTGCAGTGCCAGTGTGAGTCATGGCAGAGGCCCTGAGTTTTCCCTCCTCACACTTCAGATGTTCAGCCAACTGCAACCACACCCTCATGCTCACACGTTTTAAACCAGAAAAGTGAGATATCACCATGTGCAAAACATGTTTGTGTTACAATTGCACTTAGGACTAATATGATTTTTCTTGATAAGACAGTTTATTTTACCTTCTCAATATACAACTTTGATTGCTAACATAGAAAACTGAAATTAAATAACACTGCAAAAAGGGACTGTTTTATCACCCCTTCTTTTGTTTTGTGAGCAAGGCTCATTCCTCCTGAATCAGGGAAGTAACTATAACGAGTTGCAGAACATACATTTTCCTCTGGATTTCTTTATCTACAACACAGAAATGAAGTTCTGCTGTTGCTGCTACCACTGAAGAACTTAAAAATGTGTGAGTGGCAGCAGTTCAGTTCAGAAGCAGCAGCCACCGTACATACTCCTACCCATCCAATGCACCCTTGCCAGTTCTTCAGGCTTCTTCTCCAACTCAGTATCCTGCTCCTGCTCACTTTCTTCCTTCATTCTTGCTGCACTTCTTGTGGCAGGATGAACCTGGCTCCAACCTCTCATGTGAGGCAATACCCAGTTTTTCTGGGAGAACCTCTAATATGAATCTTGACAAGATAAAAGAGCCTCTCCACTGTGAGGCAGTACTGTTAACCTCTGCATCCCCAGCTGCTGAGAGACATCCTTTGGGTCTTTTAATACAGTCCAGGAAATTTCCACATTTCTCACAGGATACACAGAAGGCTTTTTACACAATTTAATTGAAAGAGGGTAGCCTTAGATTAAATACTACAAAAAAAATTCTTTCCTATGAGAGTGGTGAGGCACTGGCAGAGGTTGCCCAGAGAAGCTGTAGCTGCACCATCCCTGGAAATGCTCAAGACCAGGCTGGATGGGGCTTTGAGCAACCCAGTCTAGTGGACAGTGCTTCTAACCACAGGAGGGGGTTTGAAATTCCATGATCTCTAAGGTCCCTTCCAATACACGATGCTTTGAAAGGCTACCTAGAACAGAGGCTAGACAATGTTAAAGGAATAAAGTAGGTATTTATTAAAAAGGCCTTTAAAGGATACACCTTGGGCAGTACAAGAGCCTGGCTGAGGCTACACCCAGGATGGACAGTGGGTCATGAGTTTTTACATTTTTATACGTTTTGGTCCATTTACATATTGGGGTTAATTGTCCAATTACAGCTTCAGGTTATGAAGCCCCATCCTCCCAGATTGCTCTCCTCAATTCACCATTGTTTACACTTTTTGGGCCCGAAGCTGCAAGGGTGTCCTTGGTTCTCAGGCTGGAAAAGGATTGTTTTGTCTAACTAACTGTGAAGAGAACTTGCTAATACTTCATATGAAGTTCAGAGTTATATACTAATTTAGTACAGAACCTGGAAAACATGAAAGCTAAAACTTAAGGCATTGCACAAACCATTCTATGATTCACCACTGTCCTCCTAAAGGATCTAAGGAAATTGGACAGTACCTCCTGTATCTGTAGCTGCTGTAATGCATCAGCTCTTGGAGAGAGAAGAGAGAAGACAGAAAAGATAAGTAGTTATTTTCCAAATGGAAATCTCCATGCCAGCAATGACAAAAATGTTGCTTTTCCCCCTACTTTTGAATTCCATTCCCATGGCCTATACTCAATATTGAGTGAACTTGAAGATAGCAAATTAGTTCATTCTTTCCCATTTGAGTAAGACTCTGCAGCTATCATGGGAGTAGGCAGGGGAATTGCTGAAAATGTTCATACTTGCTCAGAGTATTGTTTGATAATGTTTTTTTGTGGTGAATCCACCAAAGATACCAAAGATTCTCCACAGACAGGCAGTGGGAAAAGAAGAAAATATGCATTATTTCTGTTTGCAGCCTGGAGTTACCAAAATAAAGAGAGCCCACAAGCTTTTAGGGTGTCGTAAGAAAGCTACTACTACTACTGTGCAGTCTCTATGCCAAACTATAATATTAAGTTGTTTTCCTTTTTGCCTTTTTACCCAGCAGCAACGTAACATGCCCTTGCAAATATACAGAACCCTTCAGTCACCCAAAGAGACTCATGAAAGAAAGGGGAGGCAAAATCTATAAATGCCATAAATTATCTTTCCTTTTTAACAGTAACTGTATAAGAAAGAATTGGCCAGGTCATTTGGTGATACTTTGTACTGGTTAAAAGTTCAGCAGTTCAACAAAACTGGGAGAAGGAATTTTTTTTCTGTTCTGTATCTTGGTGCTGCAACAACCAAGCTCCTATTTCAGACCTTTCCTTCCTCATCAATCACTTCAGCACTACGACTTCATGGAAGCAGGGTGGCAGCTTAATGAGAGCTTTAGGGAGGAGAGTGATCAGCACGACAGCAATAGTAGAGGAAAAGTGCTGGGAAGATAAATAGCACTTTATATTTTTATCAGTACACCTTTCCAGAGGGCTGAATGGTCTGTGATATCTACAGCACAGCTGCCCTTTTGAGATACGGGGAATAAGTAGTTAAAGCTGAAAAGTATGGTCTGAATGAATGAACTGCCAGATGGGTTAAAACTGGATGGAATCCTGGGCTTTAAGAATAGGAATCAATGGGGTGATGTTTAGTTGGTGACCAGTACAAGCAGAACACTCGGGATCAATACTGGTGCTAGAATTGCTCATTACCTTGATTTTAACTTGGATAATTATATAGGATGCACCTGCAGCAGATTTTTAGACAATACAAACTCAGAAGAAGTGATTTTCAAATCAAACAATGCAGGTTCAGTTGGGAGGCCTTTGGGAAATTTAAAAACTGAGGCAACAGAAACCTTACAGAGTGTGATGGAGTGCAAAGTGAACACATGGGGTTGAATAGTGCCAGACACCAGTGCAGGCTGCTGCAGAGCAGCAGCAGCAGCTGAAGAGCATGTGGCTGTCACAGTGGACACTAAGTTGAACATGAGCCAACAGGGTGTTTTCATTGTGAATAAAGTGAACCACAGTCTGAGCTACATTAGGAAGGGAGCACAGACAGCAGATGAATGGAAATTATTATCTCTGCTTATTTAGTGATAGTGAGTTCACACCTGGGATAATGTGTCCTGTTTGGGATTCCCCAGTTCAAGAAGGATGTCAAGAAACAGAAGACAGGCATGCAGAGAGCTGATGAGATGGTAAATGGCCTACAGCATACAACTTGTGAAGATATTTAGAATAAGTTGAGCTTGGTTTGCCTTTGCCTTCTGGCAGAGAAGAAAATAAGGGGATATCTGACAACAATTTAAAACTACCCAGAGGGGAGTGGCAAAGATTGTTGAGGTGGACTCTTCTCAGTAGTAGTGAATGGCAAAATCAGAAGGAAAGGTCACAAGTTGAGCCCTTGGAGTTGTGACTGGATGCATGTGGTTGTGCTACATGCATGGCTGGTGCTGCACAGGAACATACTGCCCAGAAAGGCTGGCCAGTCTCTATCCTTGAAGGCTTTCAAGGGCAGCTTACGCAAGGTCATGACTGACCTGCAATACCACAGGTCACAGTCCTGCTTCAAGTGGAAAGTTGGACAGGGTGGACCCCAGAGATCTCTTCCAACCACCACTTCTAGGACTATGCTGCCACAGTGACCCTCAGACAGTAAAGGAAATTTGAGTTATCAATTCTTCCTACTTCTGCCTTCTTCCCTCTCTCCCTCCATTCCTCTTTCCCTCCAAGTTATATTATGACTTCTAATTACCTTTATGTTTTAAAGACTGGTAAAACATACTTTCTTTTCAGTTGGGGTTACTCTGCTTGCCATTCAAGCCTTTTACACTGTTGAGATTTCTAAGGCACCAGAGTCTGTCAGACTTTGTTTACTTCTTATTTTACTGGATCACCAGTAGGCACCTTATTCTTCTTAGCTAAAAACTACAGACTTTTTCTGGTACCATAGGATTGTCCTTTCCATTCTTATGAAATGGACTTCTTTCCTTACTGAACGTAATTCGTACTCCTGCTGTTAGACTTGCACAGTCTAATGGTTACAATTCAAGTAGATCCGCACATACTCATCTTCCCAAGGGATAACATAAATCCAAAACTATAGCCCTCAACCACTGTGGTATGTATATGAACCAAAACTGCTGAAGCAGTATGGCACAGCTGAGTGAATTCTCCATCGGATCAAATCTCTGTTGGCACAAGGATTTAGGCACACAGGCAGCATATCAAGTACTGGAGGCACTGGGTTAACAGCCAGTCAAATCTGCTTCTGTGGCAGACTTATAAAAGATGTTGGCATGTTAGATAATTCATAAATCCAAGTGTATGTGTCTCAAACTTGAGCAATAATACTAATTGATAAGCAGCAAATTTCAAGCGTCAAGCCCCTAGCATTAAGTCTTTTAAGAAACCAGGCTCCAGTCAAAAAGCTAATGCCAAGCTACAAATTAAATTCTGGGATACCAGTGCCCATACTCTGCTGGGCAAGGTATTATTGTAAAAGATGAAATAACCAGGGAACATGTGTACTGTAGAATGACACACATTTGCAATGCACTAGCACAGTCTTTTTAAATGGAAATCTAGTTTTGTTTATGGAGACATAAATAAACCCGATCACAAGTGTCTGACACTAATCTAGTTATTTATTCTACAAAAGGATTTCTTTTTGAAGACTACAATGCAAAGTAATGTAAATTTTATGTAAAGACTGAAGCCCTAGCAATAGCTCATAGTCTGCTGCACACTTGAACCCAACCCAGATAGAAGTGTTTCATATTGATATATGATAAATTAGATCCATAATGGAACAGCACATTTTTTTATTGAAAAAGTCAGATCAGACTTGCATTTGTCAGCAGATGGGGGAAAGAGTCCAAGTAAAAATGTAAAAAAAATATTTTGAAATCCCCAAATTCACATTTTTAACCCTCTTCAGACCATTTCTTCTCTAACAGATTCTGTGCCCCATTTTGCACATAGGCAGTATATGTAACACCATTAAACATTCCTGTTAGCCTCTCCTCATTTTGTCTTCTCTAAAGCTACTTCTTATGTCTTCTTGAACAGCCTTCATTTATACTACTTAGTGCACTGCTAGGACATCAAGAATCTCTGAGAATGAAAGTGATGTGTGGTAGCATACAGACACCTTAGCCTGGGTATATTCACCGGAAATAGAGCAACGAATTGCAGAATGTAAACCTTGTTAGTCAGGTTACTTAGAAAGATCCAACTGAGGAGTGGACACTGGTCTGAAAAAGTAATGGTTTTTTTTGCAGCTCTTCTCCCAAGAGTGAAATATTTAGGAAACTTATTTATTGCGCAAATAAGGTACCATACAGTGAAACTTCCCAAGCTGCATTGTCAGGGTGGTTTGGCTACATAAACCCAACCAGCCACTCTGAAATAAACATATTCAACGGCCGTTAAAATCTCGATACTGGCTGATTTTATTGGATCATATCCTCCAGCTCTCTGGGATGTAAATTTCCGGCCATAACCTGTGCAGCAATAAACTTCATTCAGCCACAAGAGTGTGCATGTGAGAGGATTGCAAATCTGCTCCTCCAAACCAGAATTAGCCGGTATCGCAGGAATGAAAGAACGTGGAGATTTGAAATTGCAGGGAATGGAGACAAGGCGGTGCAGAGGACGAGCTGCCTGGGGGGCAGGCGGCCCCAGACCGGTGCCGCACTCCTATGGAAAATAAGCCCTAGGGCGGCGAACGGGGGGGAGGCTGAGCCGGTGCGGGCGCTGAGCGGAGCCGGGCGCAGGTGGACACTGGAGACCGCAGCAGCCCCCGGGGTCCCGGGACCAGCGCAGCGCCGCGGGCTGGGCTGACAGCGGGGCTCGGCGCCAAGGCGCGCAGGGACGGCGGCTCTGGCGGAGCTCAACGCGGTGAGTACCTCGGGAGGAGCAGGGAGCCACTACANGGCCGAGCCCGCGCCCCCGCCCCCGCCCCGGGCTGGCCGCCGCCGCTGCTGAGCTGTGCCTGTGGCAGCCCCGCGGCCCGGGCGGTGGTGGCCGTGCCCGCCAGAACTCTGCTTCGCATAGGTGAACTGAACTGGAGCGCTGGGAATGGGAAGGTGCCGCGTTTGAAGCTCCCAAAGCTGTTCTCTTGGGAGAAAAAGTACATCCCGCGCCTTCGGGCTGCTCCCGAAACAGGCTGTAAGCCTATATAAAATAGAAGCGCCCGCCTGATGCAAGCTATCCCTTCCCTTGGTACCAGGGGGAGAAAACTGTCCACTGTGTGAGCCAATTCTGCTGTCCCCGGGGACGGGGTAGCACGCGTGGGTCACACCGGGGCACGGCAGCACCGAGCGGTCTCCGGGGAGCCCGCCTGAGCAGGATTTGGGAAAGATCCCTCAGAGAGGGGCAGCAGGGCAGCAACCCGGTCTGGAAACGAAACTGCTGCCGACTGTATGCAAACTTGTGACCCTGGCAATTAATTTAGCCTTTTAAACATTTAATTTCCCTGATTTTGTGTTCCCTTCTGGGCACGCATTTTTATGCACTGGCGCTCTGACTGGCAGAGGTGTTCACATCTCCGTGAAATTGCTGACAGCTGTAGTGTTCGGCATGATAGCAGGGTGAAGTCAGGCTGCTGAAACTAATGACAACCAAAATAAACCATGTTTTTAGCAATGTTTCCTCTGTGTGCCTTCAGCAACCAAATAATTACATGTGTTATGTTTCCTGGTAATATCACAAAGTAAAACTCATTACTAGTTATAATGCATTTATGAGTTATCTGTTGGAACTGCCTTTAAATACAATTTTATTCTATAATTTTTAACATGGAGGCAGTCAAACGCTGGAAGAAGTTGACCAAATATATGTAAATTATTCATCATACAGACTTTTTATAGCAAGAGCAGATGTTTTTCAGTGATCTAGTTGAACCACAAGATAGAGAGCCATAGCTCCACTGATAGTGCATGGAACTTGGGTGTTTTGCTGCTGACTTAGGTCTTATTACAGCACCTGCATTTGTCCCTAAAATAGCTTATGAGTCAGGTTTTAAAAAATGGTCAGCGTTTTTGCAGGCACTAATGCTTGGGCCATTTTTCTAAGAGGTCTGAATACTTTGTGTGCATATAGTCTAAAAAGCTTTTCTGTGAAAAAAATCATCTTGTTCTTTTCCAGGTGACCAAATAAGAACCGGAATTCTCCTGCCTTTAAACAAAATTCCTTCTGAGGGGCTGTATTCAAACACTGTAACTGTGAGTGGGTCTTCCCTGCCTTGCTTGTTGGGCAAACTAGCTGGCTTCACAAATCATCTACTGTCATTTTCATTACAGCTTCTTTAGGATTTCACAATTGCAAAGAGTTCATTTGGCTCCTCTGCCTTTCATGAGCCTGTTCTTGGCAGCGCTGTGTGGCAAGTAAATGCCTTTCTGCTGGGTGCAACAGGCCATGGGACAGTCAGCCCTAAGGAGGGGATCCAGGCATCCAATCCTTGCTTTATTCAGAGACTGAGAGTTTGTGCAGGTATTGGAGATGACCTCCCCTGCTTTTGAGTGTATTCACTCTGAACTTGTGACCTTAGTGAAAAGTTACTAGTATGAAAGTAATAATAAGTAAGAAATCAGTTCAAATGGAAAATATATTAATTTTCTGAAGATTTGTGGGGGTTGATACAAGCATGACGTTAACTTGTGTCCACTCAATCTAAGCCAGTTCTGTCAGCAAGACTGCAAAGAGGAGTGTCATAATTTTGCACGATATATCAATTATTTTTCTTCAAATAATTTAAAATATGTAAAAGATGTGACTATTTCCTGTCCAAAGAAGAACTTCTTTGTATCCAGTATCAGGACTCAGGTGCATTATGCACAAAACCAGTCAAAAGTATAAGAGAGAAAGGTGAGGCTTTACATTTAATCTTTACTCTGAATCTTCAGTTACATAATTTTGTATTCCATTATCTAACATGCACTGTAATATACCTCATACATTTTCATTAATCTTATACAAAGCATGTGTAACAGCTTGCAATTTTCCTTCATTCTGCCTCTTCTCATTATTTCCCATTAGCATGATTATTCACTGTGTTTATCACCTTTTTGCACCTAGTCTCTCTCTGCATTGTGAGTGGGCTGAATCCTCTGTAAGTAGTCCTGTAACCTACAGCAACAGAGGATCTGGCTCCAAGTACATTATGAGGAAAGGGTTGAGATGTCATCTTTAAGAACTAACTTTTACAGAGGAAGGGTGAGGTATAATTATGACTAAGGTTGTCCTCTTTAATTTAATTAATAATATAATTTAATAATCGTGACCAGGCTGTCCTTTTAAAAAAGCAGTCTGCACCACCTCATGGCTTTGACTTGTTCCCCTGCTGCCTGTCCTGCCTCAAACACCCTGCAGGACCTCTAGAAGGACCTCTAAGCACTATCCCCATTATCCATTTCCCAGTTTGGAAAGGAAAAGCCTGGAAAGCATTTCGGTATCCATTTCCACTGGCAACCCATCAATTGATCCCAGCTTATCTGCCTGTGCAGCAAGTGTTAAATGTGCACAGTTCTTGTTCTTCCTCACTGTATCACCAATACCTCCCATGGCCAAGTTAGGGCTAATGACAACTTAGTCACTAAAGAACATCTGTCTATGAAAAATTTGCTACCAGGAGTGCAACAAATTTTAGCTGCAGCTCACATATGAGGCAAATCAGCGTGCACTAGGAAGAATCTACACGCTCAAGCTGCCCTTAGTTACACATGATTACCTGCACTGCAAGGAAGGGTCAGGTGGCACTTGACTACAAAGGGGCCTTAGGCAGCAGCCAGGCTGGACAGGCTGCACGTATCAACAGGTGTTCACTGGCATCTGGGACTGGCCAGCTCTGACTCCAGCTATGGATTACTGTGGAATGCCCCAGGGCTTTCTCTGTGTGTTTATCTAGCAATAAGAAAAAAAGTAAAACCGTTTGGAAGGGTAGTAACTTGAGAAGCAAAATGTACTCACCTATTTAAAGACAAATTTTCAGTTGGTACAGAATCTGGGTTTGTCTGTTCACTACGTGTTTGCAGCAGTGAGGAGCCAGCCCAGAGGCACTCATTCTGAGGGCTCATAGGAGACATTAGAAGCATTTTAAAACATTTTTTATAACTTTTTTCCCTTTCCACTGTTGTGAAGCTGATGTTGCTTTTTAAGAAGAAAAGATAAAAAAACTACAATCTCTGGTAATTTGTATCATTGCATTTCTAGTCTCCATGGAAACCTATGTGGTGCTCCACAGTTGGGTAAGATTTGAATCTGTTGCAGCAGAAATCTGATGAAGGGAAGACTGGATTCTGCACCTTGACTGTTAATCAGTTAAAAGTGGTTTTGAAATTATTTTCACCTTGTGTTGCAATCTTCACTTAGAGTAACAATAGAATAAATCGAAGTAATCAAATTAAGTTAGTGTGGCCTGATCTTATGTACAGCAATGCATGTAATTCTGCCACTCAGTTTGATTCTGATACGCATTGACATTAATTTGGAAGAATTTTTTTTTTTAGTAGGATTATAAGGATTAATACTATGGAAACTGGAAGCATAATAGAAAACTGTTGCCACATTGACTCTAATAAAAAGCTTTCCAGAGAGGTAGTAACAATCACCTCATTGTGATTTATGTAAGCAAAACATTCTGAAAATAAAGAATCTTAATTCCTTATCTTTTGCTGTCTTCATTCTTGTTCTTCCACTGCTAAGGAAGAAATACATCCCCAAACTGGTTTCCTCTGAGAAGATGTGATAACTTCATCTACCTGCTGCTTCAGGATTTCACTTCTTTACTGCAAGCTTATGAACTTGAACACAAAGACACATCATCTTCCTGGGACAGCAGAAGGTGACACAGAGAAATAATATACAGAGAGAGACCAGTTATTTTTGTGACTACAATCAACCCATGAGGAGTGAGGGCTCTCAGCCATCTAAAAGTAGGTAAAATATATAGTAATGGAAATAATGCAGCCTACTGTCAGCCTGTAAATAGTCCTGCATAGACAGCCATGATAACAAGTTGCACGAAGAAATAAATTTATTGGACAATTTTCTAAGCATTTTAGATTTAAACAATGAAGTCACAGTATTCACTACAACTGCACTAACCATGGTGGTGAAATATGATAGTGATTTATGGCATTCACTATAACCAAACTACAAAATCTGATTATTTTGTATGTATTCTTAGGTATTTACTGCATTTGCTTCAGAATACTGTGGAGAAAATGTATGCTAGTCGAGAGGATATTGGATATGATTTTGGAGAGGACTCAAAAGTTGGAAGCAAGCCAACTAAACCTAATCCAAACATAGATGGAGGATGGGCTTGGATGATTGTACTTTCCTCTTTCCTTGTGCACATACTCATCATGGGTTCCCAAATGGCCCTTGGAATACTCAACATGGAATGGCTTGACGAGTTTAATCAAAGTCGTGGCTTAACAGCATGGGTTAGCTCCCTCAGCATGGGCATCACACTTATTGTAGGTATGTGCCAACATCACATATTTTAAAACTATACAGATTTTAAGAATATGTTTGCCATTCATCCCTAAAGTATTTTCTTATGGTTGTCTCGAGTTGACTTTTTAAAGTCACCAGGACAAATTTTACAATCTAGATAGAGAAAGGAAGCCTGTGACTTTCAGGCCTGGCTAGAATTAAGAAAATATGATCTGTGAAGCTTCGAGTCCTCCCCATACTCTATATGTGAGGAGAAAATGTTGAATCCCTACAATTTTTATTTCAGTTTAGTAGCTGAATGCAAATGTATTTTTTTTAGATGTAGTTGGATCAACGCAAAATAATATATGGAGGAAATATTTGTGTATATATGTACATACACACCCATGACTCCCTAAATTAAGACTGAAAAAGTTGTGTCCAGATCTGCCTAAAATATTCTACTGAAAACAAGATAAAATGCTTAACCTCTGGTTACTTGTGAAACAAGTCTTGCACTCATAAAGCATCAGCATAGGGAACAAGAGTTTCAGCTTATTCCTCTGTTTGAACTGTCCCTTCTTCATGGGGCAACTTTGACTGTAGGTCTTACAGGTATTTGCTAAGTATTTAACCAATTGGTTGAATTTCTCTTTCCATGATTTTAAGAATTAATATGAAAAATAAACTGAGTTGCACTAGTTGCCTGATGTTTTAACATTTTATTTAAAACATAAGAAACTTAAGGTGAGAAATTATTAGAGCATAAAGAATGAAATAAATAATTTATCATTTCTTTCATGTTTTTTAACAGGTCCTTTTATTGGTTTATTTATCAGCATGTGTGGGTGCCGCATGACAGCCATAATTGGAGGGGTACTGAATGCCCTGGGTTGGATACTGAGTGCCTATGCCTCAAATGTGCACTACCTCTTCCTCACCTTTGGAGTGACAGCTGGTGAGAGCTGCACTAATGTTTGAAGGTTCTTTCAATTATTTTTGATTTCTTTGAAGCTTATCTGAGTGAGTAAATAGGAAACGTAGACTGTAAAGTTATTCCAGCCCTGCTTTCACACTTTTTACAGCCTGTGGTCTTTTTAGGAAACTTGCTTACTCAGTGGATTGGGCCCAGTGACTTCTGTTGTCGTTTAAATTTGCCATGTAAAGGTGACACTTTTATCAGTTTCACCCAAAAGAATATATTAGAGGACATTTTTAATTAGGGGAGTTATTGTAACCCAAACTCTGACAAGTAAAATTTAAAGATTAATTTCATATCTAGCTAACTCCTCTCTTTGTCACAGGAAAGAATAACAAATATTTTCTCCAGAAGTTACTCCACATTAATAAAATACTGGATTATGTTAATTCTGCACTGCTTCAAAACCCATTTTAAAGGGTGAAGTGGGCTGCAGCTGGTAGGCAGCTAAGCTGCACACATCTGCTCACTCACTCTCCCACAGTAGAATGGGGAGAGAATCAGAAAGGTAAAAATGAGATAAAGAGAGTTTAGTAGATAAAGCAAAAGCTGAATGCACAAGGAAAGCAAAGATAAGGAATTAATTTACTCCTTCCCACGGGCAGGCAGGCATTCAGCTGATTCCAGTAAAGCAGGGCTTGGTCATGTGAATCTATTACCTGGGAAGACATTGCCACAACTCCAAGCATCCTCCCTTCCTCCTTCCCCCAGTTTTATTGCTGGTGTGGGATTTCATCTCATGGTATGGGATGTCCCTTCTGTCAGCTGTGGTCCCCAGTCCTACTGCATCCCCTCCCAGCTTCTGGTGCTCCCCCACTCACAGGGGGTGAGAAACAGAAAAGGGCTTGATGCTGTGTAAGCACTGTCCAACAACAGCTAAACCATGCCTGTGTTAGCAGCAGTGGTTGGGTCACAAATCCAAAACAGCACCAGATGAGCTGCTAGGAAGCAAATTAACTGTACCCCAGCCTCACTTAGGATAATGCATGGGGCTGAATTCCATATATAGTCTCTACTAACAGTTATTCATATTGTATCAACAACCACCTAGAGCAACTAATATTGCTCAGATTTTTAAAATCAAAATGACTGAAGTAATGCTTTGCCATTTTAATGAAATTAGATGTCTAGAAAACATGTGTAAGAGCCCAATCAAAGAACAAAAAGACGTGGGTTTAGGCATCTTCCTTCAAAACCAACAGATCCTTAGTGCCTGAATGCTCAGTTTCTAGCAATATGTTTCTTGTGAAAAAATTCAGTTACTTGAAGTAAGTTGTGTAGAGGAACCCAGTATTAAGTACGTAAAGCACTACTTCATTTTATTTGCTGTTCATTTCTGAAAAGAGATACTGCTAATTGATATGAAACAAAAAGGTGAAAGTTATCCATGTAAGTAATACAAAATTTGGGCTTTAATTACGATCTGGGAACACTGAGAAGCTTTGAAATGTTACTCACTCCACAGATAACAGTTATGTTTGCAAATGATGCAGTGCCTATGTTACATTTGCCAGAGTGAAACATTATGAAAAAAGGGGGGTTTTTTTGTTTGCAATAGTGGCAATAGCTTCAGTATTTTGCAATCTCTTAAACTATCCTTTCACAGAATTTCATAAAAATCTACAGAATTTCTATACATAAATTTTTATCTAGCTTTCTGGATGGAGAAATACTGAGACTAGCAAAGATCATTGTGATGACCATTTTGTGATTACCACCATACCATAGACTTCAATAATTTAAATTGCTGAACAAAGAACAAGGATCACAGAGAGGATCCTGCCTTTTTCAGAATTTCTGTTTGTTTATATATA
>VXBI01004344.1:532364-565204 GCA_013397375.1 Toxostoma redivivum | reverse complement strand
CCTGCTGCTTTTCAGAAAGAGCACACACAAAACATCAAACGGCAGAGTTTAAATAGAGAATTTAAAGAGGGGTGAAAAAAACATATTTTATGGGAAAAAAAAAATCAGAGACAAAGTTTCATGTGAGGTGGAGAAGTGAGATGTTGCAGGAGTAGTTCTGTCCAGAAAAACAGTGTAGAGGTACCTGAGAGGCTCCTTCCAGCTCCATGAGACCTCTGCTCAGTGTCCCCTCCCTGTGATCTCCTCAGTCCCGGCGCACCCAGGGAAGTCTCTCCACGCTCTCATGGCTGCTCCTCTAAAGCCGCTGTTCCCCTGCAGCGGCCACCTCTGGGCCTCCACGCTGTGCCTGTGGGCCTGCTGATGGCTGCTGCCTTCAGCCCATCCCTCCGATCCCAGCCTCATCTCTCCTCCCTCCCCTCAGGGCTCCTCACAGGCGGCTGCCTCAGCCCCCCTGGGCTGGCTCCTCACAGCAGCCCCGGAGCGGGAGCTCTCCTCAGCGGCAGAGAGGCCTCCCCGAGCCCGTGGCTGGCTGTGGGGAGGGACATTGGTGCAAAATAAAAGCCCAACTGTGTATTTGCCTAGGAAAGAAAGAAATTATTCTAACAAGCAAAACGGGTCAGTTCTGGCCAGGGTTACTGCTGTGATGTTGAAGGGCTTTTTTCAAGCTTTTCTGGAATCATGGCTTTCTCTGGCCTAGCTACAGCTAGATCGTGCTGTAGCTGCATGCAACTACATTAGCACCTATTTAGGAAAACTTCTAAGTCACAGAACACTTCTGAATTACAATCACAGTGAGTTGGGAAGCATCTTCTGCATACACCTGTTCCAATCCAAATTCCTTTATGAAGAATTTGCTGGGAGAATAAAAAACGCTGGACTGTTACCTCTAATGATGTGCTTGCACAGCTCATCACTTTCTGCTCAAAGTATATGCCATGAATACCCACCCTGGCTTTTAACTGCAGGTGGGGGCTTTTCAACAGAATTAGAGATCTGCCTTATAAAACTGAGCAGCTACTGTGTGGCCCTCCCTGGGCTGCCCAAAGAGAACCAGCCTGGAAGCCACCTGAGGTCCCACCAGTGCATGAGCCCCATGTGCTGACTCCTCAAATACATGTCACGGTCACTATGGCTCAGCAGTTACGGAATGAGGACAGGAACCCTGTGTGAATCTTCATTGCTGGGGAACTTAGGTGAAAGCAACAAGATGTGCTCACTAAGCAGTTCTAGTCACTGATACCATCAGATGTGGGTATTATAATTGCAGATATTTCAAAATAGGCTGTGTCTATGTTTGTCCCCATAGTAACTGTCATTGATTGGCTGTGGGACATTTGTAACTTTCCAGTGTTGTCCTGCTGACCTGAGATAAAGGTTTTATACTCCATATGTTTAGTTTTTCCAGCAATAAATATCAGGATTGCATTCTCGCTGGAATGAGTATTGCAGGTTTTGGAAAACAGTACAAAACAGAAATGAAAGCTAACATCAGAACTGAATATTTATTATTGGTTTTACTTCTATGCTTACACAAAAGTTAGGAATAGAACTGATTTTTTTTCACTGCTTTTTACGTTGTTGGCAAAAAGTTCAGGTTTATTTAATTTTATTTTTTTAATAGGCATTGGAAGTGGCATGGTTTATCTGCCTGCAGTGGTCATGGTAGGGCAATATTTTCAGAAGAGAAGAGCACTTGCACAAGGGCTCAGTACCACGGGAACAGGGTTTGGAACTTTCCTAATGACTGCCTTACTGAAGTACCTCTGCACTGAATTTGGGTGGAGGAATGCCATGTTCATCCAGGGGGCCATCTCGCTGAACCTTTGTGTCTGCGGGGCACTTATGAGACCACTCACTCCCAAAGACCTCCGTGAAAAAGATGTGGTGAGAAGTGATAGTGAAGAAAACCGGACAAAAGCTCTGTCCCATTCTACAGAGACTATAAAATCCAATGGAGTCCTTGGTGAAGAACCAGAGAAAAAAGAAGAGGCAGCAAATGAAGAAGTGCTTGGCAGTGTGCAGCACATAGAAATTGGAGGTAAATCTGGAAGTGGAAGGAACATGTATGGACTGCGCCTCTTTAAGACAGTGAGCCAGCTGACAGTTACAGTCAGGAAGGGCTTTGCACTCTGGTACTCCAGCTACTTTGGAGCTGCATCACTGTTTACTAATAGAGTATTCGTGGCCTTTATCATTTGGGCTTTGTTTGCCTATAGCAGCTTTGTCATTCCCTTCATTCACCTTCCAGAAATAGTAAAGCAGTACAACTTATCTAGGCAGGACAATGTATTTCCTTTGACATCCATTATAGCCATTGTTCATATTTTTGGTAAAGTGATCCTTGGAGTCATCTCTGATCTCCCGTGTATCAGCACATGGAATGTCTTCCTCATGGCTAACTTTACCCTGGTCACCTGCATTCTTACTTTGCCACTAATGCAGACATATGTTGGCCTGGCTGTGGTTTGTGCTCTAATAGGATTTTCTAGTGGCTATTTTTCTCTAATGCCTGTTGTGACTGAAGATTTAGTTGGAACTAAACACCTTGCAAATGCCTATGGCATCATCATTTGTGCCAATGGAATATCTGCTTTGTTTGGACCACCCTTTGCAGGTAAAAAGTTCAAATTGCTAATGAACAGATGTTTATGTAATGACTGTGTGACTCTTTATATTATTAAACTTTCTTATATTATGACCATGTGTAGTTAACAAAATCACAGCTACTCCAGAATGGATATTACATTGAGCTTTACATTGTACAGATTTACAGGTCACATCTGCTGGGTTCCAGCTCACTGCCCTCACATTGCAAATTACAGCTCTTGGATATAATCCCAAATCTATTACAACCTATCCTTACAGTGCCATTTTTCCTTAAAATAGTTATCATACACGTTTTAAAATGAGAAAGGTTTAACCTATTTTTTCATGTTTTGTATGCTATATGCACTATACATACTCATTCCTTTACCCACATAAAGAAATGGTGATTACTTCTCAGGGTAGGCAGCTGTTTGTACCACAGTATTACCCCAAGGACTGTGCTGTGTGTTTGGGTATCCCCACTCCAAATTGCCAACTGATGTGTTGATTTAGCTAACTTTGCTTTGCCTTTCTTCAGCCAGAAATACCTACTTTGGGGTCTGCACTGCTCATAGCCTCTTTACTGCCATCCCCAGCAGAAGGGAGAAGTGTATGTATGCTATCCCTAGAGTTACTTAGGTTTAAACAGACATTCATTATAAATTTCCTCATAGAAAGAGGTGGGGGAGTACAGAAGAGATACAGGTACTGATTGTCAGTACTATTTCAGACTCCAGCTCTCTTTTACAGAGGGGCTGCTGAGAAGAAAACTGTGAGAAATATAGGGAGTCATGGCCATGGTCAGCCAGGGGCAGCTCTAGGCTGAAGGGAAGCCAGCAGCAGCACGAGCAGCCCAGGAAAGCGAGAGCCCCTTCTCTGCCCACCACTGGGTGAGCGACATGAGTGAGAAGAAAGCTTGCTCAGTGCCCCTTGAAAGCAGCAGTGTTTTACTCTGCCACCTCAGAGTTCCCTCAGCACCTCCCAGTCCGTGCTAAACCTGTCTCTGTATTTGGGCTTTGGTTACGAAGCAAATTGGATGCAAGTAGCTGATGTAAAGAGAGCTTCTGATCTTGTGGGTACATTGCAACGCAGCCAGTGTGGCATGAGGGTGTTTTGCTTATTTGGGTTCTCAAACCTTCCTGAAGTAATTAAGAAATAACTTTAATGAAGAAGTAACTTTAATGTGTTTTTGCAAAGGAATTGAGGCTGGAATGAGAGTCATTGCAGAATTGAGACTGTATCACTTGATCAGTCTTCTGTTGGTATGTGAGGCTTGGAAACAGCTATGGGGAATGTTTCTGCTTGCACAAGGCATGGCATTTGAACTAACCAGTATTGGGCATTTTACAGAGGCAGTGTCAGGGAGGAGGAGCGAATTGTTTTGGGATTACAAAATATTGATTTTAAAATCAGACCTGTGATATCTTGTTTGAAAAATATTTTTTTCCACCAAGGACCTGTGGATTTGACAGAAATATCATGAAAAAAATGTGAAGTATTTTTTGTATTTTCTCACAAAATGTACCTTTCTGTCAAGCTTTGTAACAAACATGTTTTGTCCTTATTTTCCAGGTTGGATCTATGACATCACACAAAAATACGATTTTTCTTTTTACATAGCTGGATTGCTATACATGGTGGGAATAATATTTTTACTTATACAACCTTGTATTCAAAAGAAACAGCCAAGAGAAAAATCTACAGGAGAAGCCCAAGTATAGAACGAATTCCAGAAGTTTTTTTTACAGAACTTTCTTGTTTTCATGTTTCTCTTGTGTGACAGTATGAAGATGATTTTCTTATAGAACAAACCACATTTAGCTGCACTTAAGTGAAAAACAAATGTGCTCCATAATGCTTATAAATTATTGGAAATACGCTTTTAAAATTAGTTAAGATATTTTACTTTAGAACTACCAAATACAACGATTAAAAGCACACTACTAGTATTTTAATATTAGAACAATGCTAGTAACCCTTACCCTTGCTTCTCTTTTAACTTTTCACCATTAAGCATTGGTGAAAATTCATTGACTGCAGTGCAGTTACTCTGATTTACACTAGTCCTATGAGAGAATTTGGTCAGGACATGAATGATTTATGAAACTCTTTTCTACTATGTATTCAATCTGATGAAAGATTAGTTACTGAGTATAAGAAAATGATTGTATTTCTTGCCTGGCTAGTCAAGTACTGTTGAAATGCTATTATAATAATACCGTTAATTCAGCATACTAAAATTACTATTTCTGTGATGCAAATTTGAAGAAAAGTTCTCATCTATTTCTGAAGTGATTCAGTTGGACTCAATAGGTCCCTCCCAACCCAGTATATTCTGTGATTCTACTTCAATGATTTTTAATTTTATTTTTTTAAAGTATCAACTGCATCTAAAGTAGCCATCCTCAATACATATACTGCATTTTAAATGCTGTGACACTTAATGCACCTAAACTAAAAAACCCATGAATGCAGAAACAGGAAACATATGGAAAATATCACTGTGACTGGAAAATGTTTCCAGGAACAGTTTGAGTTCTCTTGCCCCTTTACCTAATTAGAGTTATTGTAGAATTTAATAACATTGCTACTGACTCCTTCCATGGGAATGAGCTCTACTACAGCACACTAAATTTTGTTATAATTTAATTTAATTCTTCACAAACTCTGTTACATATGAGCAGTCATGTTGCTGCTTGTAATGTACACCATGAGCTGACTAAGATTCATCCTGTTTGAGAAGTTTATTCACTAGAGAACTAGATACTGCAGAGCATGGAACAGCTAAAGAGCGTTTAAAATATTCAAATAAATTTTCTTAACATTAAGGATCTGGTGACCAATGCAGAAGATGATATGTGGTGATACAGGGCATATTTTTTTCAGCTGTGAGAGGTGAGTCTGAAGTTAATTTTCCCATCAATAAGAACCACTGTAAGTTTTCATCCTCTTAGCTTTATGAAAGTTCTTTGCATGACAAATCAGGTTCTTAGTTTAATATTGCTATGTGTTGCTGGAATTCCTTAAAAAGAAATTGAAACTATTCAATTATATTGAAGAACTACTGGGAAACAGTTCAGTACACAATATCAATATTAATATCTTCTTTATAGCTGCAAGGTTGGTTAACAAAAAGTTCTGAATGTGTATTGTTCTATATTGCAATCCACTAGCTTCTTAGTGTTGCACTTCAACTATTGGCAGGGACATACTTTAAAGATCACTGAAATGAGCAAAGTTAAAAAATAAAACCTTAAAAAACCCTGAATTACTTTAAGATTTACATAAGTGCAGTCATATTGGATAGCTATGTATGGCGTTTAAAACTCACATAACACAACTGAGGTTGCACTGAACTGCAACACACGGTGTGAACACACAGTCAGTAACTTCCTAAAATCAGCTTTTGCTATTGGAGAAAATTTGCACGTAAATTTTCACATCAGTTCTTTGTTACAGGTTAAATGTCCTCTTGGTGGGAATGCTGCTGATGGCTCATTTGAACTGAGCTGTCTTTTATTGGTGAAATATATATTGTAGTGATAATTTCCCTCATTTGATTTTTTTTTAATATATGTATCCTTCATACATAGATCTTCATTTTGTCTTTTGTCAAAAGCAACTTTATTTGCATATTACAGTAATAAAAAATATGCTGTTCACTTGTGATATCTGCAATAGATTTTTCTATACAGGTCCTTACAGGGTCATATCTTGGGAATAAACTTACATTAGCCAAAAATACACTTTCTGTTAATTTATTACATTTGTATAGTATTTTACCACATAATGAAATTTGTATTTGTCACTATCCTAAAATGAAATAATCACAAAAAGGAAAGAATATATATGGAAGTGATTCTTACATCTAAAGATAATGTTTCCAGCATATTGGTATAAAGTTGTAGAATAAAAAGTCTTTAAATCAGCAAATATTTAAGTATTAAAATACTGGTTTGTAAAGACACAGAATTATACAAGAACCCTGTATTCATAGTTTTTAAACAATTTATAAAATTCAAGTTTAGTACTTGGCATGTTAAAAAATTGTAAACTCCTTACACTCTTCAAATATTAAACTATTATATCCAAATATTGAAATAACTGTTTTTAATACTTGGGTCCTAAATCTAGTCAATTGTAAATGATGTATTAATCAGCCCCTATAAATGACAATGCCACAGCATCTGCTATAAGCCATGGAGTACGTGTAGCATAGATACAAAACAGAGAAATCAGGATGAAGAAATACAAAGTAGCCACAACCTGTTCTATTGCAGTAATTGTTATGAAGCTGATTGAAACACAATCTCAGGATACCCAATGCATTAAACATTTTAATATTTACATGTTGCTCCTGGTAAGACACGTTTTTTTCCTCTTTCAGTCCTTAAAAAGTCTGTTTTCCCTAGTAAGGAAGAAAAGTCCGTATGCCCGACCCAATATTCAGCCATGCCTTGTAACAATTGTTTCAATGGAGCATGCACCTTTGTTTAGTAGATTTTTTGTTCTGAGCACGTTGCTCCTGCCTCCTTTGGAGCTGTAGCTGACATTTGTGTGTGTGAAGGTCCCCAGCCCACTTGCTGTGGGGGCTCTTTCATTTCAGGTGTGGCTGTGTCACGCAAGCTCTCCACAAGAGCTCCCCAGAGCGCATTACTGTCACATAGCTGCTTGTAAGAGAAAGCAGAGGCTTGAAATCATCATTTGGCTTACTCACTGCTGGTTATTCTACTCCACAAAATGTGTTTAGACAGCACAGAGGCCTTGTATGAAGGTCACTTGCAGTGCAAGCTGCCCACGCATTTTGAAAGATGCAGTGATAATTAAAACTCACAGGAGATCAGCAGAAGTTTTGCCCAGGGTTGCCAGTGCAAGATACTGCATGTTCTTCTGTGAAAAATCTGAGAAGCTATTTTTGGTATAATATCCAAGGCCTTTCTGCCACTGTAAAAAAAAAAAAAAAAAAAAAAAAAAAAAAAAAAAAAAAAAAAGCAGCTGTAATGCCACGTATTTTGCTGGTGTGTAATTCATACTGTTGCTCTGAAATCAAGCAAACTGTGTAAGCTGATGCCAAAAAACCTGTCAGGATGTACAAACCACATCAGAAATATAAATCTGTTTTCAAGGTAAATAAAAGAGGCCTTGGGGTTTGAACAGAAATGCAATTTTAGAAAACTTTCAGATGTATGTAGGGATCAAGCCTGTTTCTCAGGAGATGCTTCCCTCTTTCAGAATGACTCCATAAATAGAATCAGGTGGAAATAATATAAGGAAGGAAAAAAAAAGAAAAAAGTAATTTGTTAGATGACATAACCATCACAAAAGAAAAATTAGGAAGATACTCTGTGTCATGTATTATCTACTCATTGTAAATTATACAAGAACACAGAAACATTGATTTTTCCCCCAAATGTTCCCCTTTTCTACAGGGGCAGATGCAGGAGCCTAAGTGCAGCTGTACTAGATGCAAGTGGAAACAGAAATAGAAAAGCAAAAATCCTGGTGTTACTTGTGTTACACACTGCAGATGCAGCTGGATACTTTGAACTCCTTCACTCACTGCCTACAGCAAAGCTGTCTCAGAGTTTGTGTGGTCCTGGTTGTGCTTATGCAGGCATACACAACATCCTAGCACAACCTAGAAGAGCAAAACCAGGGATTATTGGGGAAAAACGTGCTGAAGTGAAAATGTATGAACCTTTTAAAAGTTCTCTTTGCATTTTGCTTATTCTCTGCCTCTCGCCAATCTGCTTTGCCCATGAAAAAGGGACACCACGAAGTTAAAAACAATATAGACTGTTTTTTATCATTGCATATTTTTATTTCCAAACACAGTGCTCTATTAAAGAAAATACAGGAAGAAGAGCAAAGCCGATTATACTGGCCATTCCCTGGCTGTGGGTTATCCCAGCCATTCCCAGTCTCTGGTCTGTCCCAGCCATTCCCCACTTCAGGGCTGTCCCATCCATTCCCTGTTTCTGGTCTGTCCCAGCCATTCCCTGGCTCTGGCCTGTCCCAGCCATTCCGTGGTTCCGGACTGTCCCAGCCATTCCCTGGCTCTGGCCTGTCCCAGCCATTCCGTGGTTCCGGACTGTCCCAGCCATTCCCTGGCTCTGTCCTGTCCCAGCCATTCCCTGGCTCTAGGTTATCCCAGCCATTCCCTGGCTCTGTCCTGTCCCAGCCATTCCCCGTGTGTCCCGAGGCGCGGTGACAGTGGCCCTGCCCCGGGGCTCCCTCTGGCGGCCGAACCTCCCCGCAGCGCCCGGAACTGCAGGGCGGGCTCGTGCGGAACATCCGACACGAATCTCACCGGGACTGGGCCGGGACACCGCACACGAGAGCAGCTCGCTGGGAAAGTGTCGGGAAAACACACGCAGTGCTCACACGGTGGTGTCAACGTTAGGACTTCTGTTCATTGTTTCTTTTGACGTGGAGCTTCTTTTACAGGAAGTAAGAATAGCACTTAGTGAACAATCTAAAATCCTCAGAAATGCACGTTGAAAGCGTCGGGATCTCCTGGAGAGCAGAATTTAGGCTCTGAACTCCAGTCAGAGAAATGCCATGCTTGGGATAACAATGCAGGTACCTGCTGAGCTCAGCCTACAAGGATGCACAGCATGGGATGGACACACAGAGCTCCCACACTCCACTTTCCAGTCCCGAGTGGAGAGACTGTTCTATTTTCTCTCTTGGAAATCTGAACATGCTACTCTGCAGTTCCACAGAAAGCAGCATTCCACCTTATGCATAAATTAGTCTGGAAATAAAAACTCGTATTATTTGGGCGAATTTTTAATTCCCTAAATATACTGCTGAAATGAGAGAAAGGGAGCATGGCTTTACTTGTTCTGATAGATTACTGCATTATGCCAAATAATATTTTTATTATTATGCAACTTAATTCTTTCTAGGATTTCTTTAATTCCAAAATATCCAAGGCTTTGTGTTAAACTAATGAAAAGTTTACTGCCCTACACAACAACTTATCCTACTCCACTCACACTCTTCAAATGACACATGAATTCCAAATATACTGACAAATAGTTTCCTGGTCTATCTTCAATCCATTCTCTTCCTCTCCTTCAGTTATTTTTACTCCCTTATTCTCCATTCAGTCGTTCCCCAGTCACAATATCAACTGATTTATCTTCAAACTGAAATAAAGCCCAGAACTTCAGCAAGTTTATCTACTCCCATCTCGCCTTCATCTCTAAATTAATGACATGCTCTATTTTCCTGTCTTGCCATTTCCTCCTGTGCTTTCTTTGCCCTGTCCCCTTTTTGTTGTGCTCACTTGAACTCACTCTCACTAAAGCACTTGTAACGCCTTGGCAGCCACACAACAGGAACTGCAGCACAGCCACGTCCTCTGGAACTGCCAGTCTGACACAGAACTTTCCTTGAAATCTTGTCCCACATAGCCTCAAAATAATGTGAGCAATCTCATTCTGATTGGGATGTACTCTGCACCACACATGTCCCACTGTCCATCCTACAAGTTTGATCTGTCTCTCTGAAGTCTTTCACAGCATATCCAGTTGTCATGGCAGAATCAAGAGAACTAAATCTGTTTTATCTTTCTCATAAGGTCTCACTGTTGTTTATGTTCTCATTAATTGCTCCACCCAAAAACTGATAGGCTTCATTCTAGGCCTATACAGAACCCTTGGGGATAAGAATAAAATAAGAATAAAAATTTTTCTCTTTAAATATTTCTCTTCCTATTTTCTGTTAGCTATTTTTCTCTCCAACCTGAATTAGTGCAGCAGCCTTTTTTCAGGCTCTGACAGGGATAGAAAATACAATTTTGAGATATTCAGACCCACAAAAATAAGTTTCCTACATGATAGTTCTGAATGTTTTAGTTTTCCATCCCAACTTCCTGACCCTGCACAGACCAGGAAGCTGGAATAGTTGACCTCCCAAAGGCCTTTCCAATACATCTTCTCTCTTTTGCACTAACAGATTTCCCCTCATTCTCCTGCAGCTTTCAGACTATCCTTCCAATCCCTTACCCCTGATTTGGCATGGAGAGGTTATCCTTAGCTCCAGTTGTCCAATAATGGCAACTTCTGTTTATTCACTCTTTAAAGTTTCGATTTAACAAGTACATACTATTTCCCATAATTTCCTGAGAGCTGGGAAGAGCTTCCTATAAAATAAACAAGTCACCTCTTTCTCCTCCTGTGTTTCTAACAGTTCCTTGCTGCAAAGTGTATAAAAAATATTGAAAAAATATCTTTGCTAGTGCTCATGTCTTTGTCAAAGACATAAAATACAAGGAATTTTTGTTTGGTGATGAGTCCAGTATAAGGGGATCCCAGCCTGTGGGTGAAGTTTCTAGACACCAAATAATACAAATCATAACACAAAGCAAAGGTTTCACATTTCCAATACTTAATCCTGGAAGTAGTGTGCAACACCCAGCCACGGGTTGCAATGGAATTACCTGGATCACTATGTTTATTGTAAAACAAAAGCTTACAGGATAAACACAGCCTTTCTAAGATCTGGTTTTTACTGCAGCCTTTCAGTTTGATTCATTTATTTTCTCAATAAAAGGACAATCCTTATTTACTTGTTGTCTTAAGTAAAGCAGACAGATTGATGATTATGTTAAACCAATGAGATGAATCAAAGCCAATAGGCTGTTGAGCAAAGCTAACAATTTCAATTTGAATTTTTGGTGTTTTAAATTTTTACTGTTTCAAATCTGTGCGAAACTTGAGAAAGTCTGGCAATATCTTCAAGCTCCAGAAAGGAAATGATGTACAGGAGCAATGGGACAGGAAGCCATTCCAGGAAGTCATAGTTACCTTGGCACAGATTGAGGACGTTCCAGAACCCTGGCACTAAACACTACAGCAATCTGAACTGAGAAAAAGTGAAAACAAATCCAAGAGACAACAGATTTGTAAAAACCTGAAATTTCTTTCCAATAATCTCTAGATATGCATGTACATCTTTAAAAAAAACCCAAACAACAACAAACCAGAAACAACCCAACAAAAAGTCAGCTTATTTTTCCTATGTTTTTCTAGAGAAAATATTATTTAACATGAATGTTCAGATTGATTTTTGGGTCAACTTTTCCACATACATATAGATTTTTATGTAAAGATTGTGCTATTTACTCAAAGGGAGGTTAGTAAAACAACTGAAAAAAGTACTTCATTCTTATGCTTTGGGGAAAATAATGATGGCTCTGATATCACAAGGCCCTGTAGTTCTGCTTCTTACCTTACATAGGTACAGTTAAATCAACATGAAATTGAAGGCAGGCATCCCTTTCTACAGGGATGTGGCATTTTTTGACTCTTTCTTCAGATCACTTATCTATTTTATCAAATTTCTGTAATAAAATTACTGGTTCACTATAAAAGAGAATTCTGAATTCAATTTGCTACACTTTTAATGAACAATCAGTGATACATTTTGAAACTGCATGTTCTTTCCTAACAAAATGAATGCAGCCATCCAGATTTGTACAGGATATTTTTCCCTTATTTTTCGTGGAAATTGAAACTATATGGACTATAGGCCTATTTCGATGCAGCAGTTTTCCTTACAAAGTATTTTGTAAGATTAATTACAAAAATCAAGCTTATGTGAATACCTTTGAAAGAGCTTTGAAAATGACCTGATTTTACTGTTAAGTTTCTTTTCTCTTCTTTTTTTCTCCCCCAAATATTCCCGAGGTAACTACATGGGAGGAGGCTATCACCTTATCTGCCTTCATGTCTTTGGGTAGCTGGCTCAATATTCTGCAGCTCTCTTTTCCATACTGTATCACACTGCAGAATCAGTTTGCTGTCAGTTCTCCTTTGCTTTTTTGCATTCCAAGCATCTCAGTTCTATATAGTCGGTAATTTCCCTCAAATTCCTTATGCAAGTACAAAATGATCTACACAGTCAACTAAAAATGGTCAGGCTGATCTAATTTCAGCTGATACGAAAGAATGCTCCAAATCTTCTCATCCTGGGAATGATGAAGATAAATAATATTTTCAATGTACATCTATCTAATGTTGAATGATCAAGCAGGCTACCACACAAATATTTGAGTTTTTCTTTATTAGAAATTATTTATTTCCAGGAAAATAGATCTGATAAATAATATGATCTGGTTTGGCTATGCTAAAATATATTTAGTATTTAGGGTTTTTTTTGTTAATGTATGTGAAGCTAACAATGAACTAACTGTGTCAATATATTGAATTTTAAGTTCTCTATAAAATTTTCATTCTGAGTGCTGGACAATATTTGATGACTTGTACTAATTGTTCACTTGACCAGAAATATACATAGACCTCTCTTCTCTTGTTCAACACTATCATCAATTAATTTTCCATCACTGCAAAACCAAATATGAAACCTTGCTCTATCCTCTTGGCTTCATAAAATTATGAAAAGAAACTTAATGATATGTTACTTCACTGCTCAAAAAGAACAGAAGACATCTCAAAACAAAGGTGGATGTTTACACCTCTACAGTAGTTCTTTAGTAAAAATGGTAATTTAGTAAACTTAGTAAATTTGATAATTTAGTTTATTTAGTAAAATGGTAATGTTAATAGTTCAGACACCTTATTAAACAAAAAAAAAACCTCTAAAAATCCCAGTCACATAAGAAGAGATAAAATCATAGGCATGAAAAGGAGGAGATAATGACAGGAAATACCAACACTTAACAAAACATTTTGGGGGAAAACATTTTAGTGGCAGAAGTGTACCAGATATTTAACAGCAAACTATGGATCTGGTGAGAAGTATTTATTTGAACCCTCAGTTAGCAAATAAATCAGTACAGATAANTGAATACTTAGGAGCAGCAAAGCTCTTAACAGGAGGTGAGGAGGTGTAAAAACATCTGATTGTGTGGAACAGCAAGAACTATGGACAGAAATAATATCAGTATGACAATACAATTCACAAAGATAGTAATTTATACTTGTAATACTTCTATTTATGTTAGCATTTTTCTAAAAAGAAAACACCTTTATTTTATATTAAAAAATTAATAAAAAAATAGAGGGAAACCCCTCAATTTTAGACATACTTTTAGAAGGAGGAAGAAATTACTATATTTTAGAAAAGAATGGCAACTGTGGCTTCCAGTACTTCCTATAGGGTAGGAAACCTCTGAACCACCAATAAGACTTTTCAAGAAAAAGCAGGCAGATCTTATTTATAACCTACTGAATTATTTGTAACCTACTAAAACCACAGAATAACAGCAGAAAACTGCTTGCTAACAATAATTTAATTATCTAAATCATTGCACCCACGTAACGTGAAACAGATGTTTCATTGTGACATCATGTTAATATCAAATACTGCAGGAAAACCTTACACTATAAGCAACGAGTAAAACCAAAAAGCTAAAATTCTTCTCACCAGCATATATTCACATCTCAAATCTATTTTTACAAGGTAAATAAAAAAGTCAACAAAAAAAAGTATAGATTACTTTTTTGAAAGCTCAAATTTATAAAAAATGATTAATAATTTTGCCATTAATTAAAATGTGGTATAGCTTTTTGCTTCAACCAATGGAGCAATTAGGAACATCTGCAAAACCCCAGTATATTTAAAGACTCTCTGAGACTGAGCCAGGTTCAACAGGTAGTCCATTTTCTGCTGGTTCAGGACATATCTATTCCCCTTCTATTAAAAACAAGCATTAATAACTGGAATTAAAGATTAGTTTTGTCATGGACTGTGAGTACTGATTGAAACTTTTTCCATGGTTTGTGCATACATCCAGTCCCTTGACCTCAGAATGTGCAGCTTTTCCATCCATGGAACACTAACAGGGCTCACTTGCAACCCTCTGCAACAGCCTAAGGTGGTGGTATTATTTCTATCAAGTTCACTTGAAATTGATCCGTTGCAAAAGTTATAACAGGGAAACAGAAACACAAATGTAACAAACACAAACCTAAACATAGAAAGAAGTGCAGGCCACATGAACTCAGCAGGGCTACAAATCTCTCAGTTGTGCTGTAGGAAGTGTTAGACTTTAATAAGCAAAACATAGAGAATGTGTTGGTCTTATCTGAGACTCTGAGTGAAGATACACTGAAGCTTATTCTTGAAAAGAGATAAATAGTTGTACCCTCCCCCTATCACCATACCTCTTTCCCAAGATTCACATGCTTCTAGGGAAAGCAGATCTCCTCCGCCTCGGTGTAAATAATCATGGAATCACAGCATCACCGAGGCTGGATGAGACCTTCAAGATCATCCAGTCCAACCATCAACCCAGCACACCATAATCATCCCTAAATCATTCTCCAAGTGTCACATCCAGACACCTCTAGAACACTTCCAGACACAGCGACTCCAGCACCTCCCTGGAGAACTTATTCAAATAAGATGATGATTAGATAAGATGATGATTCAATAAGATGATGTCTACCAAAGCTTTTGATAAGAAAAACAAAACTTCATTTGAAAATGACACTTTTCAAGTTCACAATAAAACTGGGATAATTGTGAAGTCACATCTGTAAATATTTTCCTAATGTCCGTACAGAATCAGAATACAAAAGATCTCTCCAATCCAAGGTGTTTTGGTGCTATCAGGTCTCGGGCTACAAAAGAGACTGCAGGTGTAGTTATGAACTTCTCCATTTCCAGACTGGGCCACAGCTCACCTCACCTATCCCCAGCAGTTACTGAATTAGGGTGTCTTTGGCTTAGTATTTTCAGAAGACTATTTCCTCTGTGAAGCATGATCAAGCATATCTTGTGACATGACCACCCCCCGGGTTAATTCATTACTGGGAACCAAAATTATAAGAAGATGCAGAGCAATAATTACCTGGGACACATAGGTCCATGGAACTTTGGGAAAATGCATCATTTTTTCAGATCTTCTCTATCTCTGAGGTTAATTTAATGTTGTCTCCACTGCCTTTCTTTTCCTGGCTGTCTGCTCCTGAAGTAATTTAGAATTTGTATAGTCCCAATCACCTGTTGCATTAGCAGTTGATTGTGTCAAATTAGATTGGGAATTCAAATCTGGGTGGCTCATAACATGGCCATAGAAACAAATGTACTGGCACAGAGCATTATGAGTTACTAGACATAAGAACATTGCTTTCTGGCCTATGTTTGTCACTAAAATCTCTGTCATTGTCTTATAATTAAACTATCAATGTTGCTAGGCTTTATCATATATTTAGGTTTACTGTCACATCTTTTTTTTTCAATTATTCATACATTAATTTATGTTAATTAATTCATAGGAAAAAGTATGTTAGCCAAAGCAATCCCATCTTCCATGAAATTTATTGCAGATCAGTATTGCTAGATAATTCCACTATATGCCACCCAACATTTGTAATTATTATTATCCTCCAGGATGCCATAATTTCTCCAGGTCTTAACTATGAAATTCACTCCTAGGAGAAATTTTCCGCCACCTGGAAATTACCTACAACTGTGGGGAAAAAAAAAAAGAAAAAAGGCAGAAAAAAGTAATATCAAGTACATGAGATAAATATATTACCAGATTCAGGGTTTGGGTTCTGCAAATATTACTACAGTCCCAAAAGAAAGTTTTCCTAAAAGATCAGACCACAGTTACATTACCAGTGGCTTCAAGGGACAAGAAACATCCCATAATGCACGTGCAACAAGTGTAAAATGTTTTAACAACCCCTGCGTGCAAACCGTTCACAGAAATAAACACATACTTAAAGATATCTCAACAGGCAAGACTAATAAGATTCTGGTTTTCTTTTTCATTTATTCATAGAATCACAATGTATCAAGTATTAAATAATGTGGTTAAGAAGAAATACCCATCCAACTGCTCAGGCATTCAAATGTGGCAGCTTAGAAGTTAAACTGGGATTTTAATATTTTTTAAAAATCAAAACTAATAGGACATTTCAAAGCTCAGCACTTAAGACTGTCTGAAAACTCTGGCAAAAGCTCTCCAGAAATACATGTTCAATTCACATTTTCAGAGACAGAAAAAGAAAAGAAAATCTGCATTACAAAGCATGCAACTGAGACAAAAAATTAACGTGAATAGTAAACTAGATAGCTATGAAATGATGGAGTAAAAGTGGTCCTAATTACCAGTAATTTTCCCAGAGTTCTCTTAAAACATTACATATGCACTTGAACAGTGTGTCAGCTTTTAATATTGACTTTCCTTTTGTTGCTGTCACAGCTGGGCCTATATGAAAGTCGTCATCATTCACACAAGTTGGTCGTAAAGATCACGCTCCAAGCCACAAGTAAAATTCACTTGCTGTTGTAGACAAGATTAAAAAAACCCTATGTGTTCCAGTGTTGCTAATATTAATCTGGTTTATTTCCTTCCATTTAATTGAGGAAAGTGAGGACTTTACATTGTCATATCTATGGGTGGGTTCCTGACTTGAGTGATAAAACTGACTAATGAGAATATTAGTGAGGTGAACATTTATAAACACATTGCCATACATGTGTATATTAAAAAACCATACTCCATAGATCTTTATTTTTTCTACTGGCATGTCAAGAAGGAAAATCAAAAGCAAGCCTTGAGTTAACTGTTAATACTTTCATATGCTGACTAAAAAACACAGAATTACTTTTACAAATCTTACCTCTGAAAGCAGTGATTTACATCTCTCAACATCAAATTTAACTTTACATCTCTCTGGTATTTCAGTGCTAAAATGTAGGTTTTAAAATTGAGCATTAAATATTTGTAACTCCCAATGAATTGCATTCAGTTTAACCATAAATTTTCAAATTAAAGCTTAGATTCCAGACTATCTGCTCAGGCAGGCCTACACCAATCATTTCTGTATTTTTCAAGTTCTTCTTTTATCCTGTTGATATCTCATATAAAGCAACAGTAAATAAGTTTGAATAAATACTTAAATCTTTATCTGAGTGTCAAATATAGCCAGGTAAAATTTATAATTTTGATGGTTATTGTAGCTAATATATCATTATATGGGGTAATCATAATGGCTAAATTATATATCTGATTGCATACATATAAAATAGCTTTGATTAACACTAAGAGATATCCGCAGTACTCTGTAAAACAACCTTATTGTGTGAATAAAAGGAAAAAGTCCTACTCAGTTACATAAGTTAATTTTATTTTACAATACACAATCTCTCGTCCTTTGCATTTTTGAAGGCAAAAAAGCCCATATTCATCCAAACTGCATTCTAGAATTTAATATATGAAAAATAAATGGCACCACTGAAACATTTGATACAGTGGAATTAACATTTCTGCGATGTACATGCACAATATATACTACTCTGTTGTTAAAATAATGCCATTTCATACGTAATGAGTATTAATGAGGATTCAATGCAAAAGGGATTATAAAGCCCTTGTCATTCTGTTTCACAGATGATGTTACTACCTGAGAAGGCTTTAGAACTCGAATGTTTGCAGCCCTGCACAGGAATAATAGGACAGTGAATGCTGTACTGTACTTCCTAAAGCTCTTTTTATCTCCAGCAGTGTAGAGAGAAGGAGCACACAAGGCTACTTCCATTCTTATTTGTGTAAAACATGAGGTGAGAATAAGGTCAAAACAAAACTGATACACAAGTAGAGAAAGAAAAGACATCTGTAACATGTTCCTCAGCTTGCATACCCTTCAACATGGTCCACAAGAATAAAGTATATATGAGAAAAACCTCATTGTTAAAGGAGAAAAAGAAACATGGTTAATAGGCTTTCTCCTGGCCTTTTCATGTTACTGTTGGAAGTGACATTTCTTTAAAAAAAACCCAACCAAACAAACCCATTTCTCAGCATGAAAATGCCAAATGTAACTGAAAAAGAAAATAGCTACCTGCCCCTAACCATTTACCAAAAACCATTAATAACTGTTGCTTTTAAACTTTTGAACTTGCATACCTAACAATGTTCTACAGATTAAATCTATAAGTCTACGCAGAAAAGTAACTACACAATTTTAGAAGTCTGATTCTTAAAAAAAGCAGAGCTATGTTGCACCACAGATTACAATGCGTTGGGATCTCTTATAAAATACATTAAAATCCGTACTTTTCAGTCTGGGATACACAGTGCAACAAAACAAAGTGCATACAGATAGCAGATACTCAAAGTCTGCACTGCTGTAAGCATGACAGACTTTTCACAGTAAGTATTCTATATACTTTTTGTTTATTATTTTGTGTGTATAAGTGAATTTATCTATAATGTAAGCTTAAATATACGTGAGTGCCCAAGAACATATTTATTCCAAACACTAGAGTGGGAATATGTCTGTTTAGACTCTTGAAAAAGACTTTTATCTTTACAGAATCTAACAAACTTTAAAATGGAATATAAGTCAATACTCTGCAAATAAAATACCCTCGTCCATTACAGTAGGTGTTTTAATATGGGTATAAAAATTTACTTTCTTGCAGGATTGTCATACAACTCCAAATTATTGTTGTATAAATTCCAAGGCATTTTAATAGGAATTTAAAAAACCCTACAGAAATACATACTTCCATAACATCTCCTCCTCTTAACTGCTGTACCAGGAAGCACACTGCCATAGAACTGTGCCAAAATGGAAAGATCAGGCCAACATGCAGAGGCACAGGAAAAGTAAAATATTCAAGTAATTTTATTGAACACCACTAGGATTGTTTGAAACATTATTCTTTGATTTACAGTGGAACAAACTGTCAATAGCACCATTCCATTAAAAAACTTCTTTATGTACAAATACCCAGGACAAATTGCAGTTACCTTGGTAATTTGTTAGCATGTGGTTATTTCAAATAAAAATATTGGATAGATTTTATAATACTATACTATTTGCATAGATTAAAAGATGAAGAATGGAAAGTGTTATGAGTGCATCTTGGTTACCATGGACACATTCCATTCTCGATGTTATTTGGAGGTGCAAGTGGTAAAGGAATTCACTACCACCCTGCTTATTCCATTGCCATTTTCTTCATTAAAAAAGAGAGAAAAGGACGAGCAAACCCAAATCTAAACAGCAGCAACCAAACAAGGATTCAGGTAAAAAGTCATTGCAATTTTTTGAACAAATAGAGCAACTAAAATATTTAAGTGAAAATTAGAAAAAAATAAACTATTTAGGAAGTATCTATTGTCAAAATCAGTCTGAACTGTAGATTACCAGAAGCATAGAACTATTTACATTGTATGAGAAAATAATGTTTGAAATTTGTCATGTGGTGAGCCAGCTTTTAAGGATGTGGGTCTCACTCTCCCTCTAATCTCATTTGGAAGCTATAGAAGTAAAGACAAGTCTCACACGTCAGACTCATACTGTATAATAAGAAACCTCTGGGGGAAGCTGAGACAGACGGTGTGAATTGTGAAACCCTGTACAAAGGCAAATATGAGAAACTTTCTCCTTCCCCAGTACATTTTTAGGATTTCAAACTTCTTGAGATTCAGCTTTTTGCTTTGCCTAAAACTAGTAACTCAAATACAATTTCTCAGATTACAGGCTATATAGAGGTTAATTTTTCGATTAAATTATTCTTCTTTAAATAGCTAAACATTGATTGGAGAAGGAAGGTGACTACATAATCTAGAAAATAACGTTGTTGAGATTCAGATTTAGATTCAAACATTTTCCTCTGTCCCAGCTGAATGGCCTAAATTCCCAGTCTTTGTTTTTAGCCTTAGATTTATTACTACAGTCAAAGATCTCATTCCACTGTGCAATGTAGGAGCCATTGTGTCTTCTACAGAGAAAATGTCACATTCTCAGTTAGTCTTAGAGATTTATCTTTACTAAATCCCTTTTCCCAGACTATTTTATCCCATATTATATTACTTCTCCATCATATTTTCTTAAAAAAAAAAACAACCTGTGCTTTTGGTTGGGTTTTGTAGATTGGAGAAGACCATAAAAACTTGATTTCAAAATTAGATTATTCAAATGCTTCTGTCATTAATTTTATCATTTTATCTTATTTTCTCTTGCACAGTGTTGTTGCATTTTGACTACAATTTCAAATTAATCTATTGGTTTTAAAACAATTTGTTTCCATGTATTTTGGTTAAGAAATTGCCCATTTCACCCTCACTTATATCTTTACAAAATAAAAGTGGAATAAATACCAGCATTACTGAAATATCTTGAAGGAGATAACTATAAATTAGATATTTCTAAAATTTTTACTTAGGAAAAGGCACCCTCTCGTCATAGTGTTTTCTACTCTTACTCTAGCATAGTTGCATCTAGTTGATACCATAGTACAGGAGTTTTTTAGTCTATAGTGAAGCTTTTCACACAGTTGCATTTATATCCACACTGCAGCTTTGACTTCATAAGAAATAAAGGAAAATTTGAATTGGACAACAGAAATCTTTAGGCTTAGACAAAGCTATGCTCATTCTGCAAGTGAAGAAAGCTGAGACTTCTAGGTCACTTTAAAAAATATGAAACAGTTACCTTAAATTTTTACTCAATTTTCACCAAGAAGAGGAAACCATGTCTTGTGTCTAAACTACAGAAGCAGCACTGACAATGGGCAGGTATTTGCTAAGAAACTAAAATAAAATGTTTCATAACTTTACAAAGAGTGGGAGCGAGGCTCTCCTTAGGGATGGACGCTGACCCAGCTCAAGCCAATGCTTATCCCTGTGGGATAAGCTGCTGTGGAACGATAACACACATGGGCAATTGTTTCATGCGAGGCTACAATGGTATATTGTGATTCTTAAAAGCAGGAATGCAGCTCTCGTGGAACTGAAGAATCTGTTAAGTCTCTTTTCTCCTTACTGCCTCCAAAACCAGTTAGACTGTTGGTAATGAAAATATGACTGGTGAAAGCAGATTATTTGGAGAGTCCTTATTTGGTTAATATGCAAAAATGTGAACACTAGCAAATGCGGCCTGGAAGAAGGGACTACACTGGTTTGGACTGGTGCTGGCATGTAGCTCAAAATTACTGGCACGGTTTGACCTGAAAAAGGAAGTAAAATGGGCTATCAAGAGGTTGCAGTTAATGAAGTCCTAATTTATTTGGGGTTCTCAGAAGTCTTTGAAGGACAACTTTTTAGGAGTAAACACAGAAAAATGAAACACATCTGGGTGCAATAGTGCAAGAGGCCACCAAATTGAAATTAAACTAAAGCCATGGTGGTGCCATTCCACATTTCAGGGATGAACAATATGAAATCAAACAGGTACTAGTTGCTGTCTGTTATGTCTGTGAAACTGGATGCTTTATGTTCTTTTGGCAATTTATTGACTTTCTTCTCAAATTTAAGGTAGGGCTTACAAGGCCTTTGCTTCATTTCACAACTGATACAAAACCTCAACATCTGCATTTGCTATAGTATAGGAAATTATACAAATTAATGTTTTGTCTACACTGGTAGGATTACATCTCTACAAGACAATAGTTTCCTTCTGATGTGCACTCATGAGAAGAAAAAGTAGGTTTATTTGGCATTTACTAGACATAGTCCATTTTTCAGTCTTTCTAAGAGATGCCTACTTCATATATGCCAAAGAGTCTAAAGTGTAAAAGCTAATACTCAGCTGTGCTAAAGTAACTGTTCTACGAGAAAATCCTATACACATCACTGAGTTGAAATTCTGGACAACAGTGTGTACTTTGTGTACTTGAAAGTTTGTACAGATTCTTCTCAGGACCACATTAGTCATCATGGAAACCCACATACTTCCCTTCCCTATGTCTGCATCGGTTTTGAAGAAAAAGAAGTTTTACTATTAATAGCAAGAAAAGCTAAAACAACTTCGTTAGCAAACAAAAAATATAACAGTGACTGTAGCAGAGTTCAGAGGTAAAGACAATGACACATGGAAAAAAAAATCTTCCTGGTGTCAAGGCAAACTGTTTTGTGCCATGCTTTTAACAATTATTTCAAGCACATGAAGAGAAATGTCTCAATTCCAAAATTTCACATGTAGCAACTATGAAGCTGATAATTTTTCCCTCACTTCACTTACACTTGGAAACATCAACCCACTTAAACCAAGGGATTAGCTTGGCGTGTGTGTGTGCATGATTACCAAAGGCTCCCATTTAGAGCATCTGAAAAGCATTTTATTAAAATACAGGAGGAAGATAAATAAAAAGCTTGGAAATAATAATTGTCTTTTCCTTTGGGGAATGCACTAGTTATATTTGAGCACAAAATCTGTTGTCTTGCCATGGTTTCTTCCCTTTCTCTCAGTTATATACCTGCTTTATTCCTATTTTAGTATCTTTCTTCCTTGGTTTTCCCAGAGCTTGTGGGTGGGAGAGAGAATAAATAAGAAGTTTAGAAAGTAAGAAAATAAAAAAGTAAGTAAAGCTGTTTATCACAGCTGCTTACAGCACAGGTGCTTTGGAAGCTAAGGTCTACCTTTGTATGAACGTGCATACAGATCAGAGAAACAATACAGAGGTAGAGACAAGCAGAAGGGAGGGGATGTGCTGAAGGGAAAGCAAAACTATCAGAGGGAATAAAATATTACTCTAGAGGATCAGAGTCTTCAATTATGAGCATGATACTTGCCATTTATTAATGTGATTAAACAGGTAGACCTAAATCAGACCGCCACAAAGAGATTATTTCACTACTTAACAGAACAAAGCATGCAAGCTAAGTCCAAGACATAACATTCCTTTCTAGATGGATAAGACACTGAAAGGTTTAATTTAAAACAGTTTATTTTAGTTTTGTCCTCCTTAATTCAGTTTCAAGGTCTCCCTATTAAAATTTCAGGTCTAGTCAATGCTTTGAATTTTTTTTCTAATTTTTTTTTTTGCATTTGAGTTTGTTTCCTCTTTATTAAAAGAGTAAAAACTCCAAACAACAGACCAGAGCAGTCAGACTTTTGCTATATGTACAAAATATCCTGAAGTAGAGCAGTGTTACAGTGCAACGTAATTTTTAGTGAATCTGCACCTCTTTTAGCAGGGTCTGTACGTATAACTGGCAATCCTTTTTATTACAGATGAAATCTTAGTTGAATCATCCCACTACTCCCTTCTTGGATACTTCTTATCTTCCTGATTTGCATATAGCTGCCACCAGTTTAATCTAATATCTGCTGATAACTGTTTTTCTATATTCTTACGTGGGCAGCTCACTTTCAGCACTGACATTTCCTACTCTAAATTTTGAGGAACATCTATTGCAGTCACCCCTAAAATCTCATCAAATTTTTAAAGAACAAAGTAACACTGTCAGTGTGTTTTTAAAATGTCCCTGGCTGTCTATTTACAGCTTTAATTCCACCTCACATCAGAAGGCAGGAACACTAAAGAATCTATCACATGGTGCAGGCATTCCGATGTACTTGACTCCTACGCATGTCTCCAGTTTTTAGAAAAAGCTGTGTTAACAAGTGTGTCCTTACTCTCCATGAGTTATCAGCCCAGTACTACAGGGAGCATGTGCTACCTGTTGGTTGATTTTTTCCCTGTTTCTTCAAACACTAGGATTTTTTCAGTCCAATTTAATTACTCATTTTACATGAAACGTAACATTTATTTCCTTTAGGTTTCAGTCTCATTGTAAACTGCATAGGAGAAAACAACTGTACAACTCAGCTGTAGCACCAACTTAGTAAAAGCTGAAATCTCTCATTATCATTTGTCATGAAAATTTGATGTGCACATGTATTAAAACATACATTGAATTTTCTGTCACAAGTATCTGCTTGCTTTTTTGATGCTTTCCAGCTACACAGCTTCTCTTGCCTGCAATCCCCATCTGCTGTCATTCCTTTCACTCTATTGTTCACTATCATCCTATTATGTTATTTAGAACTCTGGCTTCAGACACTCTCCCAGGCTTCTGCTTCTACAGTATTATTTTGAGTTTTTCAACAAATGATTTCTATCATTTTACTGTGCACTAGTGTTCATTCTTCTAGTTCTCATCCTTCTCCGGATAATTTGCATAATTTAGGTTTCAGCCAACAAATGACATTTACACTTGTTGTACCCAGTGTGCAAAATTTTAATCTAATTTTGTGAAGTCCATCCAAAAGCTGCAATCACTTTTACTTTGGTTTTATTTAGGTTTATTTCAGTTTAACACAAACTGATTTAGTTTATACCTAATCAAAATCAAGCAGATCTTTAGAATAAAAATCCATAGAACAGTTTAGACCAGCAACTTCATTTAAAAATAATTTTTAGGTTACACTGGTGCATCTTTAGATAAGACCTTTCAAGGCCTATCTCACTTTGAGATAAAAATTCTGAATCTTTTCTAGCTTTGCCTTCTACACTTCTTGCCTTCTTCCTTCCCTTGAATACTTTGCTGAGTGCATTTAATTATTTTTGAAAAATGAAAAAAAGTATAAATATATGATATACCTAGTCAAGTAAATATATCTAACAATTCTTCTTCACGAATGCTACAGTGTATATGGAAAACAAAATAATGTAAACTGCTCCTGGTTAACAAAGCGAAAGAAAAAAGAAATAATTATTTTTCTAACTTGAAGCAGGAAAAAGGAAAACAAGACAACAGGAAAGAACACAAACTTACCTTTGGTAACACTAAAGTAGAATTACTCCTGAGGTATCCCAAGAGAGAGAACAAGATTGATAAGGATTTACTACCTAAATAATGCAAGTGAAAAATATAACTAAATCTTTCTTTGTTTCTAAAGAACAAGCACTGTCAATAAGGAACATGTGAACATGAATTGGTTACAGAAAGAAATGTTTACATTATTAAGCAGAAAGTAGTTGTGATTGCTTACCTTGAGAAACTATTACACTTTCATGACCTGAAAATCATCCTTGTCAGGTAGGACTAGATCAAGTATGATACTTTTAAAGAAAGCCACAAATATTAAAACCATGCATAAAACTTAAAACTGCAGCTTAAACATTGCAATTCTGGGAGATCCTGATGTCTATATATTAAAGACTAGTTATAAGTAGAGAAAGCCCAGCTGAGACAAAAGTAAAAAATACATCTTTAGGCTACCAGCGACATAGTAAAACCAGATTAATAGAGAATTAACTAAGATTACTTTATCATCTTTAACATACCTTAACTGAAATTGATATGAGAATATTCCAATGCATCTTCAAATAACAGCTCAACCACTACTGAAAAATAATTTTATAAGCTATATGACAGCACTGCATTAGTACAGGTTCACTAAGAACTCAACTACAAAGTAATAATCACTCCATATCAATTATATATCTAATTTCAAATCAATAAATGAATGTTTCACAGGGTTGAGCATTTGGCAATGTTTGTGGAGAAAAAACTCCAAAACAACCACCCTCCAAAAAAGAGAACAGAGTCTCCTTGGAAGGTAAAAACTCACCACTTATATTTCTGTATGTAATGCCCTCTGTAGAGAAATCTAGCTCCAATAATAACAATGAAAGCCCTGAAATTCCAGCATTGCCAGTGCAACACATCACAAATTGCATTTCAGTTGTTAAAAGCCCAAATTTTCCTATGTCACTTCTTGTGCTGTATTACATCTTCAATATTGCAGCATGACTAAAGAATTCCCAAATCTTCCCCAAAACCTTACGGAGAAGATCTAGCAACTGAATACACCCAGAGGTGACACATCATGGAAAAAGTGAGAGGTACCCCAAAACTGCTAAACCAACTTATTTTAGCTTTGGACAGAAACACCTGACAACAATATTCATGCTTTTCCAGTGCAGCATTATTTCCCCAGAGAAACTGTCTCCATTTTCTCCAAGCAGCTCTACTGTTTACTTTGATGTCTGAATTAGAGAGCAAAAAAGCAAAGGCTATTTCCCTATGCATTTTAGGCTTAACAAACATTCTCCTGGTAATAACTGCTTAATATTGTGTGATACCATTACCATGAAAATGTTTGATTATTTTGGAAATACATCTTTTCAGCATAGCAGAGCATTTACTGAGCTGGGACAAAATGGCTACAATCTCCAGGTCTCAACAAACTGTACTTGAAATATTTCTACTTTATGACAAGAAGAAGTTCCTATTTTATGTAGTTGAAGCCCTCCATACAAATAGCTCATAATAAAAATATAATTTTTTAACTCTCTCTTGAGAAATTTCTGTGCTCTTTTTGTTTGCTAAGGACACAAATCCGTTTGAAAAGTCAAAGAGTCTTGGATAGAATCCAGCTAGGTAGTAACTGGTATGGCATCCCTCAGATTTAAAATGCAAATAAAATAGTAGAATTTTGATAAAGGTTCATCTCCCACAGATCTTTACTTAAAATAAGACTTATCTTTCCAAAAATTGTTTTGTCTAATATGAAATTAATTTCAGCTCAATTACTACTAGAACATCTGTTAATTTCCCCCCCCTAATCCATCTGGCTTAAAGCACTTCAAATGGCATCTGCTGTCAATCAAATAGGTTACATATCAAATGTCATCATAAAGACTTAAAAACAAGCCCAAGATATAACAGTTGACTGTATAGTACCTTTTTTACAAGTAGAGGAGCTATCCTTGCAGGTTTAATAAATCATGAAGGTTCTCACAACTGAAAATCAGCCAGCCCACCACTACAAGGATCATTTATTAATGCCTCCTAAAATGGAAACTTTACTGAAAATGATAAGTTGTTGGGGTGTTTTGCTTTGTTTAATTTTTGTTTGGATTATCTTGTTGGTGGTGTGGTGGTAGTTTTTTGTTTGTTTGGGTTTTTGTAGTGCAGGACTTACAGAGACCAGTTACACAATTGGGTTGTTTATTGAAAAAGGCTTTTTAAAAAAAAATGGTTCTTAAAGATTTATCTGCTATAGGTTCAGAATTTTTTGCTTACAACTAAAAAAGCCAGAAAAAAACACGTGTTTTTTTAAAATTGAAAAACTAATTATAGGGTCTTTTAAACAAATACTGTAGTACTCAGTATCCAAAATAATGTGCTGTGCTCAGAGTGTATTGATTTAATCAGAAACTGATTGAAGATGTAGAGGCAAACACCAAACAATAGGAGCAATGAGGGGTAAAGAACAAGAACATTCATCAGAACTGTTTGCCCAGTTACTTACACTGTTTGCTCATCTACATGTCCTGTGTATATCTTTTAGAGAACCCAGTTCTCTGGCCAAACACGCAATTCTGCAGTTGCATATTTGAGGCAGTTCAGTTATCCTGGTTGTTACATGAGCAGATCATGTGTGGAATATTGCACAGAATCACAGCAGCCTTGTGGATGCACCATGCCGGTCTTTTGTGGGTAAGTAGCTGAACATTTCACTAACATGACAAAATCTTCTGATTAGTGTAGCATTCATTAAATGGTGACAGATGCTAGTATTAATTACATGTTGAGCGGATCATTTTCCCATTACATTTCTTTTGTTACCAGCCTCATCATTCCAGTTATCAGCCTGCCCTCTAAGCAGATTAAGCACCAGACTTTTTTTTTGAGGGTGGGGGATGTGTGTCTATATTCCTTGTTTGACCAAAATGAGTGACTGATCTTTCCTACACTACCCCACCATCTGGATTCCTCTCTTGCACTTTTCAAAACCTGCACTTATCATCTGTTAGACAATTTATAAGAAATGTTATTTTGTAAGGTTATTTGTGTGGCTCTCTCAAGCCATCTTACATTTAATGTTGGAAGCCATACGATTAATCACTTGCCTTGTACAAACAGATAACATTTATTGTTTCTTGTGATAAACCTTGCCAAATTATAACTGGCATATCAAATATTAATTTGGCATTTCAAGATGGAAAAACATGTACAGTGAAAGGTATATGTGAAACAAGTTGCCATCCCTCATGTCAGTCTTGAATAAAAAGATTCCCATTCTATGTAATAGTACATACACTCAAACAAAACGAAAACTATTCATCATTCCTATGAATACTAGCAGGATTCCTAGAACACATTTTATGGCCAAGAAGGATTTTTTATTTATTATGTTTATTCTGACATGTACACCAACTTCTCCTTCATAACAACTCAGAGCAATGCTGGAGAGGAAAAAAGCAAACAAGTAAAAATAAAAATTTAAAAAAAAAATTGAAAATAGCGAAGTCATTCATTTGGAAATAATTTATGCCATAAACCAAAAGGTTATAAATTGAAAGTTGACAGAGGAGAAAGACATTGGAATAATAACTAATCGAGGGATGATCAAGAGTCATTAATGTGATTTTGGTAGAGAAAGTTAAATACAATCTTAAAATTTAAAGCACCCGGGATTTTCCAGAAGACATGGGGAAGTAACAATGCTATAGCACATGGTACTTGCTAGGCTTATTAAGAAGAAAAGTATTAATGTGAATAAGTGCAATGAAAAGATGAGAGTGACCAAGAAGCAGAGAGTTTGTTTCACAAGTGGAGACTGAAAAAACAAAACAAACCCTATCCAGAGTTGTATTTATTAAATATATACAATATATCTCATATATATATGCATATACAGCATTGTTACCTACACACAATATATCCAAACAAAATAAATGTAAATTAATCTGCATAACTGCATTTCTAACCATAAGAGAAGTGATGATCTGGAGCAGTTGTTCTGTGTGAAGTAGCAGAGGAAAAAAAGATTTGCTACCTTTGAAACACATCAAATCCCATTTGTGCTATGAAGATCTATTGTGTAGCTGGATGAAACAGTAGGCACTGGAACTGGATGACCTGAAGTTGTCTCTTTCAGTCTTATATTTCTGCAGTGAAACTGGCAGATGCTCATACAGGAGAAATATGTGGAATAGTTTCTGTGCATTTGTAAAATTGTGATTGCCGACTTAAAATAGCTACTTGAAAAAATTATTTTCGCTGATGGCTTGGAAGATTTCTCCTTCCACACAATCCAGCTGGATGAACTGTATTCTGTGAATGCTCATTTATGCAAATAAGTTTCTTGCCCTAACACAGTCTTAAGATCTTCTGTATTTGTCCAGGATTTCTGTGACAGTTTGACTTTATAGTCAGCTGATACCTGGAAATCCTGACCATGACCAGAGGCAGACAAGCCTTTGAGCTTTATAAGACATGCCCAGTAAATTGATAACTGAATGAGCTGAATTTACTGCTCATGTAAAGCCAAAGCAGACTATTCAACACTGGACAGAATTATGGGAACTTTCATACAAATCCACTATGCAGCCACAAATCCCCCTTCTGCTTTTGAAGAAAAACACCGGACAGTTCTGAAACCACTCACTTCCAATGGGGCTATTCAAAGTAGCAGGTTTCAGCATTCATGTAACCCTGTGCCAGGTTGGAGGCTTAGACTGTGAGGCCTTTCAGGCAAAGACTGTTATTTATTAGGAGACTGCAAAATAGCACACTGGGAATGTGAACCAACAACAAGGCCTCCTCCATGCTAACCCAGGATGGCTAAATATATGTTACATGAGACACAACTTGGAACATCAATGAGGCATGTACCTTCAACTGCTATTTTGACAAAGGTCTCTTCTCAGGAGATTCCATAGCCTATAGAAAGGTTAACTAGCATCCAGAAGTTTTACATGTTCAGAATTTAAAACTGGAGACACTGCTTACATGAAGGTGTTTTGAGGAGTAAGGAATTAAAATTTGAGTGAATTGGGGAGTTTTGCTGGAATCAGATGCATTAGCTTCAGAAAATATAGTGACATATTCAAATACATCCATTCACTGCACAATACTCAAATGATCTTATTGCAATAAAATCAAAGCTGACTTTTTCAAATTGTCCAAACCAGTTATTTTTCAATGACACCAACTTCCTGGCTTTGTACAATGAACATTTGCAGAACAATTTGAACTTACTGACAGTTATGAATGTTATGAATGTTGTTCTATTTTCCCAATTTATCAAACAACAAGATTAAATGTAGCAGCAAATTTTTAATAGTAACAATTATAAATAAATACAATTAAAGTATTGGAGATTAATACAATCAAAGTGCATATATTTGAGAATATACAAAATTTGGCATTAAGAAATTGAGTATAATTTGGGTTCGTATAAAGCATAAGCAAAACCGACCGAGGAGGGGCCCCCCCTCCGACCGGGAATACGGGGAGGAACTCATCCCTCCTCACGTACCAAAGCATCAAGGCCAACAATCCCATTTATATACTGTATGCTAAAGAAGCTTCTAGAAAACTCCTCCTAGTTTCTATTCCTAAAATCTACGTCACTGTGTTGCATGGCGCATGCTCTGCTGATGAGTTAGGGGGTCTCTCATCCTTGTGAGGGTCTCATTTCCGATGAAGGCTCGTCGTCTTCATCACTGACCAAGGTGTGACCCACAGGTAGCGCAGGCGCACTCTGTAACTGAGCAGATGTTTTCCATAACAAGATTTTAATTGCGTCTCATCTTGGAATCATCCCATTTTGGCCCATTTCAAGGTCAAAACTCTCCATTTTTAGATGCTAATTATCAGGCCTACATCCTTCTACTATCCCTTCCAAAATACTTGTTTGGCTCCCCACATCTGGAGAATGTCCTTTGCCCTGTCTCACCCATTTCCTCCCCTCACTCTGTAACAATTGCCTTCTATTGATCTAAATACAATTTTGTTAATATAGTTACAATTTAATTAGCACGAATCACATTTATTACATGAAGCCTTTTTTGCATGGTTAATGTTAACTGACTTTGTTTTCAGGATATATTTGGGCAGCTGAAAACAAACCCAAGAATAGATACCTGAAGCGTGTGACAGGAAACAGATGTAAGAACCAAAAACCTGAAGACAGTAATAATAATAACCATCTTATTTTTATTATCTGAGTGGAAAAATGAACAGCAAAGACCCCACAACACTCAGTCACATTCCACAGACAAGCAGAGCACTGGTAGGATTCCTATGGGGTCAGTGGGACAGGCCCACTACAAGGCTTCAGCTACTCAGAAGCACATATTTCCCAGTTATTGTGCAGCAATTCTTCCCTGAAAGAGCTTACATTCATTATTGTGGTTTATTTTACGAAAACAAACTGAAAACTTCCTCCTAGTTTAAAAATATGTTGGTTTTTTTTTTTTTTTTGTTCCGGTGAGACATTTAAAAAACTTTCTCAGAAAAGTTTCTGAAACTTTGCATCTTCTAAGTCAGTATGTCCAGCTTGAGACAAGCATTTGTGTTTGCCTCTCTAATAAATATGAAGTAAGTAAACTAAGTAAAATATGGGTCAAAATGAAACAAAAGATTATAGTATATTTGCATTTTTATTTAATAATCTTATAGACTCATAATCAGATTTGTTTAATTTGTTTACTGTCCAACATTTCTCATTGATGATTCTATTAGATTACTCTGAAAAATACTCATATTGCATATTTTGCAAGATATTTTAAAACAAAGGTTCAAGAAACTCTTTCAGGATATTTAGCATTGCTTATTTCCCTGTTTGAAAAACCAGTTGTCTACAGTGGTGAAAGGCAGGACACATAACACCTCCAGGTACAATGTGGAAAATATATACAGCCTTCCCATTCCCAGATGTTAATTTTATGTTCTTGGAATCAAATATTAGATTATTGCTTACCCCTCTGCCTTAAATCTGATTACTCCGAAAGTGCAGCTAAACTTACCTTTCTTTAGAAGGAACATTTAAGGAATTGCCGTTTATTTGCGTTAAATATCACACCACATTTATTTGTGAGGCATTTCTGAGACTAGACTTATGTCTGTTTTAAGGGTACAAAGTCATGATGTGTATAAACTACTTCACAAGGCTACTAACTCACCATTTGGAAACATTTCTGGTTCCTCACCCGGAGCCTCATCCCACAGGCTCGGGAAAGTCCAGGCAGACGGAATCTCCCACATACTGAGGCTCCTCGTCTAGTTGCACTTTCGGTCATGCCTGGAAATACCCTTTTGGTGGCCAGCCCTCAGGAGGCCCGGCCAGCGGCACTTACTGGTGGCGCCTGCCAGGTCGCTTCCTGGCGGCGTTAACAGGGCCCCTCGTCCTGCCCCGACACTGAGGGGCTCCTCGTCCAAAGACAAGCCCTCGCTAAAGCCGTTGCCGCCTCAGGCTGCCGATCTGCTTTTCCTTCCTTCCTTCCTGGGCGGCGGAGAGAGCAGCGGCCCGGCGCGGCTCCGCCGCCGCCATTTTGGGACGCTGGCGGGCGGTCTCCATGGCAACCAGGAAGGGGCGGACATCGCGCGGGGTCACCGCTAGCCCGGCCCCCTCTTAAAGGAGCAGCCGCGGCGGCCCCGCGGTGCCGGGCAGAGTCCGACCCTCGCTGCCGGTGCCACCAGCGACCCGCGCCCCGGCCGCGCCCCGGCCGCCCCGAGGGGGGACATTCCCGCGGACCCGAGGTGACGACCCCGGCGGAGGGATACCGAC
>VXBI01004344.1:282093-532280 GCA_013397375.1 Toxostoma redivivum | reverse complement strand
ACGACGCGGCGCCGCGCTGGTGAGTGTGTGGGGCGGCCCGGAGGGGTGGAATGGGGCCCTCGCCGTGGTGGGAAGGGGTGGAAATGGAGCTGACAAAATGGCCAGGCAGTCCCCCGAGCCCGCTACAGGGACATCCCTCGGCCCCCCAACCCCGGGCAGGGGTGCCGGGGACCCCCTCGGCTCTGCCGGGCCGCCTGGCAGGGAGGGGGGCGGCAGCACGGCCGCCCCTCCGCGGGCCCTGTGTGGCTGCTGATACAAAAGGGCAGTGTCAGTGTTGACACTGCCGTGCCGATTTCGATGCCCTTCCCCGTCTTCCCTCCCCCACTCTGCTTGGCCCCCTTCTCCTGAGTGGTCCTTTCTTTCCCACCCTCTTTTAATTCCCCCCCTCCAAAAAGAAGCTCGGGAATATCTTAAAGGAAAAAAATAGCAATTTCTCTTTCTTTCCCTCCTGCCCAGCTCGGTAAAAATGCTAAACAATCGGCCGACGTCCATATTTCACAAGCTTTTTTGGGGGGAGGAAGAAGGTGGGCAGAAAACGGAGGCGCCCGTGGGGTCGGAGTCACAAAGCCGGCTACCGACGAAAGGGATTATTTTCGCATCTAAATGTTTTCGTGCTGATGTTTTTCTTGTTTTCAGTCAAGAAGCAAGTTGCCTGGTCCTTGCGTTTGCTTGCATAATGCGTCGTACTTGGAGGCTGATCAAACGCTGGGTTCTGCCTTTCCTTCCTGGCTCTTGCTCCTTCCCTTTTCCCGGGGGGCTGGGTAGTGGGACAGGTTTGGGGGGGGCTGGTGGCACTGGGACTCCCGGCTGCTGCCCCGGTGATCCGAGGAAGGGAAGGAACCGAGGCCGGGGCTCTCGCCAGACCTGCAGGCCCGTCTTCCTGTGTCCAACTTTTTTATTGTTCCCCCTTCCGAGTGCACGGGCTCTCCGGCAGGCGGGGGCTTGCACGGCTCGGGAGTCCCAAAGTCTAGACGGGGAACCGGAAAATAATAGGGGAAAGAATGGAAAGTTATGTCAAGGGCTTTGGGGGAAAAACATCGACGTATCGAACAAAGGTCCTGCCTGTGTTGGAGAGAGAGGCCTGCATGTGAGGCCTGATTGTGTCGCATTTACACACGGGGAAGAAATGAGTGCTTGGTACTGGCCTAAATTTTTTCTGTAAGTCTGGCGTGGAACTTAGGAATGCTTTCAGAAAGTGTGTAGTTAGTTTTGGGAGTGTTTTTATTATGTATAGCAATCCAGTAATAATTTTATTTTAAATCCTTTTTTTCCCCTTAAAAAGACTGCTCAGGTTGTTTTTTTTTTTTCCTGCCTTGTTCAGCAGAAATAACATCGATTCAGAGCTTCTAACACTGTAATGCAAAACTTTGCTCAAACAGAATAACTTCCACAGTTTGTGTTGTGTGTAGTATGAATTTTGAGCTTCCCGATGCTTTAAAGGCTGCCTTAAAGAGGAGTTAAATAGTTACCAGCTGATAAAATTGGAGTACATCTATCATAATGAGAAAGAAGAAGAATTCTGAGCACTTAAATTAATTTTTCAGGATTTTCTTGTGGGAACTGACACTGTGGATATACTTTTATGAGACTTTAAAAGCTAGAAAGCATTGCTGTGATTATTTCTGTTTATCTCTGGTGTAGTCTCTTCTTTTCAGTTTTCCCTCTTCCACTCCCAAAACTAGTTCTAATTGTACAGGGTTTGTTTTTTTTGTTTTTTTTTTTTTCTTTTTTTGGTATGTGGTTTCTGAGATTTATTAAGATTTTCATTAAGCTAAAAGTTTTTAAACAAGTTTTATGTATGTAAAAGTATATGTAATGGACATGAAAGCACTGGAATAATAACTATAGCTTTCTATTGTTTGGTAGCCTACTTAATAAATATCAATAGATGTTATATGTATTTATGAAAATATTAGTATTTCAGTTTTTGCAGCTGATATTTTAACAAAATATGTTATATTTCAACTAAGAAGTTTAAAAATAGTGGTCTGGTGAATAAATTCTGTAAATAATGCTTAAAGTTTTTGGCAGTATACATGTTTTTAACTTGTAATAGTTTCTGTATTTGTAAAATGCAGCTGATTGTGAGTAGCTCAGTTCTTTTTTTCTTAAATGCAGAGATATTTTTAATTTTTTTATTTGGTGTATCTTATTGTTGTGTTAGAAATATAGGTAATCAGATTTTTTTTCCCCTTCTTAGGGTCTTTCTGAGAAAAATATGAGTAGTAAACTTGAATTAACAACCTTTAAGTCTTCAGTCTCCAGATGGCTTCATAGGTAGGAACCTAAATATGTCTTAGCTGGTAGTAGAAAGATTGTAGGTCATCTACAGTGTGACATTACTGCTTATTAGTATAGCAGATCTACTTCAGTAGGAGTGCCAACCTGTTGAGTAAGAGCTTATGAAAATGGAGTCTTTTGATGTCTTGCAAAAGTTTTTCAGGTCAAAGTGACCATTAGGGGAAATATTTTTCATCTTTCCAGTAAATTAATAATCAAAGCTGTCATTCCTAATCAGGAATCACGCACAAGTTGTTGTTGTGGTTTTTTTTTTTAAGTTTTCCTTTTTATATTGTACTTTGACTGTCTTCAAAACCAGAGTGTAAATATTACAGAAAAAAAACCAAACTAATGAAAACTTGTTCTTATAAAATAATTCCTAAACTTGAGGCCTAAAGCTATAGGTGGCAACAACACTATTCCTTCTGCAGCAATGTAGTAAAAATAAAATGCATTTGTCTTTAATGCCATCAGTGGAGACATGATCAATTTCCATGTGGATCCTTACATCACTGATAGATACAGTTACTTACTCTGCAGCAGTCCAGAAACATAACCTGACTAAATTCCTTTCATTTCCAAATGATGAAGCTGAACCAGAAGTAGAAAATTTAGTATGTAAAACTACGTGTTTGTACCTAATTTGCACTAAATTGATCTCACAGCTATCTGTGCTAATCTTGTACTTATGGGCTATGCTATGTTTTCTAATGACCTAATTGGTAAGCATCATGTAGAACACTTTCGATCATGGACCTGTCTTTTGTCACACTGAGGCTAAATTATTGTGACAAAGTATAATCGAATACCAAAGTTGTACAACATGGTGAACTATTGAATTGGCAAAAACTTAACCCAGAATGTTTCTGGGATCTCCCATTGGCCTTTTTGATCATCAGTGTTCATCACATGTCAAATGAATTACACTCCCTAAAAAGCACTTTGACTCTGTTATGCTCTTTTCATCAAGGTGTCACTGTCCCATTCAGTACTGACTCTGAAGCTAGTAGTACCTAGGATATATATTTTTATTTTATAGAGTAACATACTAGCTTTGGATGAGTATGCTTAGTATTTTAAAGAACTATTTTAAATGTGCTCTTAATATTTTAATCACTACATAGTATCACAACAGATTTGTGGCAGTATATGAAGCAGCCTCTTGCTGAGAGTTTCCATAGCTCAGTTTCAATTTAGGACATGATGTTGGTAACTGCAAAACAAAGTCTTATTAATGTTTTTCCTACTGGTATCTTTTTGGTATGAAATAAAGTGTTTCTCAAGAAGCAAAGCTACTTTCAGAGTTCTCAGTGGTGAGCAATAGTGAAAAAAATGCTTGTATGTAGTCACTTGTTTCAGGATTGCTTTTTTTTAACAAAACAGTTGCTGAATTAACGAGTTAAAATTATCTTCCGTAAATAAAGAAATTTTAGCTACTTATCAAATGTACAGTATCTATGGAGGACAGGCCTAAGTCAACTGGCTTCTCCTCCCTGCTTTTGGATACCAGAAATGGTTGCTTTAGTTCGAAGTTCAGTTTGAGGAGCAATTGTTCTCCTAATCCTGCCATCAAGTTGGTAGAGTCCAACTGTGTAAATATGCAGTCATATTCCCCTTCAATTCTGTTTGGCAGCCAGGGTTCGAGCAGACAGAACCAATCTGTTTACTCTCCTTGTCTGTGATGTGGCTTGTCTTGCAAGGTACTGACTGTTCCCAGTCTTAACTTGACTCATGAAGGTACTTGATACAAATATGGCAGCAAACTGTGCTAAGAGCAGTAGGTGGTCAACTCTGGAAGGAAAAGTGGAACTATTATTTTCATATAGCAGAAATGGAAAACTTAGATGTATTATCAAAAAAGTTAATCATGACAGTTTAATACTGGACTTCAGTATTGAAGATACATGAGAAATACTAGCAATGATGTTCAAGCCTCAGTTGCTCCAAAAAAGCCTTTCTTGTTAGGATTCATACAGTAAGCCTGTTTGGAAAGGACCTCTGGAAGTTACTTGGCCCTTCTCACATTTGACTTCTTCTGACCTGGAATAGTTTTTCATTGATTGTAAGCTGATAAAAAAGCTCCATTTTCTTGAGTGATAAGACGGGAGAAAAAAACCCAAACCTTACAAACATACAAAGGTGTGTGTGTGTGGAGAAGAAACTGGAATGAATCTATCAGTTTGTAGTAATACTATGTTGACTTGTGGACTGGGAGTGAAATCCCATTTTCTCAAGTGTTTTCTGAATGATTTGCTTTGATAGTGTCCACAATAAAGTGCACATGCTGAACTGCAAAGATCTGACCTTCATAAAAGGTATGAAATGGTCTGAGTCATCTTCTGGAATGTGAACCTTGGGTTGTAGGGAGCAATTTGGCATTTCAAAATGGAAGCTGAGGTCCCTGGTACTTTTTGAATAAGATGGCTTTTTTAAGATTTGAAAGGCAAGGTGTATTTCACATTTATTCTGCTTTTAGAGCAACTTGTTGCTGACAACTTGTGTAGTATTGTGTGAAGTCCAAATAACTAAACTTAGTGTAAAGAAGGGCAAATAGTTGCTTGACTTTTGTAAAGCTGGTAATAAAGAACATGAACATGTTCTTTATTTTTTGATGTGTGTATGTTTTTTTTGGGGACAGAAGTGTTAAACTTTCAGGAGGCTGTGAAGCCCTGAGATGGGCATTAGACTTAATACCAGCAGTGTGCATGCATCTCCTTCAGTTTTGTGGCTGGCTGTTTGAAGCATGGTTAATTCAAATTTTTATTAATGCAGAGCAGTAACTAATTTTTTACCTTGATTTTCAGGTGTAGCTTTTAATAGTAAAACTATTAGGAAAAATAGGTCTGTGACAAACTCATGCCCCAAGGTCACTAGGTGTAGATTTAGCTATGCTTGCTTTTAGAAAGCATGTATGCTGTTTTGTTCTCCCTCATTTTTCTCCATATCTGTCTTCTGTCTTACTTGCCTTACTTTGAGCTTCTGATAGTTTGTCTTACCAGCTTTGGGTAGGAGAAGTGATCTTTCTGTACGTGGGCTTCATGTGCTTGAAGTCTGTTCTGTACCTTTGCTCTAGCCCATGACTGCTTATATGTACACGTAAATAAGTGTGGAAATCAAAAATACACTCTTGTATGGTATCTTCTGAGTTGAAAACATTGAGTTTTTTAGTAGCAACGTATATGAGTTAAGGCATCAAAAAAGGAAAGATGGAAACAATGCATAGTAACACTAGTCAGGATGGACTCTGATATCCCCCATGCCTGCCATCCTCCCCCTTCCCTCCAGCCCTAAAGAAAAGGAAAAACACACACCTACATCCCACCCACTCATCAAGGGACTTGAATTACATGTCCTTGATAATGGTATAATGATTAGTTGCTTACCTTAACTCCTGCAGTTAGTGAGGAGAAGCTCTCTTTACATTATATATGCCTTTGTGGAGTATGTGCTAGATGTTTTTTTGGACAAGGTAATAGTGTAAGATGTGGTTAATGTCAGGGCTAGAGGATGGCATCTTATCCAAGTTAATAATGTTCTGTGTCCTAAAGTCAAATCCCTTATGTAATTAGCTTATTCAGTGTAGGGAGTGTCCTGTCCTGGAAGGTGCGTGCAGTGTAACTGAATCTCCTGATCACAGGTGAGATGTGGCTGTGCATTTAAAGAGAAAAAATGAAGAAAGTAACTGAGGGTTCATATCAATAGACTGTATGCTGAATTTAAACTTGGAACTCTGCCTTCCTTAGAGAGTGAGTGTTTTCTTCCTCTTTGAGTATATACTTTTTTTATAATCAACTTATTGACTGCAAACCGTAATTTCCCCTTAAAACTTCACTTGTCTTGAGCTTTGCAGTTGTTTCAGGTGTGATGGCTTGATGAGATCACCCATTGTACAGGGGTGAGGGAAAGGTAGGAAATAGCTCAGCTGAACAAGGACAGCAGACAGTCATAAGCTGTGTCAATGAGCCTGAGTGAACAGCACCTGAGAAGCAGCTACATAGCTAGGTAGGTACATATGAAATATTTAAGTTAAACAGCTGGAGAAAACACAATTTCAGCTGAATCTCACTTAATGAAAGGGGTGGAAGCTACATAAGTTCAGCAAACTTTAAGCCTCAATTCCAGGTATTACAGCTTGTGATTTAAAGATCTGCTGCAGTCTATTCCACAGTGTTTTTCAAGTTTATGTGATGACAGTGGATGATGCCATATCTTACTCTAGTGGTATTCCACCTGTTGTATTTAGCAGATAATATTCTACAGTAAAAGACTGGTAATAAAAATTAAGACTTGCATTATATCATAAGATTGTGGATTAAAGAAGTTAGTTTCATTCCCTTACTCAGTTACAAGAAGCTTGTAGAAGAACAAGTTTCTTGCTCTTCTTGGCAGAAGAACAGATATATTCCTTTACCAAAAGTAAGGTAGGAAATATGCATTTATCGAATTTCCTCTATGGCACCTCTTATGTTGATAGAGTTCTGCTGTATATTTGTAGACTTGCAAATGAACATAGCCTTGCTGGATACTCGACTCTTGACAGCCCCTCAGAACTTTCACCAGCACCTTGTAACTAGAGTTGGAAGAAGTGTGTCAAGGGAAATGCCATTGCACACCTCAGTCTGCACATTTAAATCTCCATGGAGTGTGTAGAAACTGAGCTCTTTTCAGATTAGCTGTGAAGAAGAAAGATTAATTTTGTGAAATTCACAATGTGAAGGAATGGTACCACTTGAATGCCTTCTATTAATGTTCACATATTTGAGCACTTTGGCCATACTTTTTTTAGTAGTTTAGAGGTTTTTGACATAGTGTCCAAATCAAACTGGAGTTAAAACAGAATGGGCACTGAAAATTCTAACTTTGTACTTTATGGAGAAGAACTCAAGTAAGCTAGAACCTGAGAACTTTAAAAACTTAAAGTAAATAGAAATGTAGTGATGAGTTTATTTTGGGAATACACTTAAACTAAATGAAAAGTTGCTTGTGAGACTCCACTGAAGTGACAGGCAAAGTAATCTCAGTCTGTCACTTTCAAAATACAATGCAGTGACCATACTTGTTGCTATACTTCATGACTTGAGCTTGCCTGGAGTAAAGTATATTGCCTGCATGCTTTCCCTCTGCCACAGACTTAGCCAAAAGCTGTTAAAACTATTCTCTAAATAAAGTAGATTCCTATTAAATAACAAGTCAATTGATAAACAATTGTATCATCTGTTTTTCAAAACTTCTTAATTCATGTATTTTATTCAGATGAAATCTTGGGTTTATATCAGATCGAGATCTCACACTTGAATGCTAGCTGTGATTCTTGCTGGTAGTACCTGTAGTGTTACCAGGAGCACTGTCATCTCCCTCAGCCTGTTCTCAGCAATCTGCCTGTGCTAAGCTAGTGTTGCTTCTGTTTGTTGCAGTTTCACATCTACCTTGCCCTTACTGGAAACCATATTAGGATTCATCTGTCCTACTATTTTAATTAATTAATTTTAATTTAATTAATTTTAATCCTGTTCTAGTGGTGTTGGAGCATCTTAAAAACTTTTGCCTGAAGTAAGCCATGTAGATCATTCTGCATCACCAAATTGTACAGTGTGTTTTAAATTAAAAGCTGTTCCCCTTCAGCTAAGAAATGGTTTCTTTGTTAGACTCACAGATTTGCGATACTGTTTTCCTTCACCAAAATGATGCCAGGCTATTTGGAAAGTAAGCTCAGTAAGATGGCTAATCAAAACCAGATAGCAGGTGATAGTGCTGATTGATATAACAGCGGAGTTCAAGTAGTATATTGACTTTCTCTGTTATGTAATCCCTTCTGAAACATCAGTTGTGTTGAATGTTAGCAACTGAATTACAAAATTTCTCTGTTTCACTTTCAGAGGAGTCCTGTGTTTTTGTCTGCTAGTTCTACATGGAGCTTTTTCCACAAATGGAATAACTGGTTTGGTTTTTGGAATATATTAACTTTGGCAAGTTTCCTCCCCCCACCCTCTCCTCCCCCGCTGCCCCCCCCCACTATGTGGCAGATATCAAACTTGAACATATGGGCACAGAGTGACACAGCAATAGAAGGATCAAGCTGGATAAACAACCTCTGCACAGACTAACCCTATCCAAAAGTGTCGTATATGGTTTGTGGTTTTTTATTTTTAAATCCTAGAACTTGCTGCTTACTGCAGTAACTTGCTTTGTGGAGGGCTGTCTTCTGCCTCCCCTCCTCTTTCCCTGGAGAAGGTGTGGGGACAAGTTTTCTCTCTTCAATCATAACAGAGGTTTGGTGGTAGGTACCATGGGCAAGAAGGGCAGGAAGAGCTTCAGAAATTGTAGATAATATAGGTGTTGGCTTCTTTGTAGTGTCTTCTCTGACTTAGAACTTCTGAGAAAGAGAATGGCTGTTATGATAGCAAGAATGTTGTGGTAGTTATTTCCTTAGCCAAAAGATCCAAAGGAAGGGGACTAGCTTTTTGTAGGAACTGAGACTTTAAAGATATTTTTGTACCTGAGAAGCATGAGCATCTCCTCTCTCTGGTGAGCATAGTAGGACAACAGAACATGTTAGTTGTGTCTAAGGACATTGAAGACTCTGGGAGTAGGCTTTAGTAAGAAACCTCATACTTGACTTTTTAATTCTTCAGTTCTCCTGGGATATTCTTTCAGCATGTCATGTCTCAAAATTTAGGATCATCTAAAGATTTCTCTTAACTGTTTGCCTGCCAACTGTGTCAATACTATTATCTCCTTATTTTCTTCTGTTCATGTTTTACTCTTAACACTTACTGAAAGTATTTACGACCTTGTTGCTAGGGTAAATAATACAGGTTTTTATTAGTTAACTTCAAGATCACCCTTCTAGTTTTCAGCTGGAGTTCATGTCTCTTGACAAAGTGATGGGATAGAGTATTCCAGATAAACGCTGTTTGTACAAAAGCACTGAGAATTCTCAGTTACTCGTTGGTGGTGTATACACCTAAGCATTGGTTCCTCTTCCACACCACCTCTCCCATTATCCTCCAGTGCCACTCTAGGAGGAACTGGAACATGTAGGCACTAATGCTTACATCATCTGATGGGGTTTGGCTTATAGTAATGCTTTTTGGGTTCAGTACTGAAGTACAGCATCTCCATTCTGAGTGGTGATATTGTATTTAGCAGCATTCTGAGTGTCTTTTTAGAATAATTTACTGTTCCATATTTTGATATATCCTTACCATTTTGGGAGAGGGATAGAGGAGAGAAAAGGGACTTGAAAGTTCTGATAATTTTGGACAAAGGGGAGTTTTGAGGGAACATCTCTGTGTTTAGATAACCATATCATCTGTGTAGTTATCTGAAAATTAGCAAGGGTGTAATAATAATAATAAAGCTTTCATCTTAGTTCGTAGTTTTCTTCTATGGGAAATAATCTTCCATCATTACAAACACTTTCTGTTAAACTTATGCAGTGATGCAATCTGTTTGGATGCTTCTTAACAGCAATTTAAATAGTCTTGGGTTTAACAAAACAGAAATAAAATGATCACTGACGTCTCTTCTGTGAGCCAGGAAATAGTAACAAGTGTCCAGAGTTCTGCTGTCAAAAAACAAAATCTTTTGCTTCTGGAGTCTGTTGATGTCCTGTGATTGCTGAAGTATGACTTCAAGATTTAATATTATTATGAGTTAAACATTACTTGCCTGCCTTCAAGTGTTAAAAATGTTAAACATTTTTAACAGCTCCCCACAGCTTATAGAGACACTATTTTTCAGTTGTTTTTCAAAACCTTGGGCCTTTGACTGTGCATTCAGAGTAGCTGTGAATATTTTAAGTCCAGCTATGTCTGAATGGTAGAATATTCTTACTCAAGTGTGTTTGCTAACACAGCTTTGAAGCCCACCAGGTGGAAGCTGTAGTACTCATCAAAGTACTTTTTTTGCTAAACTTTGAAACTTTGGCTCAATGAGAATGTCTATCTACGTAAGTTCATAGAGTAAACAAATACAATGTCATGGCACTGCTGACATAGGGAAGGGAAGGTAGGCTGTCCTGTGAAAAGTACTTGAAAAAAATAGACCTTGTTTCTCAGGAAAGGAGGTCTATTCCTGGAAATACAGTCAGCACTAAGGGTATTTCTTTAAACAGTAATTTATTTTTTAAAGCAAAGAGATGATTCTTCCTTACTGTACTTTTTATACTGCTTTAGGTTGAAGGACTTTAAATAAAAAAATGTGTGAAATACCTAGTTGCCATCTACAGGCTAACTTAAGGAGGAGAAAAAGTGCAAAAGTATGTACAAGTGTTCAGTTTTCGTACCACTGATTCCAGCTGTGTTGTCATAAATGTTACAGGAAAGATAGTTGCTCCTGTGGGAATCTGTGTGCTTCTGTCCCTTAAGGGAAGGCATTCTAAATATGTTAACCTGCCATACCTAAGCTTTGAACAACTGAGTCAAGGAATTCAAGAACCCAGAGTTTTGTGCCTATGGATTCAGGAATGCTGCTCAGAGGTCAGAGTGTGACAAGCAGAGGAGATGCAAGCTACTGTATTTCCTCAAAATTTCACCTAACTGTAAGACACAGCTGAGTCGGGGCTTGTGAACCCCTATCCTTGCTTTGTGTATATGCTCTACATGGTTAAAAAGCCTACTTCAGAAGGGTTTGGACTTTGTTGACAACATCAAATGCAGGATGTGACTAGTGCAAGCCCAGACCTGTGGCAGCAAGAAGCAGCAGCTCAACCTGTGGTAGATTTAAATGTCTAAGTTTAGCTTAGATGCATCCAAAAGCAAGGTAGTCAATAATATTCCAGGTTATGACAACAAACCAGAATTGCATTTACTCTTGGGGTGTGTTTGCTCAATTGTTGGTAAGGTTGGTGCTTTGAAGTGGGAATAACTTAAAAATACAAATTTGTGACTGGCTATCATTTAAACAGTTCTGTTCTTTGTACTTGAATAGATTGGAGTAACACTTGTGGTGGGAGAGTGGAGGAGAAGCTGATATAATTTCAAGTTGCTTCATCAGAATTTGAAAAGTTTAACTTGTGACGGTGATAGAGCAAAGTGTCAGGTTCTTAATTGTCTGTGTCAACTTGTACAGATGCAATCTATGTTTTTGATCAACTCCCTAAGTTTCATGTGCTGGATTTTAACATGAAAATAGTCTGCACTGGCATAATAGTAAAGCTAATGATTGTACTCTATCCCCATACCCTCTGAGGTGTGTGGAACTTTGGATAAATACATGTAGTAGTAGGAAACTACCTTCTGTGTAGTACACAAGGCTTCCATGTAGCTTTGGATTAGAGCAAATAACTTGCCTTCCTGTTTCATCTAGGTGACCATACTCACTAGGATGTCTCCCAAGAAATGTAGTTGGGATTTTTAGCTTCCATCAGTACTTGGTATTCTTTGGGAGATACAATGGAGCTCAGCTGAGCAGCTGCATAGTGCAGACTCATGGCTCTGCCCTCAAGTCTGGCCTGTTTGTTTTCTCTCCTTAGTCTGTGCTGTAACTTCAGTAGTGAGTTAAATATTGTATGATGAGTATAAGGACATGTAATCACTAGTAAGCTTAGAATTAATGGGGTTACAAAAAAAACCCCAAAAAACAAATAGGTGTTTTGCTCAGAATGTCTGTCATGCTTGAATATGTACAGAATGTTTTTGCTGTCAGTTAAAAAAGTATCCATTATAAAACACAGGCTATGATGCCACATTTGAAATGTTTTTCTTGAAAATTAAAAAGTACTTCTGAAACTCTCAGGCTCTTATCATGCAATGTTTAATACAGTAAATGCTACTATGTTAGTAGCATGCTAGTGGCATATTCTGCCTTTGATATAAGAAAAAACAACTCGACTTCTGTTTTGAAAATTCAACGTTAGATACTTTTATCTCCTCCACTTTCTAACAAAATAGACATTTAATAGGAAATAGTTTCAATTAGTTTTTCATAGATAACTGTATGTTTGCTGAGTGATGTTTTCATCAGCTTTCAATTCTGTGGAAGACAGATCAGGCTATTTTCAAATAGCAGTACATGGTGTCTGTGTCCCAAAACTGGTCTGTCAGGGGAGCCTTTAAATTCAAAGTAAACATAAAGATAAATTTTGAAAGGCATAAAATACTAATCCAAGTCAGTGCAATTAATTTGGCATCTTTGGTAGCTGGTGGGGGTTGAGTGCTCTCCTAGCACTTCATCCCAGTAGTTGATGGGAGAAAAGATGTATTTCCAAGACTTGATATGGGGAAATGGGGTTTAAGATGCTGGGATTACTAGAATGCTTTTTTTGTTCATTAATCATATGTGGGATGGGGATGTGCATGCTCCCAACAGGAGGGTGTCTTTGTTTTGCAAAACAGATAGAAAAGTAAGAGAGGCTTCAGCCTTTAGGAAATCTGTATGTTTTACATATGATATGTAGGATACTGTGCAGAGGGGAGGGAAGAAACTGGGCTCACTTTTGGGCCTTTTCTGGTATTTTCTGCCTTTCTTTACAAGCCTGTTTACTTCATATTCTCTATCTTTTCCTGAAGCCACTCCATTCTCTGTGTTTTTTTACTAAAGTGTTGTGAAGAGTTATTTTATCTTGCACCATGATGAAGCTGTCCTCTTCAGTTAAATACCTTTTTGTTTGTCTTCCTTACTGGTGCATTTTATTAAATGGCTTATAAGAGGATGAGAGTAAAGAGGATGATGTGGAGTAGTTTTAGAGTGTCTTATGGATATTCTTTAAAGAAAAAAACCCAAGCCATGAAAACAAGCTAGAAAGATAAGAAATCCTGCATGAGAATTGAGTGAACTTTGCCTCCAATTCAGTGTCAGTCATATTAACAGTATAGGGTTATTTTCATGTTTGCAAAAATGTATTTTGGGAGTGTAGCATTGCTTTGTTTCAAGGTATTATATCATTGATGTATACACAAAACACTTAGAAGAAACACAGTCTTCCTTTCCTCTCTTCCTCACCATATTCTTTTTCAGTCCCAGACAAGGCCAAGAGTAATGTGTTGTTTTGGGGGGCAGTAGGTTGTAGGTTTGCTCATAAAGCATAGTTAATCATTAGTGTTGGATGAAAGGTCACTAGTATAGGAGGCAACTCTTTGAGTATTCTGATTGGGTCACAGGGCAAATTGCAAGAGCAAAGGCTTATCAAACCAGCTATTGTAATATCTGCTCCTTAAATAATCATTTTGATCAAGCTATAGAAAATTTACAGCTCTGCTTGTTCTTTTATGAGTGTCTCAGGGTGGTGAAGAGATTGTGTTCTTCTGATATTGTTCTGTATTCATCAGAGAGCAGCAGTTTAGCCGGAAGGTAACAAAAAGCCTTGAACAGACTTAGGCAGTACCTCTTGGAGCATTTTGTTGGCAGAAAGTAAGGAGCCTTTCTTCCAGCTCTGAAGTGATTGACTATTGACAAGAAATTCAGACTTTGACAAACCCAGCCATGCTAGGAGCCTAGGAAAAACACCTCATTAGTGTTAACTTGTTAGTCCTGTGAGCTGTAACATATGGGCATAGTTACAGTTGTTCTTGTTCAAGCAGAGTGTGTGGGTAGCCTGGGAAAGATGAGGTAAAAATCACTGGTGAGGTAAAGCAGAAAAATGTCCTAGTGGTGCTTGCACATAAGGGAAGAAGAGGAATTTGTAGCAGACTTTTTTTTGTGTGCATTCAGTGATGTTTAAGCTTGTCTAGTTTAAAACTAAGACTAAATCTGGTGTCCTGCTAAACAGTGCTTCGAAAAGCTCTGATATTTAGTTTTGCTCAAGTTCAGCATCATGTACAATGCCTTGTACCCACAACATTCCCTTGTTTTATTTATGGACCACTGAGAAGGTGTAAAAGTGGAGTAGACACTTGTCAAAAAAGTGTGCCACAAAGTTGTTTAATTCCTTCATAAAGCTCTGGCTTCTGACAGCTTCTTCCATGACTATGAAAGTTTGAACCTTCCTTGAATGCAATTGTGGGAACTAATATTGTGTGTTGTTCCATGCATTTAACATGAAAGAATAGCTCTGAGCACTGTAAAGTCATGATTTTATAATTCATAGGATCAGTTTAAAGTCAGCTTAATCCTTAGTGTTTAACAGGTGTTTCTTGGGTTGTAACTTTGTTTTTCTCAGTTTTACACAGAAATTCTTCTGTTTATACAGATATTTAGTTCATGATTTCATACAAGGTAAATGTCTTTAATTGTGCCTGTGTTAGTAATATGGTATGTGTATTGGAGCTTGCTCCTAATTACATCACTCTAAGATATAATGAAAATGTATAAAATTTTCTGTGGACAAGAGAATGTGTCCATTGACTATAATTGCAAGATGCTGCTGGGTTGAGCATTGCCCAGTTTAGAAAACTTCAGTGTGTTTTAATTCCTTTATTGTTGTTACAGTGTTCTTGTGATAGCAAAAGATCCATATGCAGATCCAGTGCTGAGGAAGCCGGAAACTTAACCTGTTTTAATTGGATTTCTTCCTCAATGACTGCAATTAAACCGTTTCCCAGATTGTGTCATGTGGCGTAGGACTCTTGCTATGCATTAGGCCTATGACCTTTTCCGTGTAGCATTTGGATGAAGTCTAAGTTCAGAACAGCATAACCTGCTTGAGCCAGTGTGGGAAAGGAAGCCTCAACAGGCATTGGTCTGAATCAGTGGTAGACATCAGTGATTAGAAAAACAGCACAAAACCTCCCGAATTTCTCCTGATTTGTCCCAAACTTGTCTAAATTACATTCTGAAGATGCAAAAATCAGAGGACCCATTCTAGGTGAGTAGAAAACAGATGAGTACTTTCTATCTGGCCTTGGAAGCGTAAGTTATTTGAAGTTTGTTTTTATCTTCGTAGTTTTTCTCTTTAAGACATGCTGCTATTATCAAATAATTTTGTAGAGTGGTTTAGAGCTGAAGCTGAGTATTATCAAAATGAAGACTCAGTCTTCTGCTTCTTTATCTTGTTTTTGTAGTACCCTTAGACCTGTATTCCTGAGTTCATCTGTGGCACTTTTCTAATCCACATCTACAAGTCAACTAGTTTTGGTGTTTCTTTTTCTAGCAATAACTTCTGTGACATCTAGTCTGTGAATTTCTTCATTCTAGTGGCTGATTAAAGTTCTTTGCTTTTTTTTGTTTTTGCCTTTACCGTTTTAGTTGTGTAGGAGATTGCAGAGATAGTCTCGTGTTAATTTAGACTTAGGATGACCAAACCACGTTTTACTAGCCACTGAGCTCAATAGGTATCTCAGTAATTTAAGACCACTTGGCAAAAGTTGATTAGGAATTTGGCAGGTCTCGGAAAACCTTCCATGCTGGGACCTGGGGCTTGTATTGTCTAACAGGCTCTGCAGGTAGGACATGGCTGTGCACCATATCACTGTTTGTCTTGCACTGTTGCACTCGGTTTTGCTTAAGAGCTGTGTGTGCCAGATGCAGGTGAATGGCAAACTGCAAATAAGGCACCATCTGGTCTGTGGTATTGGAATAGGGAAGAGGTGCTTGGTGTTTGAGCAGTAGGTTCTGCATTCAGACTGGGTGTTGTAAGAAAGTGCAGCTATGCAGCTCAAGGGCAGCTGGGCATTAAGCACTGGGCAGGACAGATGGAGAGTAAATAATGATTTTGAGTGCCTCTTGGTTCACTTGCATGAAAGTACTGAAATAAGCTACTAAATTGAAATTTGTACAAATCACTCAGCTTTATCTGTGGTAATAAATGCTCCCTTTCCCAACTTTGCCATACCTCTTTTACTTGGTCTTAGCTTGACAAGCTTCTAGCTTGCCTTCTTTTCTAGCAGTGTCCACTGATCTTGTACTTCATGAAGGATTCTGTGCTTTGATTCATGTCTCACAGAAGATAAAGCTTCTCATTCAAATGAGTTCCTGTCTCCTAAGTAGAGTCTTCTCCTTCATTCTTGCTGGATGTAGTTTTGTTTGTTTTGGGTTTTAAAATTTTATTATACTTTATTATATTTATATTACTGAAAGCTTAAACCACTGTTCAGATTGTGACTTTTGGCTGCTACTAAACAAGGGTTTCTAGAGAATCTGAAAATGAAAATCAGGCAAGATTTTTCTTCTATTGCTTATGATGTTTTTTAGTTAAAAGTCTGCAAGAAAGAAGAACTCGCATCAGTTCACTGTATGTACAAACAGCATGATTTCAGTCAGAATTTGGCTGTTGGGAAATGTGTTCTTTTCTGTTGGAGAGAGCTACTTTTGTTTGATTTTTAAAAAGGAAAATAACTATTATTTTCATTGTTACTACAAGTTGAAACTACACTTCTGTTAACACCTGGTAGCAAAATTGCATCCTGAGGCTCTCAGTGTAGACTTTGTCAGTATGTAACAGTAGTTTTAAAGTTTCTGTAGAGGTGAAGTCAGGCTCTTGCTGTAGGACTGATTTGGCAGAAAAATTTTGCTCTGTGACACAAGTGTGCAGAAGATGAAACTTTGAATGTATTTGTTCCTTACTTTTCCTTTGTTTCCCATTGCTGTGCTAAAAGGGAAAAAGATCTGTCAACAAAGATAAGAAACCTAGTTTAGTTTTTTGCAGCAAACATTTGCTATGTTTGTGTGTGCCTGTTCTCTGAGTGGTCTAACAAATCTTTTGTGTTACTGACATGGCTTAAATACCTCTGGGCTGCCTCTTAAGCTGAGCTGTTGCTGGCTGGCTTGCAGCTATCCAGATCAGACTATTCTTTTCCTTGATATAGGTTGACTCAGGAGTTTCTGGGTTCTTAAAATTTTGATAATCTTTTTATCTCTGTAGTAAAAACCTTAACTGCTGTGGAGTTGACTGAATTATGCAACAGAGCTTGACGTTTAGCTGGTCAAAAAGCCACAGTAATATAGATTACTGAATTTAGACTGAGAAACTATAGATGTTGTGAACATGAAAATACTTTCTTGAAGCTTTGAGTCCTGGCTCTCAGCCACAGTGAGACCATTCCATTCATTTTGTTAATAAATTCAAGTCAAACTATGTACTAGAGGAAAACTTGTCACTGAACTAGTTTGGACATGTTACAAATGGTGACATGGAAAGGTATAAAATTTGGTTTATTTGGAGAAGAACAACTTCAATATTTGAAGTTTTTTTTTTTTTGGCAAGGGCAAATTCTTTGAATTAAGTAGTGAATAAATGTTCTAGGAGATTATTTTTATAGTTAACTCTTTATTACTCGTGCACTCAAAAACAAGAGGAGTAGTTGCTGTTGACAGCACTTTCAATACATAACGTAAAACTGAAGAGAAACAGGAGGAAAAAAAATGCTTTGTTTTTCCTAGTTTCTCCTTTGGATGAGGATCAAAGATCTGACTGACATGTGTGTTATTTTGGGAACCAAAGTGCAGTGCGAAGAGTGACACAAATTGTAATACTGCAGTCCTTGATGAACAGCGATAGAAAGCAGTGATGTGGCCGAACTGTAGAGCGATGCCCTGAAGAGACCATTATATTTGTTTCAAGCAGCTTCCTTAATTTTCCTCCTCAGACTGCCATTTGTTTTTTCCAGAGGGAAAAAAGGACTATAGGAGTAAAGGCTTTTACTACTGTGATGTTAGGTAGCCCTCTCAACCACCTTGCCAGATTTCAGTTAAGATTTAGACCTGGTTTTGATTTCTCAGTGCACAAATGCAATGTTTTTTTTTCTTCAGTTATGAAGCTCTGGATGCTTGTGTACCATAAACTGCAAATGCCAGTTGTACAGTCAGACCTGATACACCTCAACTTGCCTTTGTATCCTGTGCAAGCTTTAAGCTATTCAGATGAGTGAGAATGTTCTGCTGTCTTAACTTCTACAGGTGCTTAATTAAGTCTTTTTAGCTAACTTTTGGCCCTCCCCTCCATCCATAGGTTTCTCTTGATTCTTCAGCTGACAAGTTAGTTGTATTGTTGACTGCCAGTGGTACCTGGACTTCTTGGTAATTTTGAGTATTTGTATTGCCCTATTTGCTATTCCAATTTGACTTTTCCACAGCCCAGATGGACTTATTGTGGTTCATGCTGTGGCATAAAGGCCAATTTGTTGTTTTATTTCTAAAGAAATGATGGTTGTCAGTTCTCTGTAATTTAATGGAACAAATTTTTGTGTTCTTCCAGGTCCCTGAAGAAGTTTTTAGTTTTGTTTTCCTGTACCAGGTTTGATGAAAGGTCTATGCAGTCTGACTTCAAATTTGATTGACCTGCTTGAAGCAGGGAAGACTATTCAGCTTCTGCAACTCAGTCATTGCCACAGAACTGTTCTTATCAACATTGAAACTTATGACACATGTATTTAGATTTTTTCTTAAACAATACTTGACTTCTCTTCTTCCAGTCCTCTCAGAAGGACAGTAGTCAGAAGTCAGTAGGTAAATGTGCTACTTTGCTTGTTTGGCGTCATGGCACGGATGACCTTTTGGATCACATAATCCTGACAGCCTGGGCATTCCTCTAGCAAGTAGTGCTGTGCATCTTTTCAGAGGTGTTTTCGGTGTTCTTATCACCTGTGGGAACTTGTAAATCTTCCAGTTGCAGATAATGAGTATTTGAACTTCCAGTTAGCAGTAGGAGATCACAAATGTAGACTTTTTTGCTCTTCTCTCTTCCTCTTTCATACGAAGACTTTATCTTCCTAGCTGTCTCTGTCATTAGACAATATATGCATAAATGCAGTCTGAAAACTTACCTGGTTACATCCTTTCAGCCACTCATTTTGCTTTTCTGCCAAGGTGGCCTTCAGCACTGCCACTGTCTTGGCTAGAAGGCTAGGCAAGGGCTGAGTTCTTCAAAGCCAGAGAAAGGGAAAGCTGACTTCCTAATGTAGCAAGGCCCAAAGTTTGCTTTAATTTTCTGATGGCTGTTTGCTGTAAAGTCAGTGGAACAGGAAATAACTTCTGTTCCTTGACTGATTTATTTTACTTTTTTTCTTTATGTTGAAGTCACTCCAGTGGTTCCAGAGAAGCTAAATTGAAAAGAACTCTTCCACTGTAAATGAATCTAGGAAGAATTATTTTACTGAAGTTTTTCTCTTTTTTTTTGTTGGCAACTTGGAAAATTATTCTCTGGCTAAGAGCTTACGTATTGTCTAAAGTTACTCACTGTAAAAATGGGCATGTGAGCTGGTCCTAATCTATAATATCTTCAGAGACTGGTCTCCTTTGAAGTTTGTAGCTTACATGCCCATTTTTCTTACTACTTCCTTTTAGTCCAGGTTACTGGATTGTGCTTTTAAGGAACTGAAGGGGAGGGAGATTTGGCTGAGCTTTGGGTCAATGCAATGAGGAGCTGGGCCATAGTTAGCTCTTTTCTCAGAGCAGTTGTCCTTGGAAGGGATGGGGAGTGTCATTGGGTATGTGTACATCTTACAGTTCTGAGATCTCAGGTTACTTGAACTGACATCTATGGCATGAATTTTTAAAGTTTCTGATATTCTGGTAGTGTCTTCTTTGCATGCTTTTATATATGGCGATGCTTTGATACCTTAATTTTTGTGGTTTTTTTTTATTTTTGTTTCCCTTTCCCCTTTGTGCAGAGTAGCTCTTGTGATTCACCTCTTGCTCAGGACTCAGTTTATTTTGTCAATATGGTTAGCAATTGTCACTTCTCAGAATGAGAGCTGTGTAGTGTAATTTGAGGTCCTGCTTTCAGCAGATGTTTGGGCCGTATCACTCAAGAGATTCTTTCCAGCCAAGGCTTTTTTTAGTAATTCTGATTTAACTCTTATATTTAGTTGAACTCTGCATCAAAAAGACATCTGGTCTGAAGAGGACTTTGCCTCTGAATTCTGTTAAACTCTGCTTGTCTTCCCATTGATACCTTATAAATGTCTTCAAAGAGAAGTGACAAAAGTGATGCAGCTATATAAATCTGTAGAAATTCTGTGCCAGAGTTGTAGAAATCTATTTCCTTACAACTGTACGTGCTTGTTTCCAGAAGAAATGTCCTTGGTACTCGCTTGTCTGTCTTCTTGGCAGTGAGATAATGTTACAGCATTATAAGGCTGTAGAGTTTTGTTTATCCTGGAGATTTTAATGTGTACTGAATTTGCTGTAGTTTGGGTGTCTGTGCATGCAGTTCTGTGTGTGTAGTTCTCTAGTCTTCTCTAGCATTGGAGAAGGAAAATAGAAAAAGAATGCAGTTCAGCCTAATACGTGATTCAGTATGATTCTGTATAGTTTTTTGTATCGAAGTTATTCTAATAAAAGTCACCATGTGAGTTCTATATCATTAGATGCAGTGCAGCAGAGTAGCCTCAGTGTACTGTGGCATCTTAGAATCATGAAGACAACTTCTGGCTATTCATGGGGATAAGGTAGAAATGGGAGCAGATAAGGAAGTCAAGTGTTAGCTTGGTCCTCCTATGTTCAAAGAAGAAAAGTTTGTCATTTTCTTGAGGCTCAGTGGTTTCATACAGCTGAATAACTCGATTTGTGTGAATGCAGATGAAATGCATACACTTTGCTGTGCCTTACAGCACCTTGCAACTCATGGGAGAATGTATTTTCCCCTTGTTTGTGTACAGAATTTTACAGTCAGGAAGAAGAGAGGGATTATGAGAATTTAGGACATGTGGCAGAAAATTTTTCTAGGAAGTTTTCAGTATGTTATTGTATCCACTCCCTAAAATTCTTCCATGAGCCACATCTACAAGCAGAAGGGACAAGAGGCTGCTAAACTGAAAATACAAACTTCTGCCTTTGTGGAGCTTTAAAACCTGTTTAAGGTGAGGACCTCAGTGGAAAAAGAATGAGGATGATTGGATAACTCTTGAATTTGGGGAGTATAGGGAAGGAGAATATTTTATCAAAATCTGCTGCAGAAGACTGAGTTTAAAGCAACTCCTTGGACTAAAAAGTCATCTTAAGTCAACTATTGAAAGTAGAAGTAGTAATTGAGTACTTGGAAGTGCTTGTAAGGCAAGTAAAGAGGTGTGTATGTCTGCAGTTAATTGACAACCTTGTGAACAGTGAGCAAAGATGAGGTGCGGCTGAGATCAGATGAAAATGATGTAAATCTGAAACAATTCAGCAATTCCTAAACTGTAGGCAGTCATTTCTTCAGTGTAGTCACAAATGAAGTCTGAGCTCTTAAATGTGTTGTATGCTTGTATATTTAGAGTGTTGTTTCTATCTTAAATGACAATATTTATCACAGAAACATCTGATCAAGTAAATTAATGTTGTCTACACTGAAGTAAAGGAATGCAAATCTGAAGTCTTGGGCTTAATATTTTCTGATATGTATGATGAACTCTGGGTTGCCAGCTCTGGGTTGGCAAGATGTGCAACTTGCTGGAAGAAAATGTTCTGAACTTCCAAGGTATATAAACATCCTCCTGTGTTTTCCTTCTTCCCCCCTCCTTTTGCCTAATACGACTTCAGGGCAGTAAGTCTGTACAATTTTGAGGAGCTGGATTGGTGCAGCAGCATTAAATGAGGCACCAGGTTTTTTGGGCTAAACTATGGGAGAGGAAGGATGCTGACCACTGTACTTAGCTCAGCTCCATGCAGGTAACAGGTATTATAATGGAGCATTATAGGCAAAGGTGCTAAGCATATCCTGAAATATTCAGGAGAGTGCAAGAGTCTGGAAAAAAAAAACCCTCTTGCATTACCAAGATTCTTGCACAGAACTTAACACCCAAAACAAAATCACCACCCAAAACAACAGAACAAATCCAAACACAGCAAGCACCCTTAACTAGTTTCAGAGCTCATGCAAATAGACTAAGAAGACCCTTGTGGAAGAGTTCAGTTCGTTTTTACAGGTATTGATACTAATTTGCCTTGTTACCCTGTTAGTTGCCCTAGAGGATGTTGGAGTTCTCAGCATACTCATTTTTTTTCTCTCAGCACCTTATATCAGGGTAGCTACATTAGTTCCTCCTATCCTTCATGGAGTGATTTGGATGCTAAGCAAAGGCTGATACCAGCTTGTGTAGTTCTCTGTTTTCCCAGTTTGCTTCAAAAACAGGGAAGCATGTTAGTTGTTTCCTGTTGGCTTTTCCACAAGACGAAAGGTAAAGGCTTCACTGCAAGCTTAACAGGTGGGTAGTTTTTATCTTGTGTTCCTGTAGAACCTCTCCAAGCAATATGCTGACCATACATTAGCTATAATATTTGTAGTGGGTATGTTAGGTCTACAGAAACGAATTCTACTTGCTTTCCTGTACAGGAACAAAGATGATTCTTAATAGTAATCAAATAGTGTTTGCTAAAACTCAGAAATGCTATGCAGCATAATAAGTGCTAGATAGCTGTTGTTACATGGCTTCAGAGGATATGTTGTGAGTTTGTATGAAGTGCTGGCTTTTGGAATTCATCCTCATTTTAAAGAGTCTGCTTATGATGAGGGCCTCTTCAGGCCCGTGCTTTGGCATCATCATAGCTAGGAATATGGAGTTACAAAACATTAACTAAAAAGGCATGTGTACAGATAACTTCATGCTAGAAGGAGACCTGAGCTTAAAATTTCCTGAATAGCATTGTCTATTGTGGAAGCATGGAGGTCTGATGGATGGTTATAGCTTTTTATTGTGGGTGTGAGGAAGAAGCAGTGTAGTTGAGGAAACTGTCTTAAAATCTGGCAGGACTGCACTGACACATTCAGCTGGTCTCTGAGTTGCACATTTTTTCTGAATGTAGGTGTTTGACAATAGGAAAGAAGAAGCAGAGTGCTTGGAGTGAGCTCAAAGGTTGAGGGGCAAGTCTGAATGAGAACAGTTGAGATTCAGGAACCTCTGGGCTTTTCTCTTGTTTTAGGATGTGGAAGGCACAGTTGTGAAAATACCTCTTCATTACTGGACTAACTGGGCACATGGTAGTGTGTGGCTTGCAGTGAGACTTAAGTTGGTGTTTCAATGTTAAAGGTCAGAGCTGAATCATGAAGCTGCATTATATTTAAAAGCAAACTGTGAGTCATATGGCAACAAGTACACAATAAGAATTGCAGTTAAGTCAAGAAGTATCAATATAGAAGATAACTGGACATCATCTTGATGTGACAGATGCCTTACAGGATAAAAGAGTTGTCATTTCATTCTTCTATGCAGCTGAAAATGCTGTGTGTATGACAACACGTTGTGGCACATAACTTCTGAGCATAGACTGCTTAAAGTGTCTGGCTAACCCTGTGTCATGGTTTCATCCCGGCCAGCAATCAAGCATCAGGCAGCTGCTTGCTCATTCCCCACAAGTGGGATTGGAAAGGCACTTGGAAGGGTAAAAACCAGAAAACTTGTGGGTTGAGATAAAGACAGTCTAATAAGAAAAGCAAAAGCCATGTGTACAAGCAAAGCAAAACGAAGAATTAACTGCTTCCCATGGTTGGGCAGGTGTTCCAGCCTTCTCCAGGAGAGGCAAACACCATCACTCTTAATATCCTCCTCTTCCTCCTTCTTCCCTCTTTATATATTGAGCATGAAGTCATGTGGTCTGTAATATCTCTTTGGTCAATTTGGGTCACCTCTCCTGACTGGGTCTTGTCCCAGCCTCCCATGCACCTCAAGCCTCCTCACCAGCATGACTAACAGTACAAAAAGCAGAGAAGGCCTTGGTCTAAGCACTTTTCACCAATAACAAAAACATTATTATCAACACTGTGCTCTATTATCAATGCTGTGTTCAACAAAAATCCAAAACACAGCCCTATACCAGCCACTTTGAGTAAATTCAGATCTGACAGAGACAAAACCTGCACACCCAGGCAGATCAGTGTTAAACTAAAGTTTCTCTAGGGAGGGCCAGGATTGCCTGTGTGATGTTTTCTTCAGCTGACTCTGGTGGTGGTGGTGTGTGGAGAAGCCCATGTTCTGGCCCTAGGTGGGAAAGTGCCTGGCTAAAGTGCGTAGCAGAGGTCTAAGTGAGCACTGCTCCTTGCAGAATGGAACCTGCTGGAATGCACATTTTAATCAGTACAAGGTGAGACAATAGTTCTGTGACAACCATTTTGTAGTATGACTGAAAGTTTGACATAAATACAGTATTCAGTGCCAGCTGACCTTCGTGCAGAAGGGGACACTACTCTTTTCTTTTAGAAAATGCACAAAGTGTGCTTAATTTCTGGTAGTAGGGAGGTTTTTTTTTTAATTTGGTGTTTGAATACAAGGAAATAAAAAGGGAATGCACAACATTTGACAGTGCCTGTGACTGACTCCAGCTGGACCCCCTGGGTAGTGCTGGGCCCTTGCTCAGCTTTCAGCCTGGTTAATGCTGGGCATTGTTTCTTGCATTGCTATTCTGAAGGGAATACTACAACTTAAGATCTCCTTAACTTGACTGATTTGGCTACACCAGCAAGCTGACATGATTGCCAGCAGTTCGAACTTTTTCTGTTTCACTGTAAATCTTTTTGTGCTCTCAAGTATAAGAAGTTGTAGATTGATGGTGTTACCTCTTACTGAAAAGCTTTCAAACTTTCTGTTATGGGAATACTGGCTTTGATTAAGGAGTTTGAATAAGAAGAAACAATTGTGAAGAGGGAAAGTTCACCTTTTGAGAAGTAGGGTTCATCAAACAGCTATACCTTGTGGGGTTGTGTATTTTGTGCTTTACTTAGATTCTTTCAAGCTTCTAAGCATAAGGTAAAAAAAAAAACCCAACCAAAATGAATTAAGGTAAAAGTGATTTGTTAATTAAGTCTACTTTCTGTGTTTGCAGTTTGCTGCTATGTTGGACCTCTTAGTAGAAAGAACATAAAAAACTTTCAAAAGATGCTTTTGACTCCTGTGATGTGGGGATTAGGATAGAGAACAGTTCTTCTGCCTAGCGTGTATTCTTATTCAATTCCTGGAAATATTTAAAGTATTTCTGGCATGCTAAGTGTGACCCTTCAATATTAGGTTGTATTATTATAGTGTAACAAGACTGAATCTGAGCTAGCAGATGCCTGATCAATAATTTCCTGTGCTGTGCAGGTGGGTGGATGGATGACATACATGTGCCTTTTAGCATCATGTGTGAGGTAATGGTTTGCATAATACAAGTTTATATGTCTGGTTTCTTATGGCCTACAGTAAAATTACATAATTTAGGATTTTTTCTTTGTCTCCTGTTCCCCTCCTGTCACCGTCGTTCACTTCTATACGCCCTTTTCAGAAGACTAGGCAATTATGTTTGGCTATTCACTGTTTTTACTGACAATGCCAGATCTTGAAAATTATTTCATTGGAGACATTGAATTTGAATCTGAAGCTGCAGGGTTTTAAACTTCTTCATGACAGACTTCTTGCTTACTGTGCCCTGGATATAATAGGTACCAAATCAGCATATAGACTATGAATTCTTAAACTTGGGTTATTTCCTTCTTACAGCTTCTTTTTTTCACCTGCAAATACCTTTTTTTTTAACCAGATTCCACAAAATTAGAAACAGTGAAACTGGATTTGCTGGTTGTGGTCCTGTTGCTAAGCTCTACATGGAAATACCAATTTAGCACAGGATACAGAAGTCACCTCACTTCACTGAGGAATCAGCCAAGGCTTGTTCTTGAAATATGTCTGTTTTTGAAGACTGTGGCTAGGGGTTATGGTGGTCTTCTATAAATAACTGCCAAAATAATATCTGTAGACCTCTAACAGTCATAAAGCAATACCAAAAGTAGTACTACAAAGCCATCATAGATTATTTCTAAAAAATAATTGTATGCACTCATTAATCCTTCTGTCTCAAATAACTTTTCCCTTTAATTTAGCTCTCATGAGCAGAACTTTGTGATTATAAAGCTAGATCTTTTTTCGTGAATGACTATATATCTTGCTTTATGCAAATGAAAGTTGCATAAATCAGACTAGAGAAAGAAACTATGTGGAAAGCACTGTAGTTATGTTGTGAATACTGCTGTTTATTCCTGAAATGGGCTTTGTAATCTCCTACTCTGGAAGTTAAAATACTTGAATACTGTTGCTATCAAGCACTGAGTTTTTCCTTACTGTTCATAAACATGATTCTCCTAAATTGCATTTGTCCTGTCTCCTTATAATTGGAGAAGCTTGCTAGAAAAGAAGCTTGTCATCATGAAATCATAGAGGAGTTTGTAGTTTGGGTTGGAAGGGATCTGTAAAGTCCATTTAGTTCAGTACATCATCTGCATGCTATATATACCAAAACCTGGTAGCTCTGTATTAAGGTTCTGAATGTTCTTGAGAAGAACCTTGTTCATGTGTCTGTTAACTAAAAATTGTTTCAAGGTTTTTGTCTTCAGTTCTTGCTTAAATAATAGCATTTTAGATTTTTCTCTGGAGGCGTGGTGGTGAGTCTTCATGCCACATATCTTATGACTCTTCCTCTCTTGTCTTTCAGTGAATGATAGTGTCTAGAAAGGGTATGTCCCTTCAGGAGAGAGGTGCCAATGTCCAACCGGCCTAATAACAATCCAGGGGGGTCACTGCGACGTTCACAGAGGAACACTGCCGGGGCCCAGCCACAAGACGACGCAGTAGGAGGAAGGTATGACTGCTGTCTGTGAGTGTTCAAATGTGTAACAGTGAAATGGATGTGATTTAGAGAATGTTTTTATCCTGCAATCCAAGTGTTGACACTTGTATAAAGTCTTTTTGCCCTGAAATGCTACCTGTACTGTTACTGCATGGGGTAAACCCATGGGTAACTTGCTACCATACATGTTCAGCTAGAATAGCAGTAGTAGAGCTATAGGGGGAAAAAGCTGTTCTCCATAAATCACAGATAATAGCAAATTCTTTCCCCCTCTTTCTTCCCTGGTATTAAAAATAGGGGGATGGCAGGGTGGTGAGTCTATTACTGGGAATCTGGGAAAATGTGTTTCTCTTGGAGAAGACTGAGTAACTGGTGCTCTGTTACCTTTGTACTGCATATAAATCCTATGCAGCTGTGGAATAACTCAAGGAAACAAAGGTTTACCATTATTTAATATGCCTGATGTCGTGAGCAAGTGGACCAGATTGTATTTGCTTTGTGATTGCCTCTGCAGTGCAGAACAAAGACGATCCTTAAAACTTTTCTGTGCATGACTGTATTGTTGCTGCCATGAATGAAGCCTGTATGGATATAAGTGTTTCTTTAACTTTGTTAAAAGATCAGTCTAATGAAGAAAGGTTATAGTGTGATGGTAGGCAAATCTGTCTATATTCTACTCTCTGATACATTGCTGATGCAGTTGTTGGATATATGTACCTAGGCCTGGATTTTTTTGGGATGAGTATTAAAACATTGCAGGTCAGTGGCACAAAAGTTTTTTACTATGAAGGAACTGGGCTATAAAGTTTAATGAAGATGAGATGTATTTCTTACTAGTGTAAAGTCTAACTGAGAACAAGTTGAACAACTGTTGAATGGATGAAGAAAGCCAACTTCTAAGGAGCTTTGGGGAGAATTAATTCAATCTGAAAAATGCAGCTTCACTTTCTCTAAACTAGTCTACTGTACAAGTGGAAGAGCAGATGATAAACACAAGGCTTTTCCCCTCATTGTGGCCTAAGGAAGGGGAAGTTGCTGCCTTATGTAGCTGATTATTTTATAAGCTAGAATTGGTTTTGGGTAATAGCTCTTTTAACTTAGGCATAGGGAGCCCTTCATTCCCTTTTGCCCATTCTGTATTGTCTCTGCATCTCAGTGGATGTTTAAATTAGGTATTGCCCTACCAACTCTTTCCTTTTACACTGAAGTTCACCTGGGGCGAATAAAGCTCTTCTAGAATAAAGAATAGGAGGCAAGTTATTTGGAGATGAGATGGGAGATTCTTCAGATATCTACTGCTAGTTCACATTTTACAGCAGAATGCCAGGGAGAAGCTCTGCAGTGAGCGAGTCAGACAAACTGAAGGATTTTAAGGATAGCACTGTTTCCTTTTAAGAAAGTCACTCATCGGTTGTTTTGGTGTATTGCGATCTGTTACGCTGTCATACAATGATTGAAGATTCACTTATCTGAAATGACTGGATTTCTTCCACCCCTCACCATATCTGTGTATTGCACTCTTAAACTCTGTTAGACCTTTATCAGAACCAGAGCTCCTTGCTAAAGTAAAGAGGATGGAAGAAGCTTACAGTCCTATTTGAATCTGGATCTCTTTAGAACAGGACATCCTGCTCCTTTGCATTTCTGAGCAAGCATTTTGAGCTGGCAAAGCCTATAAAAAGGCCTGGTTAAAGCATGCTGGTTAATATAAAATTTAAAATTAATTTGTCTTCTTTTACTGTCATCAGCATCTCCTTTTTAGTAAGGTGCTGGGCAAAAATGGCTATTGTACAAGGATGAAAGTAAGATAGATCTGTCAAGTCCTTAAAAATTTGTAGATAGCATGGAAAGAGTCAGGCTCTCAGCTAACAGTTTTTAGCTGGTGCCTGTCTTTGGCCTAAATCTCACAGGACTCACCCTTCCATGTATCTAGCATGCAGTGATACAGCATGTTTCGGTTCTGGTGTTGAGCAGTTTATACAGGAGGGTCTAGAGTTCACAACTTGATGTGTCTTGTTATGCCTTGCTGTACTCCAGTGATAAACACTGCTTTGGCTGCTATATTAAAAGAACCCAACAAAACCCTAGATAAAACACTGAGCAAAACACAATGCACCTTTTCTTACATTAAGGGATTTTTTTGGATGCCTGAGACAATTTGTTTTCAGTCTTCACTGCATTTGTCATCAGTAAAATAAAACTCTTCAGTTTCAGCTGTAAAATTGCTTAAAATAGGATAAACAAACTGTGGAAAGACTAGTTTCAATAATATGATCACATTGTGCAAATAACTGAACTTAGGATGTATCTGTTAGTATTTCAGTTGGAGCTGGGAGTGTTCTTTTGAAGCCAGTCAGTCATCCCCACCTGCTGTGTTTTGGCTAATGTGGAATGGTCTTGGAGCACTTGAACTGGAATCTTTTTGGATGAAACTGAACTGAAAGTTGTGCTCTATGAGAGCAGTTTGTGTATGCTGGTCACTTGTGGTTGTAATCTGGTATGTTTTGAAGTAGAAATCATTGAAATGCAGAGATGGTGGACACTGATCCTTAATGGCAACTGTCTTCCTTTATAGATTTTCTTCTGTTGATCCATACTACTTATTGATGATGTTGTACATACAGTGTGAGAATTTATTCAGCCACTTTATTAGATCCACATATTTCTTACCCTTCCCCAATAAAAAAAAACTAATGTGCAAAGATTAAAAACTCCCAACATCCCCCCTTCCCAACAAAAAAAGAGGCAATTAGGCAGTAATGTGACTCTGTAGAGGGTTGCCTCATGCCTAAAATTAGCCACAAAGTTTGTAAGCAGACTTAAGGGCCACACCTTCTGAAGTGTTGGAAGTTACTTCACTTTGGTCATAGATATGCAATCATAACCCTTCCAGCAAGGACAGGTTTCGATACTGTCTGAACTTGTGTACTTGATTGCATTTCTGCTTTGTATAAATAGCTTTCTTAGTGCTGGAAATGCAACAGCTTTTTTCTTGAATCTTTTTTGTGGCTGAGGTGCATGCATTTTCAAAATACAAATTAAGTGACGAAAGCTTGGAGAGTTTATGCAGTTTGTCACTCATAATTTCAGACTTCGATTTGAAGGCCATAATCCAAGGTAAGGTGTGGTATGGCCAGATGGCATTGTAATAGCCTTAGAGTTGTCTTGATCTCTTCTATGCTTTAGCTGGGTGAGTGAATGCAAGAGACTTTGGTTGATAAAGGTGTTGAGAGAGAGGGGAATGATACTGCTGCCAAGCTGAAGTGCTAATGTAGTTCTTTCTATAATCTTTGACACTTCTACAGTTTAAAGGTATTTTGTTAAAGCTCTGCCAGTTTAACTTGCTGAGCTGCTACTGTTCACTTGTATGAAGACCTTGGAAATTCCAAACTTCTCTCTGGTCTGTTGTAAATGCAGAATCTCCCTCCTATTATGTGGAGTATTGACAGACTGGCTTAACCTGGAAGCAACAATGCAAACCCATTTTCCTCTAGACTGGGCTTGTTTCATGTCCCCATAACATCAATACTTGAATCACAGTGAGCAGGGGATGCCTAATAGGAGCTTTGAGAGCTCGATTGTGAGGTGCATTGTTTAAAGGTGCAAACAATGATACTAGGCTCAAGGAAGTAGAAGGACAGATGCTGTTTATTTGCGGTTTGTGCAGCACTGGTGTTGTGGGCTTTTCCCTAAAAGAAGGAGGGGGGTCTGTATTTGAAAAGGGATATATGAACTGGTGGTGGTGTCCTTCCCTCCCCATGTATGCATGTAAGCAAACTGTGAACTTGGATTAATGTGACTCTTCACTTTCTTTTGTCACTAGTGATGTTACAATAACTCTCCTTTGGATGAATTTCAGCTCTTGAGGGTATTATAGTTCTTACTGGTTTTACTACCATTTTCAAGAGTATTTTGTGTTTATTTCCTAATTTAGACTTAGTGTTACACTATGGCACCTTTATAATGGTACAGCATGAACCCTGTCTGAAGTGTCTTGGAGCACTCTCTACTAAAGGAGACTCTTTGCAGGTGTTTAAGGAAGCAATAATGATGCTAAAGTTTCCCTTTGCAGCAGTAAACTGAAGCAGATGTGTTAATGAAGCTTTCCTTTCATAGGGGTAGGAGGAAAGGGTGGAAGGTACTTACTGTCATTTTCTTAACTGTATTAACACACATTGTTACCCTGTGTATTGAAGAATTGTGCCCTCCTGGCTGGGTTCCCAGTGATGCCATAGGATTTACTTCGAATGGGAGCAATTTGGAAGTGGTATTGTGAGGCACACAATAAGATCTTTTATGGACATGGAGCAGTTGATTGTTCCTTTCAGCTGTGAGCAGTGTTTCACTGTGTTGGTATAGAGTCATGGAAGTGATCCCATGTACTAGAACTTTTTTTTACCAGTGCTGCAAAAATTACTATTTATTAGTGGCATTAAATGACAGTGATGCTTATCGTTTTGCATATTGTTAGTCTTAGGGAATCTTTAGGAGTAGTATTTAAGTAGCATATCACTTTGACATAAATGACTGCTATGCTGTTGTTCTATATGAAAGTAGGATACCTTACAGGCTAATTTTAATGTTTTGGAATAAAATATATATGTGTTCTTGTGTATTTGGAATTGAACGCTAAATGATAAATGAGATCCTTGTTGGCTGTGTGTAGGACTTTGATATAAGCAGAAGGAGTGCTTTTGTCAGTTATATTGCTTTTGTTCTAAACAGGATTTGTTTTTCAACCAGCCTTGGTGATACGTTAACTGGTAAGAACTTACCTGAGACCTGTAAACTAAATAAGGTGTTTGAGTTGATGGGGGAAGACATTTGGAATATTTATGAGAAGAGAAAGTAGGTGATTTTCCATGGCTCTTTTCATCTGTGCTATCCCTTTTTTTCTTAATCTCATTTTTGACAGAATTAAAAGGGTAGTTTTTGCAGACTTTGTTTGCAAGTATTTAATAGCTCACTCTCAGCTACTGAGGAGCATGACTTAAGATTAAACACTTTGTTTATTAACTAACTTCAAAAGGTGTGTTTTGGTTTGGTTTTTTTTTTTTTTTTAATATGCACAGAGTAACTCTCTGAGAACAGGTTCTGGTTGGTTCTTTATTATGGTTTTGCTCAGGGCTGGCATTCTCCACCATATTGTTTATATAACACAGCAAGCTAAATGATGGTTAGCTTGTCAACTTTTGCATGTGTGTTACGCTAAACTTGAGTGTCTGCCTGTGAATTAAAATGTGTATCAGCAGTCAGCTTCGCCCAGTTGAATGAAGCCTTGGAGTTGTTTGTGAAACTGTCTTTAAGTTTGGGGAGGGAAGGAGAACAAAATACCCCTACAAAACACAACTTGAAGGTGCTGCAGGAGCTCAGTCTTTCTGGAGCTGCACCTGAGAGAGGAAATGGATGAATGCAAGCTCATAAATACTTAGCTTATCATTTTTTGTCACTAATGGGGAACTTGGTCTCTCAAAACACTTGTTGCTGGAATGATGATTCTTAATGAATGATACATTAATGGAAAAGACTGAAGAACTTGTAATGGTGAGTTACAAGTGAAAAGCCTTGGATTGTAGACAAAAGTATACGTAGCTTACAACCTTAAAATCAGCCTTCCAGCTGTGCATGTATCTTTTTATAGCACTTGATTGCTCTGCAAGCATTGCTCTTTCTGAGCTTTACAGACTATTCTAACTATCTTGGTATGTGAGTTAACTTTTTTAAGGAGATCTTAAGTAAGCTCATAACTTAAGTATAAATTGGGACAATGGTACTTGTTGGTATATACTTAAAGCTTTTACCTTAATGCTGTAATCAAATTCACAGTGTTCTTGTATAAACCTGAGAGGAGAGTTCATGTCACGTTCCTGTTGACTGACATGCTACTGCATGCACAGTTGCTATTGTATTGTGGATCTTCTCTTTGCAATATATGCAAGGTCAATGATTTAACTCAGACTGAGAAGTGAGAGAGAGCACAGTAGGTGTTTTGGAATAAAAAAAAATTTTCCTCAGTTGTGACTCCCCGTTTGTGATGTTTCTAGAGTAACCTTTCTGCTGAAAAGGCTGTTTGTACTGATAGCTTGATGGATAAAGAAAGGAAAGCAAATGCTAATACTCTGCATGTATTCATGATCCCTAGGATATGGCTGTAGCTTTAATAGTCCACACAAATTGGACATTGGTATGAAAGTGTATTTGTAAAACTTGTAAGAATTGGGTTTAAATGTGAAAGAGGAAGAGCCAGAAACAAGTCGAAATTCTTCAGTGCATGTTTTGCATCTGTTGTTTTAGTAGTATTTTAGTTGAAAAGTTCAATTATTGCGTTTTGTGACTATCTAAAGCAAAACAAAAATCTTTACAGGGAAGAAGCCTTTTAAAATATACTTCAGAATAAATGAACTCTGATCAGTTTAGCTTACATAAAACTTGAGATTCCTGCCAAGTATAAATTATGTAATAATGTCTGCTACTCCCATAATAAAAACATTTCGTGGGGAAAATTAAATTTCACGCCTTAAATCTTTTGTTGGGAAAAGAAAAATCCAAACACTCAAGATTAGGGGAAACATTCCCAAGTTTACCTTGATGGGGTTTGCTATTGTGACCTTAAGATCTGACTGTTTTGTTTCCCTTGCTTTTGCTAGTAAACAATATTTCTTACAGTATGATAAATAATTACTGAAAAGTTAATTACTGGAGTATGGAGAAGATACTGTTAATTTAATATTTTCAGATTGTCATGCTTTTAGATGGGGCACAGAAAGTGTTGAATATGTACTGTCTGTGTGCATTCATCTGAGTAACTGCCTAAATGAGAATAATTCAGAAGAAAGCAGAAAGAGGAAAGTTAAAGAAAAAAGTAATATTACTGAAGTTTTACTGTTTTGACTCTAAGCAAATTAGCATTTGGTTATCATCTGGATGGTTAGACTTGGTACTTGTTTTTTGAGGTTCAAGTATGTGTTGAAATCCTGAAGAGGATGGGGAAGCTTTCTGGTCAGTAGTATACTTAGCTCTGCCTTTACTACTAGACTTCTGGCATTTCATTGGAAGAAGCTATTTTAAATCCTGTGGAACTCTTACCACTTCCACTTGTCTATTGGCCTAAACTTTATGATATTTGGGGTCATGGGTTGAAGCAGACACTTAAATGGAAAGTCCACGTTCTTCCCCATCCTCCATGGATGTTTGCAGACCTCAACTCGAAGGCTATCTAGGTCTGTGTTAATAGCATATGACCATGTGATCAGCAGTTCTTCAACTCCGAAACATTGCTTCTTTCAGCATTAACGCTAGACTAGTTTGAGGTTTTTCAAAGGTTAGAGGCTCCTGGGACTTCTGAATAGGTAGGATATATGAAGCAGAGTTTCCCTGGTACCAGCTGAGTCCAAAGTGCATTTTATCCAGGCAAGTGAGATGTCTCTTGCCTTAGCAATTATTTATACTGTCCTGTTTTAAATGCTGATGAGCACTGTCTTCTGAGTCTTGCAGATGGTAATTTTGAGTGGATTTCAAAGTAAATGTGGAATATATGAAGATGTAACTGAAGTCTTAAATTTTATCCATGGTGTATAGTATTATCTTTGTCCTTCAGTCAGAGCTCATACAATAAACTGTTGTTTTCATGCAGCTGAAAGCTGCTTAGAAGACCTCTTACAGCTTATCTGTGTGAAACTCGTTCCTGTCTCTGACATCACAAGTTTCCTGTCTCATTTGACTGCCTTCATTGGTGGTGTGCATTTCTTCATTTCTCTTACTTCAGCTGTTACCAAACAGCTCTCAATCCTTTGAACTGGTAGATCTTGCAGCCAGAAAATAACTAGTATGGTTGAGCTTTCCTACTAAGTAGAACTGGTTGCATTCCCATTCTGAGCACTTGTTTTTTTTTTTTTTTTTTTAACTGAAGAGCAAAGATGTAAATAATCATAACTGTATGAAGTCCTAATGCCTGGAATCTGGAGGTAGATGAATTTATATTTTTGAGAAGAGATCTTTGACAGATGCTCTAGTCTTGTGCTTTACTGTGCTAGCTTAATGCTTAAGTGAATAATTCAGTCATCTTGCACACCAGAAAGATCTGAACTTATCTGCAAAACTCAGATGTAAGATGTTTTATTACTTTAAAATGACTAAATAATTGTGTGTTCTGCAAAACAGTTACACTGGTAGTGATTTGTAACTGCATCAGGTGGTTCTTTTGAAATGCTGCTTTACTGTTAGGAGCTGATATGGGAAAAATTTGTAGCTGTAAATTAATATGTGTAAATGCTCCAAAAATAATATTCCTACAGGTCTGTATCTGTATCTTGGAATCCTGATAGCTTTCTGTTTTGGCTTTCTGCTGACAGGTCACATTTAGGGCAGGCAAAACATAAGGCACATAGCCCTCCTGAGAGTAGAAAATCTATTTCAAAGACACCCAAAGTGCAGTCTAATACTACTTCTGAGCAGTCCAAGGGACACTTGTCTAAAAGGTAATTGTGCTTCATATTCATATGTTAACCAGTGTTATCTGCACTTCAAAAATTTGTATAATTATTGAATACAGAGTTCTAATAAAACATATGACTAATGGATATTTAACTAATCTAGGTATTGCATTCACTGGATATATTTCAGTGTTTGCAATTCTGTTTGTTTTTTCTTTTTCTAATTCACCAACTAAGAGCATTCCATCAGTGATGGGGAGGAAATTATTTCTGCATAACTAGTCCTGGAATACTTGCAAGGTTTCTCCCCTTCATCTGCCTCATGCTGGGGGAAGATTGCCCAAGGAGTTTAGAGCAATGTCCAATATGAATTGAAATGTGCAATAATTGAAAGTAGGCCTATGTTCAGGGTAATAATGTTGGTATTGCTTGCTCTTTGTGTGCTTCTGCTATATACACATTGGAACAGTTTTCTATCACATAGAATAGAATTTTGCCATTTGTATGTGATTCACTACATCAATTTAAAGATTGATGAGAAACTATCCTTTCTTTAAGAGCCTTTCTTGATTGAGAATCCAGTTATGACTAGTTATGCATTACTGAACACTCCTTACTCTCTTGTGGAACTTATATTCTCAAACATTCAGTTAATACCTCCATGGCTTGATTTTTTTTGTTTGTTTTTCATTAGTTTGGCATATATATATAAAAGTAAAATCTATTCGAGTTAAACTTCCTTTTTAAAGAAGTGGTGTATTGTGCTTTTATTTTGCAATCTACTTAGGTTTTATGCTAGCAACTATGTGTGATATGACTGTTCTCATACAAGCATGTGGGGGTGTTTGCTTCAATGTAAACTTAAGTGTTTCTTACATGCCACATTATTAAAGATTTATGACATTTATAATGCAAAATTCTTACGACTGTGAGGCTTCTTGAGTTCAACTCTAATGCTGTTCCTGCTTACTTCTACAGAGGCTGTAGTTCATCTGCTGTTTTAATACCACAACAAGAAGATCCAGAGAGAGTCAATACTTCAGAAAAGCAAAAAACGGGGCAAGTGCCTAAGAAAGACAGTTCTCGAGGAGTTAAACGCAGTGCTAGTCCAGATTACAGGAGGACCAATTCTCCTAGCTCTGCTAAAAAACCCAAAGCACTTCAACACACTGAAACTTCCTCAGAAATTAACAAGCCACATACTAAATCTAAGAGAAGACACTCAGACCAAGAGCAGCCCAAGTCTACACAATTGCCATCAACAAGCAAGGCTCACACCAGAAAGGGTGGAGCTGCTGGTAGCTCCAGAAGTCAGAAAAGGAAAAGGACAGAGAATCTGTCTTGTATAAAGAGTGGGTCATCAGTTGAATCAACTGGCACTGAAGAAAAGTCAGCAAAAGTCTCCAAGCTGGCTTCAAAATCGGTGACCTCAGCCAAAGCTGGGTGTAGCACCATCACTGATTCTTCTTCTTCAGCTTCCACCTCCTCCTCCTCTTCTGCTGTTGCCTCTGCTTCTTCTACTGTTCCTCAGGGTGCCAGAGTGAAACAGGGAAAGGACCAGAGTAAGGCTAGACGTTCCCGTTCTGCATCCAGCCCCAGTCCAAGAAGGAGTAGCAGGGACAAAGAACCAAGTAAAACAGGTGGCTCTTCAAAGTTTGACTGGGCTGCTCGATTCAGCCCAAAAGTCAGTCTCCCTAAAACAAAACTGTCTCTACCAGGCTCTTCCAAGTCGGAGACATCAAAACCTGGACCTTCAGGACTACAGGCTAAGCTAGCAAGTAAGTTGTTCTTTTCTGGAAGAATAAACACATATGTTTCAAAATACAGTCTTCTAATCAAATACTTCTGTTTTTTCAAGTTGCTTGTGATCTTTCTAGAAAAATGAACTTTTACTTAACTCAGCAGAACATACTACAGCTGTGACTGAAACTATTTGCAGCTAAAGCAGATGATTTAAGTTCAGTCAGTGTTCTGTAAATTTCAGTTGCTTCTGTGTCTAACAAATTGATTTAAAAAATAAAATACATACTAAATAAATAAGTGCTGTGATGGGGGCATATATGTTATAAAACACTCTTGATTATATTCCTTTTGTCAGATTTTTATTCCCCCTCATTTTCTTAAGTCTTCTGAAGTGGGAATGATAAATGCTGGTAAACAAATAGACCATATGTGATTTCTTCTTTCAAACTTACTTCCCTGATTCTTCCTTGTGGTGATAATCTGATGTATAAGAACTGTAGTCTTGTAAACCTTGTGTACATAGTACTGAGGATATTAGTTACTTTATCTTCTAAGTTGTTCTTACAAAGTATGGCTTCTTTCTGGTGCTGAATTTGAATAGCAGCTACTATTCCTGAACATGATCACTGAGAAATGTAGGCCATTTCCAAGCAGAGCACCTGCTTGCTAGTATCCAGATATGCTTGTAGCTCTGTCTTGAAAAATTTTTTTAAATGTTTTGCTGCCTTTTTGTACTGAACGATTTATTTACTGCATGTAGTCTCTAAAACTTGATGTAAGAGGTTGGATTCCTAAACTTTTCTTATTGTTGTTCCATTACTTAGGCATGATCGCAAGTAGTGTGTCCCAGTTGGGATGCTTCCATAGCTTATACTAATGCTGGAAATAGGTGAAATAATCAAAAGCAGCTGGGTGTCTTTATAATCAACATGGGTCAATTAAATTTAACAGGTGTGTTTTGGCTAATATGCATGACTGGAGTATTGATTCTGGAATTACTTCATGTAACAGAAAAATGGCATTTGGAAAGGAGAGAGGAATTATTTGCTTTACAGCAAAGTTGGTTTTTTTCCTACCTTCTCTGTGAGTCAAGGCTACCAGGTGATGAATTCCGTAATCAAAACTCTGAATTTTCATGGAGTGGAAGGAGAGGGAAGTGAGGATAAGTCAGGGAACAATGGGAATGACCAACAAAATCTGAGAAGTCAGGCTACAGGCAATGAACAAAGGCAACAGGAAGGAGAAAAAATTTACCTCCAACAAGTGAACAAGAAGATGAAGGCAAAGAGTAATTCATGTGATGTTACAAAACTTCTTGAAGGATTGAGAAGGATGGAATAGCACAATTAAAGGGCTGTGTGTATGTGTTGTGTACCTTGAAAAACAGCATTGAGAATATGAGCCTAAACTGTTACTGCCAGGACTGAACTGAGAAAGATACTTTAACTTTCAGGTCATAGAAGAGCTAAAGGTCTTTTGCTAGAAGATAAGATGCTCATATATATGTGACAAAACCAAGTTGGTAGGAACTGTAGGTACGTGTATAAAATGTCACTGCTAGGAGGCACAAAGCATGGTGAGAGATGTTTCTATGTGTGATAGAGAGCAAAGTTATATTCTGTAGATGACATTTCAATTTGAGGGAGGGGAAAAATACTAACAGGTGATATTAGGAAGCCTAAAATGTCCAATGCCTCTTTACAATAGATTACAGCAAAACTTACTCCAGTAAATATCATTGATCACCAAATATCACTATAATAGCCCAGCCTAGAACAGAGGTCTTAAACTATGATATTTTCAAACAGTCTCAGCCTTTCTAATAGTGCTTTCAGACAACAGGTTGAGGTGATCTTGCAATCAATAATACCTACTGATAGCTTAACCTTTAAAGAAAGAGAAAGCTTGTGTGATGTGCACTTTCAAACTGTTTGGACAAATTTGAAGTATTTTAACAAAATACACATTTTGCATAATGCTGAGAAGCGTCATGAAAATATGAAGAAAATAAACCACCAAGGTAGGTCTTTGAGAAAGAATGGGTAAGTTCAAATTTGTTTTCTGTAGCAGACCAGTAGCTTTAGAGGATAAGGGAGCAGAAGAAAGTGATGTCTCTCACAAATGGGACTTCCTAAAGCGGAAGGCAGAGTGATCTAAATTAAATTGAGGTGTACACCCTTCTACCTGGAAACAAGTCCTTAGGAGTCATAGTAATTTTGTGTAGAAACTAAAATCTTAAACTTGGTAGGCTTTTATAAGAGTATATATTATGAAACTCATTTGGGGAGATCTGAAATAGGGCTTATAGAATTAGTGAGAAATAAACAAGAAAGCCAACATTACTGCAAAAACTTCAGGAAAATGATAGGTGGAAGTGGGTCTAAGAGAGCAAGTGGGAGGAGAAGGGGGGATTATTCAGGCTAACATAAAATTGTAGAATGGTTTGGTTGAAAGGAAATTTAAAGATCATCTCATTCCAAGCCTTCTGCCTCAAGTAGGGCTGCCTTTCACTACACCAGGTTCTCCAAGCCCCATCTGGTCAGTCATATCTATATAAATGCAGTACTGTTCCCTTCTGGAAACGATGCAGTCCTGAGGAGTACAGTAATCATTGTTAGGGGTTGTGGTCTTTGAATGAAAAATAAGAGCAGCTGATCTGACTTACTCTACTGAAGAGAAGAATGAAGGGAAACATGGCTGCCATCTTTGCAGAAGTTTTTCACATGCTGGAGGAGAATGAGGAGAATACCCTGAAGTTTCTTGTCCAGTCCTGAGTAGCTAAATAGATGCCCAGGTGACTTTCAGAATATTAAGCTCTACACAGCAGTCTCCATAAGAGAGCAGTGACATCACTGAATAGCAACTAAAGAATATGCTGGAATAATAAAAACAGGCTAGACTAAAGTTTTTCACATCTACTTGATGAGTTGAATATTTCTTCATGAGGGAAAGGGCAAAGAGAGGAGGAAAGCAGGTTTTTCATTTTGTTCTCATGATTTGAGTATTTTCACATCCCTTTTAGGCCATATCTGTTGTAGGGGCTTTTTAAACTTTGCAAATCAGGTCATGTTACTGATTATATAATAATATAAAATCATGCTTAATTATGTTTCCATTATTGGGGAAATCTTAGCTGTCCTTTGTGTATTTTCTTGTGGCCTTCAAGTAGGAGGAAACTGGCAGCAGTGGCTGAGACAGTGCTAAGAGCAGGGTGACTTAGGATAGCTGTCCCTGCCTGGGAGGTCTCTACTTGGAGATTTTGGGGGGGTTAGGGAGGTTATTGGTGTATGCCCTGGAAAGCCACGTGGACACAGAGGTGGAGTGTGAATAGTATATAACTCCTGGCTTTGAGAGATTTGGCAGAGATGAGGGAGAAAAGAGTCAGAAAATAGCTCTGAATCAGTTTATTTGGGACTGTGGGTGCGGTGCTGGCTTGGGTGGTGGTGGTTAGAGACTTGTTATTGAGGTAGTAAGATGGCTAGCTTGGAGATATTTTGTTTAGTTGTGGTGAAAGGCTGTGTGGGGCTTTAATAGGAGCTGAGGATGTCTGGGTTGGTACTGAGGGATGGTAATGGTGGAATATTAGAACGACATGAGGCTGTCTTGCCTTCCCCTGCTACAGCTCTTTTTACCCTATCTCTCTAATTAGTGAGAGGAGCAGCTTTGCACAGGAGCCAATCTGAAGTCTAAAATTCCAGTCCTAACAAGTAAATCACTCCTGATTGCCTCTCTGAACTGCAGATGAAGGGCCTTCTAGGTTATGAATTGTGAAAGTTTTTCTAAGTTTTTGATAATACATTAAGACTTAATAAGCGATTGTAGTACAGCCGCATTCAAAACTTTATTTTTGCACAACAAAATCTTCCTTAAAAAATGCTGACAAATAAACACACTTAAATGTGAAGTTAAGATTTTTTAGTTTGATTTGTTAGGCTGTGCTATTTCAGGTTTAGCCTGTTTGAGTGTGTTTTCCTTCTGACTCATAAACATGAGTGCTTGGCATGCAAGATAGGATGATGTCAGGGCATAAGCAATATATGTCTGCCATAAGAAAGAAAGCCTGTGCTTCTGCTTTAATTCTGAAATTTACTTCTGACGTTTTTGCAGGTGCAAATAAAATGCTTAAATCTGATTTTCTTTGAGGGGTTTGGATTAGAGATCATTTAGGTAAACTTGACACCCACAAATCTGTGGGCCCTGATGGGATGCACCTACAAGTGTTGAGGGAGCTGGCAGATGTTACTGCTGAGCCACTCTCCATCTTTGAAAGGTCATGAAGAACAGCAGAGATGCCTGAGGAAAGCCAGTGTCACTTCAGAAAGGGCAAGGAAGAGGACCCAGGGAACTACAAGCTGGTCAGTCTCACCTCCATCCCTGGGAAGATGATGGAAGAACTTACCCTGCATTGCTATCTCTAAGCATGTGAAGTAAAAAGGTTATTATCAGTAATAGTCAGCATGGATTCACTGAGGGGAAGTAATGCTTGTCTAGGCTGATAATCTACTGAGATGGAATGGCTGGCTGAGTAGATGGGGGGAGAGCAGTGGATGTTGTTTGCCTTGACTTCAGCAAGGCTATTGTCTGTGTCTTCTGTAGCATCCTTGTAGCTCAGGAAGTGTGGGTGAGGTGAATGTCAATGAACTGGGTTGAGAACTGACTGAATGGCAGAGTTCAGAGGTTGTTATCAGCAACACAGTGCCCAGTTTGGAGGCCTGTACCTGGCAGAGTTCCCCAGCAGTCAGTATTGGGCTCAGTCATGTTCTGCTGGTTCATAAATGACCTGGATTAGAGGGCAGAGTGCACCCTCAGCAAGTCTGATGATACAAAAGTCAGACATGTGGCTGATACAGCAGAGGCTGTGTTGCCATTCAGTTAAACCTGGAGAAGCTGCAGAGTTCGGTGGAGAGGAACCTAATGAAGTTCAAAGGCAAGTGCAAGGTCCTGCACCCGGAGAGGCATAATTTCACACACTGGTGCAGGTTAGGAGCTGATCTGCTGGAAAGCAACTCAGTGGAAAAGGACCTGGAGGCCCTGGTAGAGAGCAGGTGGTGCATGAGCCAGCAGTAAGCCTTTGTGGCTGAGTACACCAACAGAACCCTTGGGTGCATTAGGAAGAGCACTGCTAACAGATCAATGGAGTTGATCCTGCTCCTCTACTCTGCCTTGTTCAGGCCCCACCTGGAGTGCTGTCTCCAGTTCTGGTCTCTGTAGTTCAAGGAAGACCAGGAACTATTGAATAGGTCTAGTGGAGGGCTATGAAGGTAAGGAGGGGACTGGAGCATCTCTCTTGAGGAAAGGCTGACACATCTGTCCTGTTTAGCCTGGAGAAAAGATGACTTACCAGTGTATACAAATACTTCAGGGGTGGTTGTCAAGAGACCGGGGCCAGACTTTTTTCAGTGGTGACAAGCAGCAGAGGACACAAACTGAATACAGGAAGTCCCACTGATTAAGAAGAAAAAACCTCTTTGAAGGTGACAGAGCAGTAGAACAGGCTGCCCTGAGAGACAGTGGTGTCTGCTTTTCTGGAGATACTCAAAACGTGCCCAGACATGACCAGTGAACCTGCTGTAGCACTGGGATTGGATGATCTCTGAAGGTTGTTTCAGCCCCATCCTTTCTTTGAGTCTGGGACAATTTCTCTGTATATTATAGAAGTAGTGCTGAATAAACAACTTTTGGAGATGAACATTGAACCAATTCCTCTGAGAGCCCTTGCTGTCTGTCTGTGACAGTGTGACTGGTGCTTTCCTCCATCAGGCATACACTGGGCATCTTTAATCTCATTTTCCTGAACACCGGCTGTGCTCTGTTTACTGGTGAATATTTGCCAAATTCAGCCTCCTGCAACTCCTAAAGACACAGGACTGACCTCCAATTTCAAGGCTGTGCTAGCCATCCCAAATTTTACTGACAATGTGTATGAAAGGAAGAAGGCTCAGTCTGAAGAAATTAGAAATTAGTCTGAAGTTATGGTATTGGGAAGACTTGAAGGATTTGCAAAAGATGCAGGTGGTAAGATTAGCTTAAAGTTGATTAAGAAGGCTTCTTAAGGGCAGAGTGGCATTGTCCAGCAGAAAAAGAACATGCTGTGAGAAGACTTTCTTCACTTTTCCTTTTAGCCTTTAGAATTAATAGAGGGAGGTGGAAGCTTAATTGTACCCTGATAGATGCTCAGAGATGGAAAAGTAAAGTCTTGGGAAAAGAAACACATAGATCTGACAAGCAGAACATTCTTGGCCATCAGGAGAAAATGTGCTCCGCTCTTCTGAGTGCTCAGGGTGTGATGTATTCTGCAGCTCACCCATCAAGCAGTAGCAGGATAACTGTACATTTTGTATAACCCTCTGAGGTAATTCAGTTTAAAGAGATGGCTCAGCTAGTTTAATGCCACTTATGGAAAAGGACAAACCATTTAATTGCATCTTTGCCCTACTGCTTGATGGTGTCTGTGTTCACCTGACCCTTAGTCAAGCTCTGCTCACCAAACTGGCAGAATACTAAAACAGGAAAGTGTGTGTCAGATGTGTACTTTGTACATCTGGGATTGATTTGGTGAAAACAAGAGATGGGTGAGCCATACTTCGAAACAAAAGTAAGCTGTTAAGCTGGCTCTGCTGCTTTGTGAAACTCTTGCCCTTAGTAGAAATCCTGTTTTGATACAAGTTAAGTCAGTCTTCACTTACAGTGGATGTGTGGTGTCTCATAAATAGCCCATTACTAAGCTAATACGAAGTTACCTAATTTAGGTTTGACTACTTGAAAATGACTACCCACAGATTTGAAGTAGTAAATGGTGTGCTGACCATTAAGGATGAAAATGTGCCTTTTTTTCCCCAGTGAACTCTACTGTGTGAAGATGATTAATTTATTCTTCTAATGTAAAGCAAAAGTGCATTTCACTTAAAATTTCGCCATAGTGTTATAGGTACTGAGTAACCTAGTTTTCCATATGTGTTATGTGTGAGAAGGTGTATCTCAACTCATTTGAGATACAAACACATTTTGCCTGTGGAGTAGTATGTAGTGCCAGTTGAAGAATGCATTTTCTAATGTAAAATACAACCAGCTCTGAGGGAGATTTTGACGTTTCATTGTACTTCTGACTACTTGAGAAGTGTCGTTATGGCATGGGATCCTGCTACAACCATTTCAAATGAGTTTTGTCTTGTATCTCTGTCTTACGACATGTTTTCTCCTGTCACATCTGTCACCCCCCCTAGTATTATATATACTGTATGTAAGTAAGGTTTGAGTCGTTGCATTGTGGTAACTTCAACTTACAGTTTTGATTTCAAAGCATATGTAGTAAAAATGCCACTACTTTTTGAATATTCAAAAAAGTTACATGTGTTCTATATGTACAGACCATGTAGAAATTCAAGTGTCTGGCCTGCTTCAGTTCAGTGCTTGGTGGCTTTTAAATACAGAACATTGTTGCTCTTAATGTTGCCAAATTTCTTGAATTGCTAAGCCCAGTGTGTGGTAAAAACATGGATGTCAGGTTCACCTTCATCTGCATAGACCTCAACTGCACACAGTGTTGTGTTTCTGGGTCAAATATGCTGTGGTGTTTGAAAGGACACACTCTTGGCCAGATCAGTAATAGTTTTATAGATCACTTTTCCTTTTTTGTTAAATATACAGTCAGAGGCCTGCATAGTTGTCATTTCATCTCTCAGTACCACGACTCTGCATTCCTGGAATGTTTTAGGATTAAGGAAATAGAAGCTAGGTTGATAACTTCTGAACTCAAATGCATTGCATGTTTAAGTGTGTTTTATTTCTGCTTTGTTGCCAGAAGAGGGAGCAGTGATCTTATTTTTCAAAATTGTTTACATCTGTCCTAGTAATAATAGCCTGAATTCAATATTATGATGTTCTCTTCTATTATATTTATTTATTGTGGAGTGGTTTGGAGGGGTCATTGCAATGTTAAACTGGGCCTGATAAAAGTTTTTGATTTTTACCTTAAAATATCAGTTTTGTGCTTTGGAAGCTGCCATTGGATATTTCAACCTGATAGTAAGCTTGTGACAATTATCTGAGAATGTTGTATTGCATGGTGTTCTTGTGTGTTTAATGTGGTTCTGTGATGGGATGTTATCAGGACAGTGACTTTGTCACCTAGAGCAAATGGTTATCAATTGGGTCAGTTTTCAACAGTGCAAATACTTGTAAATTAAACACTGGAACTCTTTTTTCAAAGCTGCGAGGATGTGCTTCCTTATTTACATCTAGGATGGCCTTATGACAGTAAGAGGGGCTGAAGGGCTGTAGTTGAAATAGGAACACAAATAATGGGATAACACATGGGATAAATCTCAGCACTGACAGTGCTTGACTCCTGGAGGAGAGCTTGTTTCTGATTGAAGATAGTTGTTAAGCAATACTAGTGTGAATAAAACTGACTGAAACTTGATATTGCAACCACCACTGCCTTCCCTCTCAGAATGTAGTTTCTTTTTTCTGTTTAAGGCTAAAGCATCTTCTTTTAATTGTTTGAACATAGAAATAATACACTTGTATCCCATAAAGTGGTACCTATTTAGCATGAGAAAGATGATCTGTAGTATATGGTTTAGTAAAAGGTGCCTGCATAAAAACTTGAAGTTGACTATTACTTAATTCCATGAGTAAAAGTAAATGTTTCTGAACCTTTATTTTACTGGTATAGCAGTTCAGTGTAATCTGACGAAATTGATGTGGGCTTATTGTGGTCCTTATGTAGAAGCTGTTCTTCTATGTGGAGGTTTCCTGTACACAAGTTTAATTTCTTTGTAAAACTGTTGCATATTTAAAGACTGATTTACTCTCAATTCTTTACATATCGCATAGGTCTAAGAAAATCTACAAAGAAGCGCAGTGAATCACCACCTGCTGAGCTCCCCAGTTTACGGCGGAGCACACGGCAAAAGACCACGGGCTCCTGTGCTAGCACCAGGTAAAACTTAGGGAAATGCAGCTTGATTACTACAGTGAGTTGGTATTCATGTAATTTCATGCATGAAAATTGGCCTTGTCTGTCTCTGACTTGGCTGTTGTAAAAGTATCTGTAGCTTTTCAGGCCTGCTGGATTACTCTGTACACGGATGTCATGGATAGCACATAGGATTTGTCACTATCAGATTTACAGTAAGTCCCTCAGCTGTGGAGGTGGAGGAAGAGAAACAGCCAAAGCCAGTATCACAAACTTAAGTAATCTTGTCCTTAGAAAGGTGTTTAAGAAGACAGACAGTAGTGCTGAACTACTGTCCATTGTGAATAGTGAAATAGATAATTGTTTTGAAAAATGAGACTTTGTGGTACCACACAGAAGTTAGTTTTAATAGGGTGCACGGTTAACCTGACTCAGCTTGTCAGCAGTTTCATCTGAACTGCATCTAAGTACTTAATGTACTTCCTGCTGCAGAGAAGTAGTCCCGACTTAGTAATTTTAAACAGTTGGTAGATTAAATGGGAGGGGATAGTTAATGTATCCTGTGATGCAATAAACTTCTGTAATTGCATATTTTGTGGGACTAGACGTAGGAAGCTTAACAAGGTTTATTTTTGTTCTTACGCCTAGACTGTTTAGTACTTCTAGCACATCCTTTTTTTTCTCTTCCACACCATTTAAAAAGCACTTCTGAAGTCGTTATTTTGTTGCTGAGTGTGTATTTGAATTTGATTGCTTATTTTGAAGGCACATGTATTTGTAGTGATGAAGGCTGTAGTATTTAAAACTGCAAATCTAAATAGGCTCATCCTCTCAAGCTTGTTCTGATGCTGAAAACCAAGATGAATGTCAGAGTCCTCTTCTTGCTTTCAGTAGTTCAGAACTTCCTCTAAAGATGATTTACTCTATCATCGGCCTTCTCAAACGTGTATGTGATTTGTAACTAACAGTTACTTTAAGCTTGCTCATTTTTGCTGTTACATTTTAGTAGACTGCCTGGTATTGAAATGTATAACGTAAGGACCTGTCTGTAATGCCTTAGTGTATACAAATCCCTGCCATGATGCAGGGCAGGGAGTCTACAGAAGGGTTGGATAGTTTTGGGAAGATTGATTCTTCCACAAATCACTCATTTATGCAATCTTGTGGCAGTGATGTTGCATAAGCATTATGTAGTCTTGAGTAGGCTTACATTAATAAATCTCTTACCTTAGTTCATAAGGTCTGAAACTTTGTTTTTTGAACCTTTAGTCGGCGAGGCTCTGGCCTGGGCAAAAGAGGAGCAGCTGAAGCTCGCCGACAGGAGAAGATGGCTGATCCTGACAACAACCAGGATGGAGTTAACTCTTCAGCTGCACGGACAGATGACCCTCCCCAGGGAGCTGCAGGTAAGAAGGAATTCCAACTGAAGAATTTTTAGCATAGTTGTTACTATAAAATTCTTTGCATTTAAAAACAAATCATTTAAGTTCTGAAGAGAAATTATTTAAGCTGGAAAGTAGTGCTGGTGGCTTTGTGAGTGAGAAGGACCCTTATATTTGATTCTTTAGCTATTTGGTACATGTTCCAGTTGTGTTTTTTTCTAGTATTCAAACTATATCCAGTAATCCAGATGTTAGTTTTTATGCTTCTGCTACTTTTAGAAAAAGTGACTTCAGCTGATGCTACATAAATACCACCATCTGAAAAGGCATCAAACTGTTCAGAATACAGAAGGCATGCATTACGTGCAAAAGTTCTGTTAAAACTACTCATAAATATTCTAGATCTTCTCTTGAAGTTGCAAGCATATCTGTACTGGAGAAATTTGTGACCAAGTTGAATACTGTTACTTGCACAGTTCTATTAGATGATAATTTTATCATCTGGTCCTAATTAGCGAGCTCAAAGGAGCTGTGCAGTATTTATGCTGAATGGTAGGAAATACTAAACATTCTATGCTTAGAGCTGGCTATGTCAGTGCAAAAAGAAGCAATGGAAACTAAGTACAGCATAATTCTTAATTAAGAAAAGTATACGTTAAGGATACAGGTAAATCTGCCTGAAACATAATTTTATGGACCTAGCTGTATTTTTTTTCATTATCTTGTGTTGATAAAGCTATTCTCTTCAGCTTTTGGGAAGTACTAGTTCTCTAGACTGGTCTGTTTTAAAATGGAAGTTTTACAGGAGTTTGCTGGTGGCAGTGTTAAATGCAGAGTGTGCTTTTGATGGCATAGCCTTTTCCTGATGTGAATTTTATGGCTTTAAAGTCACTGTAACTTGTATTAATCTCTTACTGCTTCTTTAGCTTCTAGTTCTGTTGCTGGAGCTGTAGGTATGACAACTTCTGGAGAAAGCGAGTCGGATGATTCTGAGATGGGAAGACTACAAGGTATAAGAGTTGTTACTAATTTACCTTTTTTGTTCTAAGCAGCCTATAAATCACCATACCTACACAAATTCTGTATGACATTCAACTGGGAAGTCTGCATTTTGTTTCACTTTCTGTGAATGTGGTTTTGCTTACAGTAATTCTGAAGTAGGTATTTACAAGCCTTAATTCACAAAAGATGCAAGGATATCTTTAGGAGGGTGGGATAGTGTCTTTATTCATTTAATTAAATGGTGTGTAATACCCTACTACTGATGATTTTATGGGAGGAGGTGGGGGTAGAGAACTGAGAACTCAGTCCTACTAAGTGTGTAAGCTCAAATATGAAAATACTCTTTGCAAGCATGTTTTAAGGTTAGAGGCTAGGTTAGGCGAGGTTAGGCATACTCTGCCTGCTTCTGGATAACATTTTTTTTTTGTGCTTGTTATTGATACCCATGTTGCTCTAGGCTTTGACAAAAAAAAATCTGTTCTTAAAATGCTTGCTTTTGTGCTTGGGCCAAAGGAGTCTGGTTTTTCAAAACCAGAGAGTATGACAGGTATAAACTCAGTTTGCATGTCCTGCAACTGGTCTAATGATTTTGCTACTACATTGCAGGGAGTCCTGAGATCATGATCTCCCTTGCAAATGACAGGTTTTTGTTAATCTGGATATTTAATGTGGAAGTGAGTACTGTCAGTATCAGTTCACTTGCTTATAGTTTTCAATAAGTATAGGTATGCATTAGGAATATTGGGCTAAATTGGTTTTCACTATTAATGATTGTTTTGTTGATCAGCAGTAGTCACAGTTGCTACAATAAATATCAGAATCACCCACTTATTTTTGCTTAAGTAACAGTACTGTAAAGTGTTGAAAATCAATCAAAAGAGAAACCCGCTAATACGTAGCAGAGTTCTCCCCTCTCCTGCTCATCAGCATATAGTGAGCACATGTTCACACGTTGAACTTGTTTTTCAGTGTCATTTTTTCATAGTAGTGCCTGCAGGTCCTGGAAATATGAAAATAAGCTTAGCCTATCCTGTGTAGTTTGAGTTCAGATTTGAAATTGCAGCCTGATGTATCTGCTCTTCTGGCTCGAGGCTTGTAAGAGTTTAGTAGATTAGATTCCTTTTGTGAAATACACAGCTGTGGAAACTCAGCAGCTGACTTCATAAAGGACCTTAATGCTCTGATGCAAACAAAAATTAGTTTACTTACTTGTTCCTTTAAGGTCATCTTTTTTGGTGTTTTTTCAAAATTGAGGTAGCTGCAATCATCCTAACTCTTAAAGTATCAAAATTCTAGTAGTCTTAAATGATAACATCACAGAATTTAAGCTTTTAAAAATATACATAGAAGCTTTGACAATGGCTGTTATCCTCTGTTTGCTTTTAGCTCTATTAGAGGCTAGGGGTCTTCCTCCTCACCTGTTTGGCCCTCTTGGTCCTCGGATGTCGCAGCTCTTCCACAGGACAATTGGAAGTGGAGCTAGTAAGCAAAGTTTGTCTAATTTGACTTAATTCTTTCCACTTCCAGACTAGTAGAATTCAGCCAATAGTAAATAATATTTGTATTAGCGTCATAGTTTAATGTAGTATTTTACATGTTGGAGACTTGTATGTCACTGTAGTGCTAGACTACTTGTCAACGATTTTAATTTGCTTGTCTTCCTTTAAGGAAGAAAAATTTGCCTTAGCTCTATTTCTTTGCGTTTCTTTCTTGGGGCATCTTAATGCTGTTCCCTTCTAGGTGGGGAAGGGAGGGTTCTTGCCTTTTCACCCCTCCTTATCTTTTTCTTTTGCATGATGGGCTGCTTAACAAAAGACCTCTCCAACCCCATTGGGTTTTTTGCTAGCTTTAAACGAATGCTTAAGCTAGCTTTAAAACAATTAATAGATGTCAGTTCTAAATTATGTTGGTTTTAGTTTCAAAAGTATCTTATCGAAGGTTTCAGACAGAATCAATTTCCTTTTGACGTTTTCAGTGAGAACATGGGTCCTTAGATGTGTTGCACCAAGTCTGCACTATGCAGCTGAATGAGATGTGCACCTTGCAGTCCAAGTCTGGCTTCCCAGGAGAGCCAGAGGCAGCCTGCTACACTGCATGCCAAGAAGAGGATGGGGTCTCATGGGTGCTCCATGTGCTGTATTATCTGGGGGGTGTTGCAAAGTCCTCTGCTGCACAGAGGTGGGATGGTTTGGGTTCTGGCACCTGTTGTAGGTTGGCAAGATGGCTGTGCTGAGCAGTGTGGCGGACTCCCTGTGCTGACCAGTCTGCACTGGAAAGGCAGCCAAGAGTGAGATTTTTGTCTCCTTCCCTATTCCCCCTTCTTATGACAGGGAAAGGAAATGAAACTACAAATACAGAGGAAAACAAACTATCTCTGGTCTTCCACTCTGGCAGAAGTATAACACAGCAGATCCCTAGAACACTTTCTAATACCTTTTTCCCTAAATTTTTTTCTGGATATCTAGGCTCTAAAGCTCAACAGCTTTTACAAGGTCTCCAAGCCACTGATGAAAGTCAGCAACTACAGGCAGTGATTGAGATGTGCCAGCTGTTGGTTATGGGGAATGAAGAAACATTAGGAGGATTTCCAGTCAAGAGTGTTGTACCAGCTTTGGTAAAGATTTAATCTCAGATTTCTATTGGAGGATATAATATTTCATGCAATGTCTTGCTTAAATTAAATTATCATTATTTATATTGTCTTACTTTTAAGTGTGTGTATGTGTCTTACTGTTTGGTTTTGAGAGGATGTTTTGCTGAATTTTGATAGTCCTAATAGTTCTTTAAGAGCTCAAGGATAAGTAGTGGTTCTTTTGGAATTCTTACTAACATTCAGAAGCCTGAGTCAAAAGCTACAGTAGTGATTTATACCCTTTTAATGATAATATCTAGATACATTCTTCTAAACAAGCAATACTTTTTTTTTTTAAACAGATAACACTGCTGCAGATGGAGCACAACTTTGACATTGTAAGTAGTTTGTAATATTTAAGAAGTTTTTGGAATATAAAAATGTTACCTGAACTTAAAATCAAATATCTGTATATTTAATAGATGAATCATGCATGTCGGGCCTTAACATACATGATGGAAGCACTTCCCAGATCATCTGCTGTAGTGGTAGATGCAATTCCTGTCTTCTTGGAAAAGGTAAAATGAAATCAAAACAGTGATGAAACAGCATGAGGAGTTTTTATCTTTTGTTTTAGCTTTAGGAAATGCCATTAAGATGGTGGCTTCTTTTTGTGGCTTACAAGATAATATAAAATGTGTGAAGCTTCTAAAGCCAGGCTTAATCTGGTTCCCACCCTTACTGAAAAGTGCTCTCTCCTTCACTGAGAACTTTTTGTTGGATTGGTGTTGCAAACATACAGAATCTATAATTAAATAAGCTGTTGCCTCTTGGAGTGGCTCCATGGCTGAGGTAGCCTTAAACTGGCAGGCTTGGTCAGAGCTGGCTTCATTAGCACATATGTGTCTTAGTAGAGGCTCTATGTCTGAGTGCTAATCAAGATGATTATATTTGCAAATCAATTTAGAAATTGATGTACAAGCTGTTGTATTTTCTTGTAGCTGCAGGTTATCCAGTGCATTGATGTGGCAGAGCAGGCGCTTACAGCCCTGGAGATGTTGTCACGCAGGCACAGTAAAGCCATTCTGCAGGCAGTAAGTAAAACCAAAAAAAGGCAGTTTGCTTCTGCCAGCTCTAAATCTTGGTGATCTTCTGTGAAGATGAAATAAGGAAACAACTTTCTGTGATGTCAGTGGTACTGAGAGTGAAAGTGTTTATCTGTTTTGTTACAGGGTGGGTTGGCAGACTGTTTGCTGTATCTGGAATTCTTCAGTATAAATGCACAAAGGAATGCACTAGCTATTGCTGCCAACTGCTGCCAGAGTATAACACCTGATGAGTTTCACTTTGTGGCAGACTCTTTGCCACTGCTAACACAAAGGTTAACCCATCAGGTAAGGAGTTAAGAAATGGAACCTTTTGATTTTGAAAGCAGTTCAAAGATGTCTCCAGATACCTAGTTCTTTGCTGTGTATTATTTGCCTTTGCAGGGTGATAATTGACTTGAAGTTTCTATACTGTCAAGTTGTGATATACCAATGTACATACGGACCTTTTGTGGTTCTGTAAACGTGACATTTTATAAAACAAGACAAATAAGGTACTTAAAGCATGAGTAATAATTTTGTAGTCGTTGTAAGAACAAAGGCATCAGTAAGAGGAAGTCCAGTAGCATTACTGGTTTTATTTTTTCTTAACAGATGGTTGCAAGGTTTTCTCCTACTTTAAATTCAGAACACACTCTGTTCTGATTCTTGTGGTTTTTTTGTGCTTTAACTTTTTGGGGGGGTTTATAGCATTTTAAAAAACTTGTGCTTTTGTGCAATAGTTTGAAGTGATGAATCTGAAATCAAGGGGCTCATAAGGGCTACATATCCTGCAGTGATGCTGTGTTCATAAATGAGCACTTACAATGACTGGTGCACCAAAGAGATTTTTTGTGATCTGCTTGGTTGGCAGATCCCTGTTAAAAAGATGAAAAAGGAGAAATATTTTGTTTGTTAACAAATGCAGCTAATTGGAAGCTTCCAGGTAATGGTTTTGTATATTCTTGTGCTGTTCTTAATTTTGCCTACATCATCTTGCTGAAAGATTACTTGAGTCTTTGAGGCAGCTACTAAGAAGCCAAATGACAGCTTTAGATTGTACTCTAGAAATGAGAAGCACCATTCTCACCAGTAGTAGGGATAAGTACTGATCCTGATCTCTAAAGAGAAGCTACAACCTACCAATGTAAGATTTCAAGAAATTTTGAAGTGGAAATTTTCTGGAAAAGAATCTTGAGTTAGCTGTTAACAGAATAGTTGAGGTTGGAAGAGAGCTCTGTAACCTAGTCCTAGCTCCCCTGGAAGGTGAGCTGGAGCAAGCTGCCCCAGGAGCATGTCCAGATGTTGGGGTTTTTTTTTCTCTTTTTAAGTATCTCCAAGGATGGAGAGTTAATCTTTCAAGCTAACCTCTTCCAGTGCTCAGCCACCCTTACAGTTAGCGTTTGATTATGTTAGGTAAAAGGTGAACTTTTTTGAGCATTTCATGGAACTTTTAACTAGAGCTATTTTCAGGGCAGTCTTTACTTGTGTCTTTGAATTTGCTGTGTTGTCTGTGCTGCACAATATTAAAATCAGGCTTCATGTAGTCTGAAGAACAGTAGCCTTCATTTCTGCTTATTGTCTATAACTCCTCTTACTTTGGCTTTGTAGCTCTTTTCCCTGTTGTTTCCTCCTTGCAGAATCCAAAAAGGTTATTAGAGGTCAATTTATTAATCTCTAAAGGTCCCTAAAAGTATTTATGTTGCAAGTGGGGGGTGTTTCCCAGGGAATATATAGAAAGCACAGCTGTATCAATAGGTCAGTTTAGACTCTCAGTGAATTTAAAAGTCAGAGCTGTAGTACTCTGTAAAATGCAACTAGACTGGCCTTTTTGTGGAAATTTTATGAATGCCTAAAATGACAGGATGTTCTAATGCAAGTTAAAATATTTCAATTTAAACAAAACTTTTTTATAACAGGACAAAAAGTCTGTTGAAAGCACTTGTCTGTGTTTTGCACGGCTAGTGGACAACTTCCAGCATGAAGAGGTAAGAGTGTGTATGGGGGTGCATTTCTACTTTCTTGTCCACCCACCCTGTTTCTCTTGAGGGCTCACCTTTCAAGGACTAATGTTTCCCATTTTGTTCCCTCCTGAAGAACTTGCTGCAGCAGGTTGCTTCCAAGGACTTGTTAACAAATATCCAGCAGCTCTTGGTTGTTACACCTCCTATCCTGAGCTCAGGAATGTTCATCATGGTGGTGCGCATGTTCTCCCTGATGTGCTCCAACTGCCCCACACTTGCAGTACAGCTTATGAAGCAAAGTGAGTTCTTACTCTTCCATGTTCTAGGGGGCCTGTTCACATTAATGCCTACAGTCAGTATGGACCTCTATGCACTTGATAAATATTCTGTTCTTCTAATTTTTCTCTTACTATTTTCCCCTGGGATAAAAAAGTTTAGTTAAACTTACTGAAAACTTTTATTCAGAGGGGTTTTTATCCTTTTCCCTAGTTCCAGCTGTTGTCATTGCAGTGTTCATGTAGTTTGTATTGGCTGCACAAACTACTCTCATTCCAACACAAGCTGAATCATTCTTTTCTTAGTTTTTACCATGTGGGGGAATCATGTGCTTTAACTGCTACTTCTAGGGGAAAACAGTAACAAAAGAAACTGCTGTAGAGCTCTCTTAGTTGTCACTTGTTTTCTTTGTTCCATCTCAAAAATTTTGACTGACTGCTTCCACTGCCCTGTATCTTTCACTGTTTTCTTCTGTCTTGTATATTTAGCAGTATCTCTCCCCTAGTTGTCCCCTAAAGGAAAAAAAAAACCCACAACCCAAAAAAAGCCACGAACCCCAGACCTGACAACAAACTTCTTAGAGTTCAAAGAAACACTTTTGTCCTACAGTCCACTCTCTATTTGCTTTGGGTAGCAACTGTTTCTTCTGTGTAGTGTTCAACAGAAAATGGAATCCATATCCGATGCAGGCAGTCTCATGAATAATAATTTTTATAGATATTGCAGAAACGCTTCACTTCCTCCTTTGCGGAGCCTCAAATGGGGGTTGTCAAGAACAAATTGACCTTGTTCCACGGAGTCCTCAAGAACTTTATGAACTTACTTCTCTTATCTGGTAAGTCTTGCAGTCCTGGATTTTGGGCATTATTGGTATGTTAAAATCCTTAATGTCATTAAAATAAGGCAAACAGTTTTCAGCTTAGATGGACTTGATTGTATACTTCTAGTAAAATACTGTTTTAATGTTCTTTACAGTGAACTGATGCCTTGCCTGCCAAAAGAGGGAATCTTTGCTGTTGATACTATGCTAAAGAAAGGAAATGCACAAAATACAGATGGTGCAATATGGCAATGGCGAGATGACAGGGGTCTCTGGCATCCCTATAACAGGATTGATAGTCGAATAATAGAGGTAGTAATTCCACACGTTTGTGTGGTGATGCTTTTCAAATCTGCATGCGGTTGTATAGGGAATTGAGTGCTTTCTCTGTCTTTAAAAATATCACTTTTGATCTTTCTGAGTAAGAGACACAAGTTTCCTCAAACATTCTGCTGTAATATTGCACTATTTTGGTGTTCAGTCATACCAAATCACTTAATCGCTGTTCTTACTGTATTTCTGTCACTGTTTTCCCTACTGCATTACCCTCTCCTCACCTTTCATTTAGTTTTCTGTTTGTTAGGATTTTCTTAACTTTAAACTCTTTCTTGATTTTAGGCAGCTCATCAGGTTGGTGAGGATGAGATAAGCCTGTCTACACTTGGGCGTGTCTATACTATTGATTTTAACTCTATGCAGCAAATAAATGAGGATACTGGAACAGCTCGTGCCATTCAGCGAAAACCAAACCCTTTAGCCAATACAAACACTAGTAAGTACAGCTCAGGAAGCACCTGGGCTCTCTAGCTTTGGCTAATTTATGCTGGGTTGCGCAGCAGTTTACTGCTTAACTAATAAATTTCTTACGGCTTCTGTGGAACATCAGACTATTCTAATGTACATGAATGAAGAAAGCTTCTTAACAAAACTCATACTGTTGACATGTGTGCTTTTTAATGTGTAAACTCCTCCTGGGACCTGAAAATGTATCGAGCTGGGAGGGAGCTGTGGGTGTTCCTGACTTGGGATTTCTGAAACAGTTCTATTCATACAACTCTTTTTGTTTAATAAAGACTCCATGTGGGCTTCTTACTATTACACAGAAATGAGTAAGAGAACTGAAGAAAAAAAACTACACTTCCTGAAAGAGGAGGTTTTGTACCTATTTACTTTGATTTCTGGTTCCTGAATTTTGTCTTTTCAATTTGAGAGCTGAATTAAATCAATTTTAACAGAAGAAAGTAATCATCAGAGCAGAGATGCAGAGATCTGTCCACTGATTTGTTGTGCGCTCTCTCACAGGTGGACATTCGGAATTGAAGAAGGATGATGCTCGAGCACAGTTAATGAAAGAGGACCCAGAACTGGCAAAATCCTTTATCAAAACACTGTTTGGTGTTCTTTATGAAGTATATAGTTCTTCAGCTGGACCTGCTGTTAGACACAAGTGCCTTAGAGCAATTCTTAGGATAATTTATTTTGCTGATGCTGAACTTCTGAAGGATGTGCTGAAAAACCATGCTGTTTCAAGGTGGGTTCATTAACTGCTGCAAATGAAATGAATTTTGAGCTTACAGCTCGAACTTGTGATTGCTTTTTTTGAATCATCTTTTCCTGGGGAAAATATTTTGAAAGTCTTACTTATTTTCCAAAAACTGAGGCTACCAGCTCTGCAGGATTTTTTTTGCATCATAGATTTTGCAATAGTTACAAATGCTAGATATTCTTACTAGAAACTTAGGTGGCTTCTAGTTGTGTTTACTAGGAGTGTCTAATATTACCCTTCATTGGTTTTTTGATTTCGAAAACTTGCCTATGAAATTCTCTGAGGGCAAGATAACTTTTTAGGTAATACAATGTGAGCAATAACAGACACTAATAGCATTCAACTGGTAAGTTTATTTATGAAACCTCTCATACATGTTACACACAAAGTTGGAGATCTGAGGATGCAACTGGAAAATAAACCAAATAGTTTTTCAAAGACAGTACCAAGTTCCAGAACACCATGTTTATAAATGCCTTTATCCCATGTTAAAACATGGTAAAAGTAATATAGGTAGGAAGAGACCTGTTTGTCTTATTGATAGCTTTTATACAAGCACTACGAAATGTTTGCTTTCAGTCTCCAGTGCTGTGTATGCAAGATGAACTGACTTGATTTTAAAAAAAAGAACAACAAAAACAAACCCAGCTAAAAAACCACAAAGCTAATTCTAGTAAATTATCTTTTTTAGTCATATTGCCTCCATGCTGTCGAGTCAAGACCTTAAGATAGTAGTTGGAGCCCTGCAGATGGCAGAGATTTTAATGCAAAAGTTACCTGACATTTTTAGTGTTTACTTCAGAAGAGAAGGTAAATCATGGTTTCTTTTTTGTTTATCTCTTCACCTCTTTATGTAATATTTTAAAGATGTGTGTCCACTCTCCCTAAGCTATGAAAATTGAATATTGTTCTTGAATAATAAAGGCGGATCTGTGCAAGCTGCCCTCATATTACTAGGGAGGAGCTGACCCAGACTCTGGAGGAGATGAGCTTGTGTTTCCAGAATGTGAAGCAAGTTTGTACAGGCTTACTAGATACTAGTGAAATCACTTAGGCTGAAGATGGCTTACTGAAATTACATGGGAATTCTTAGTGGAGAAAACTGGTGAATCTTTTGCAGGAAGTCTTTGTGCTTGGGGTTTCTTTAGTTCATACTGCTCTAATTTTTTATTTTTAAACTTTGTAGGTTAACTTCAAAAAGATTGAGCTGCTTTTAAAGCTTAGTATTAATGGGTGGGGTGATCAAATACTGCCCTAGTCAAAGCAAAGGTTCAAATAACACTCAGTTCTATGTTTTCAAACACCCCTGTTCCTGCCATCAAGTCTCTATCACCCCCTCATCTCCACCTACCCCAGACCAACCCACCAAACAAAGATCTCTTCTTTCTCAAAGGGGTGATGCACCAAGTGAAAAACTTGGCAGAGTCTGAGGCTTTGCTAACAAGCCCCCCAAAAGTGTGCACTAATGGTTCAGGAGCACTGGGAGCCACTACAACCATAAGTACTGGCACAGCCACTGCTGCCAGCAATGCAGCTGCAGATTTGGGCTCTCCCAGCTTGCAGCACAGCCGGGAGGATTCCTTGGATCTGAGCCCACAGGGGTAAGTGCACTTCCTGAAAAGTAACCTGTTCCTTCTGGCTTTGGTGCTTTCTTGTGGGCTTTTGGGTTTTTTTTCAAATCTTACTTTTTGAAAAAAAAAAACATCTAGAGTGACATGGGCTGTCCACATTATCATCTGCATTTCACTATAGTATTTTCATCTAAAGAACTAAATTGGAATGGTGTTGAATTTTTTAATGAGTAGTTTTGATTCATTTTATATTAAATGTTTAAAAGAGGAAAAGAAACAGTGATCTGATAGTTAGGTCATAATTAGATGAAATAACTTTCTGTTTTGGGAGAATGTCAAGAGCAACAGGCTGTAGTCTCATCTAACTGTTGAGGACAGTGATTCTTTCAGAGCTATGGGGTACGGTTCCTTTCTGCTGGAGAAAAAAATTATCCTTAAGTTTTGTTGGAAGACAATTTTGAACACTTGTAGAATTAAAGTACAGTGTAGGAATAAATTAACTAGTTTGCTCTTATTTTAAAGGTCAAATATTTGTCACTTTAAACAGGAATTGAAATATGTGAACTTGTGAAGTGTAGTGAATGATGAGTAGAAATGCCACAAACGGTTGAAGAAGTGTTTTCTGGGCTTTTGTAGGGGAGGCATGTCAAATATCCAGTGTTGGTTGGTGTTTATTCAGTAGAGATTTGTGGAATTTTTTCATTTTAAGTGTATTCAAATAAATGGGTGAACAAATGGTTAGACAAATTAAAGCATGAAAATCCTGAGGAAATGTCTGTTTTGTGTTGCCTCTGGCTGTGTTTGGCTGCTCATAATAGAAGGATGACAACCAGAAAATCCCTTTCTGGGTGGAGTTTGTCCTGTCAATTATGGAGTTGAGACCCCTGCTCCTAGAGCAGGGAATACCCTTGTTATGGGATGGAACCTTTAATTATCAAGGAAATAGTTGGCAGGTGCATATCAAACTGAGGGAGAGGTGTGTATGTGAGTATATATTCATGGGTGGAAATAAATAACTTTATTTTTAAAATTGGACAGACGACTGAGTGATGTTCTAAAGAGAAAAAGACTGCCAAAACGAGGGCCAAGGAGACCAAAATACTCCCCTCCAAGAGATGATGACAAAGTAGACAATCAAGGTAAATAATTCTTTATTTCCTTATCTCCTTTTAAAATAAGCTTACAAATTGCAGAAATAGCTAGCTGTAATAAACCTGTTGATTCTCTTAAATTTTGTCTTTACTTCCTGCAGCTAAAAGCCCTACAACTACTCAGTCTCCTAAATCTTCTTTCTTGGCAAGTTTAAATCCGAAAACATGGGGAAGATTAAGCACACAGTCCAACAGTAATAATATTGAACCAGCACGAACAGCAGGAGTAAGTGGTCTTGCAAGGGCTGCTTCCAAGGATACCATTTCCAATAACAGGTACACAGACAAAAAAAAAAATCACAATATTTGTAACATGATGTTGACTATGATCAGGTGATTAAATAGCAGCTACAAAGGAGTTGGAGCTTAAATACAGATTAAAAAATTCTGGAAAAATAATCAAGAAATTAAGGTAGAGAAAATAATATCTGAATAGTTTCAAGTTGCATGGTGGGGAGAAATTGGAGAACTGAGAAAAACAATGCAACAAGTGATCTCTAGAGAAAAGTACTTGTTTTTGTTGGAGTAAAAGCAAAGGGATTTCTGTGGCTGCTGTTCAACATGGAGAGAATTGTACTCAGGTAGTATTTATTTGTAATATTGATGTATGCAAATGCTAAGTGTGGCTAAATGCCTTTTGTGTGCTTCTTTACAGAGAAAAAATTAAGGGCTGGATTAAGGAGCAAGCCCATAAATTTGTAGAACATTATTTTAGTTCTGAAAACATGGATGGAAGCAATCCTGCACTAAATGTATTACAGAGACTTTGCACTGCAACTGAACAACTCAACCTCCAGGTTAGAAGTGGCAAACTTACTGGGGGAGGGGAGGAGTAATTTCTTGCCTTGACTTATGAATCATTATGACTTGGGGTAATTTTTAAGAATGAGTGTGTAAGCTCTGACACACACCACTTATGATAAAAGACCAGTCCTAGCAATGTGGCATTTGCATAGCATTTTATTTCAAATTCAGAAGTTCTAAAGTTATATGTCAGGGATTGACTTTATTCTTAAACAACGATGCCATTTATAGTAAGAACTTGAGGAAGAAGGAGAGGGAAGCAGCATTTTGTTAAAATGATAGAAGAAATATAGATTGGGGTATATGTGGTAGCACGTCAAGAACTTCAGCCTTGCTTTTTTTATACAGTTATAGTCCTTGATAGGTAGTCCAAACATGCAACTTCTAAACCAGCAAAAGAGCTGAGCTGGTTGAGTGCTTTGATCTGAGCATTTGTTAAAATATCAAACCTCCCTTCCTCCTTTCTCTCATATAGAGGTCATGTAAAACATACACCAATCTGAGTTGTTGGGGTTTTGTTTGGGTTTTTTTTTTTAAACAGAAAAACACCCCTGCTTGGAGCTTATCTTTACCTTGCATAGAACAGAAATGGGACCTTGGATTTCTCAAAGTAGAGAAAATATAGATGATGCCTGTAATGTCTCCCCTTGAACAGAGACATGTTTATCCTCAGGTTATTTGCCCTGCGTCGCTGCTTGTATTGAGTTACTGTACATTCCAGACTTAACCTTTCTTCCCCTCCCTTTAGAGCTGTTCCATGCATTTGAAATAAAACTAGCATTTCTTAAGCCCTTAATCTCTTGGTAGTAAAACACACTCTTCCTGTTTTTCAGGTGGATGGTGGAACAGAGTGCCTTGTAGAAATCCGTAGCATTGTCTCGGAATCTGACGTCTCCTCATTTGAAATCCAGCATAGTGGGTTTGTTAAACAACTGCTGCTCTATTTGACATCTAAAAGTGAAAAAGATGCTGTAAGCAGGGATATCAGATTGAAAAGATTTCTTCATGTATTTTTTTCTTCTCCGGTAAGTTTTCTTGTTATTTTTTGGCATTCTTAGTTGTCTTTCTCTCAAAAAACCATCTGAGAGGTTCTGTGTTGACCTTACCTTAAAGGTGGAATACAGGAAAAAATGTTATGTTTATGTCTAAGTTGTATAATGCTGCAGCTTTCACTTAGTTCAATGTCTTTATAGGTCATGAACTTTTTTGAATACCCTGTAATTACAGAAAATTCCACACAGCAATGGAAAAAAATGCCAAAATGGCCAATTGTCCAAGTCTTAAACTACTTAAAAGTTGTTTCTGTCTTTTTAGAAGTTGATATGGAAAGAGTTTGGGTAGTAATATTATCACTTAGGACTAAACACTGCAAGGAACTAGTATTCTGTTTAAAAGAAGGAATTTGAAGTGGAAGAGAGGAAAGCAGATAACTAAAACTTAAAAAAAGCTTGTTGCTCATGGTTAAGGGCAAATGCTTAAAATCTGTTGGGCTATCCAGTTTAAACCAGGACAGAAAAGTACATTCTTTGAAGCAGGTCTTTCATAAACTTACATAATTTACTCATCCTAATACTGCTGCTACTTTCAGTGAAAGCAGGGATTCTTAATTTATGGTATAAATTGTTTAGGATGTTTTAATTCAAGCAGGTAACTAAAGGCTGGACTGTATTTCAGCTTCCTGGAGAAGAGCCTCTTGGAAGATTAGAGCCATTAGAAAATGCACCTTTGTTGGCATTAGTCCATAAAATGAACAACTGCCTCAGTCAGATGGAACAGTTTCCTGTTAAAGTGCATGACTTCCCTAGTGGAAATGGAACAGGGAGCAGGTAAGCATTAATGCTCAGGTAACAGTTCTGTTGGAAGCTTTTGTTTTCTGAAACTTGTTTCAAACAACACTAAAAGGACAAGTAGAAATAGAATTACAAGAGGAGGTAATGGAAACTTCTGACCCTGTTAAAGACAAAAGCAATGACATGGTTTTTTTAGTCAGTGGAAGATGGAATATTTTACAAAATGTTTGCTTGCCATCTTGAAGCTTGTCTCACTTGAATTGGGGGTGATAGATAAACTTTAAATACAATCTCTAAATTTATTCTTTAAAAATCCAAATGTCTTCCTTGTCCCAATGTAACAAAGAAACAACCTGTTTATTGCTTGGACACTGTTTTTTAGCAGAATAATTAAATTGCAGAGAGTGTATTACAGTGCTCAACTTCGTTATTCATATGGGTTAAGTGATAAATTTTGGCTGTCAGTAGAGTTTAAAATAGCTCTAGACTTGCCCGAAGTCTTAAGATACAGAATAAATTTGGAATCCAGCTTGATAGTTGTGTTTTAAGTAACAAAATCTGAGTGACTAAAGACCTGTTTCTACAGTTTCTTTTCTATACTTCAATAAATCAACACTAGTTTTCTTTATTATATAGCAGTGAATATGTTTTGGTACCACTGCATATAAGTTTTGAAAGTATTTTTTGGTGATAGCTAAAAGCTCAGCATGTGAGGAGGAGCATTGAAAGTAAATTTTTGAAAACTCTTCTTTAAAGTTAGAAATGCCAAAGGTCTTCTATGTCTCAGGTAGTAAGGTAGTGAGGAGAGGTTTCTTTTTCTCATTAATTGTGACACAACATCCATTTAATTTGATGCACTGGAGCATACTATAGCATTAAGCTAACATTAAAATTCAGTACTTGTTTTTTATTAAACTTGAAATCAGTGGAAATTAATGCAGTACACAAATTTCTTATGAGAAGAAATTAGTGTCTCTATACTGGCTTTTGCAAATAGTATGTGCTCTGTAATCTCAGAATGCTTCCTTTACATATAATATTTTTGTAAAAAGTGGGATAACTACCGAAACTATAAAGCTGCTAATCATAGAAGCAAAATCCTGCTGTTCTTTTTGATAGAAAATGAAACATGGGAAGCCAGAGTCGTGTAGCATTGTTTGACTGCAAGTTTTACATGGATTTATATCAATGAGGATTTTGAGACATTAAGTTTTGGTAGTCTTTTACTAACACCTGGAAATAGAAGCAGCCCAAGATAAGAGGCTTGTTGTATAAAACCAGCTAGCTTGAGTATTGATAGTTTGGTGAGGTGGAATGTATATTTAAATTATTCTTGGCAAGAAAAAAATTGAGCTTTCAGGTTTTCTCTTTAGGTCCTTATTAAAAAAAATCCATTTAAATGAATACTTACATTTTCCATGAGCATTTCTAATCCTTGTTGCACGGAACATAAACATGGCTCTAAATCTTCTGTGCTGTCAGCTGACCACTGAATTAGTTCAGATTTCAAAGATGGTCATTATAGGCCATATTGTAAACAGACCTCAGGCTGGGCTTTCTCTCAATTCATGTAACTTCCAGATTTTGTTCAACTTGGGCTCTGGTGTTCTTATAGAAGGAAACTTCTTATCTATTTATCCAAACCCCACAGTAGCTTATTTTTAAAGAGAAATAGTCTGACAAAAATACTCTGAACAAGTAAAATTGTAAATGCATGTATAAGCCTATTTTACTACATTTTTAATGCAGTTATGGTTATTAGATTCTTTGTGTAGCAACTTTTTTCACAAATTATTTTGAGTTTTTCTCTTAACAGAGGATCTCAAGCTTTAAAATTCTTCAATACACATCAATTAAAATGCCAACTGCAAAGACATCCCGACTGTGCTAATGTGAAACAGTGGAAAGGTGGACCTGTGAAGATTGATCCTCTGGCTTTGGTACAAGCCATTGAAAGATACCTTGTAGTTAGAGGTATTTATATCTTATACAGTCTCTTGTGTTTTCCTTTTTGGAATAGTTCCTGCTCTCAGTGTGAAGTTTGTAAAAACCTGTGAGGATTATGCTCAAGACAAATGGAAGATACCTGTGAAGATACCTTCCTCACAAGGGAGGATATTGAAGCTGTAGAGAATCTTCCTTTTCTGGGTCAAACTGTTTCCTGTGGTAAACAGTTCAGTCAAAATACTAACAGAAGTATTACTGCTTTACTGTGACTGTAGCTTGGCAGTTTTGATGCCAGGTGTTGATACTGAAATTTGTTCTAGCAGTTCTGACTCTTACTGTTTTTAAATTATACATTTTGGGACTCAAAGTTTAAGAAGTTGTAACAGAGTACCAAAGCATTGTTACCTTTCATGAAAAAAAGCAAATGAGCATGTCTTATTCCTCTGTTGCCTTAGGCTATGGAAGAGTTAGAGAAGATGATGAAGATAGTGATGATGATGGATCAGATGAAGAAATAGATGAATCCTTGGTAAGCTTTTGCTCTGGGAGTATGAGGAAGGCCTTAAAGAAGAGCTATGGAACAAGTTTCCTAACTTGTATGGTTGTGTTTTTTTTGTCATTCAGGCTGCTCAATTCTTAAATTCAGGGAATGTGAGACATAGATTACAGTTTTACATTGGAGATCACTTGCTGCCATACAATATGACTGTGTACCAGGCAGTCAGGCAGTACAGTTTACAAGCTGAGGAAGAGAGGGAGTCTACAGATGATGAAAGCAACCCACTGGGAAGAGCTGGGATTTGGACAAAAACGCACACTATTTGGTAAGTTGCCTAGAGAAATATGGGAATAGCTTCTCCAGTTTACTAAATGTATATACAGGAAATTTGGACTATAGCTGTCTGTTTGCTTCTCATCCCTTCGAAAACTGTAGAGCTTTGAATTTCCTGATGTGCTTGAGATACTTAAAACTTAGCAAGAATTCATTGCTAGCTCTTAAGTAAAGCTGGTGAACGAGAAATGGAGAATTTTAAATGACACCTGTTAGATGGGGGGAAACCATTCTTAGTGTTAGATAACTAAGCACAAACAGTAGAGAATGTGCAGTGTACAACTAACTAATGGTCAACTTCGTACTATTTTTTCCAGTTGATTGCTGTGAAAGTGAATGTGTTCTTTGACCAAGCTTTGCAAGAAACATTGACACGTGCCTATGCTGAACATCATCATGTTCAGTAGTCTTTAACATTTAAATGTGCTAAAGAAAAAAGCAAGCAAATAAAGGCCCATAAAACAACAACCAAAAAACACCAAAACCTAACCTAACTCTAACCTCAATCACTTTGCTGTTATATACAATCACTTTGTTTATATACATTCACTTCTCTCCTTCCAGTTCCTGGAGCCAAAGGGTCCCTGTTCTTTCTCTGCTATGAAATACTTTGCTTCAGAAGCTAGATCATATCCCAGTGCAGTGTTCTTGTCTTTCTGCTTTTAACTGTTATTCCAGTAAAGTTCTGGAAATCTGAGAATTAATAGCTTTAAAAGTGCTTTTGTTTCCCTGTAAGTTAGCATTTCAAAACATATTTTTAACTTCTGTTTACTTCTTAGGTACAAACCTGTGCGAGAGGATGAAGATGGTAATAAGGACTGTGTTGGGGGTAAAAGAGGAAGAGCACAAACTGCTCCCACAAAAACCTCCCCTAGAAATTCTAAAAAACATGATGAATTGTGGCATGGTGAGTGTGGTGCCTTGCTATATGTTAGATTTCTTCTCAGTCCTTTCAGAACCTTCACAATGTTTAATGCCCCTATAGTGTTTCTTTTAAAGCAGACATAGTATAAAAATAGTAAGCATATATTTTTAGCTGTATATTAAATTAAAAAGTAAGTTACTTACTGAGTTGTTTAACAGGACTGTGTAGTTAAGTAAATGCCATGGCTAATACTGCCTAATAATTAAATCTTGGGAAAACTTCTAATTGAATTGTTTTGCTAATGTGTTTTTTTTTCCTCTGCTAGATGGTGTATGCCCTTCGGTGTTAAATCCTCTGGAAATTTACCTCATATCTACTCCACCTGAAAATATAACATTTGAAGACCCCTCATTAGATGTTATTCTTCTTTTGAGAGTTTTACATGCTATCAGTCGATACTGGTATTATTTGTATGATGTGAGTAGAGCACTTTTAAAATCAAATTGATACTTGTTTCAGGACAGATCCATCTGTAATATTTTAGATAACCTTTTCTTCCTGTCCACTGCCCCTCAGGAAGTCGGAATAATGGAAATACTGCCATCTTCCCCTACATGTTTCTCTAATCTCTGCAAAGGCTGTAAATTCTTAGAGTCAGTCCTATTTTCTTGACACTGTGTTGAACACAATATCCATGCTTTGTCCTTCCTTAAGTTCAAGGACCAACATTATTCCTGAAGAGGAAATTAGTAGTAAACATCTCCTTAGTCCTTCTTCCATGTTTGAGACTCTGGATGAATGAAATGGCAATGAAAGGTTTTTTACTTTCCATGATAAGCAAATTAGAAGCATTAAATTTTTTTTAACAAAGACTTGCTATTCCTTTCAGCATTTCTCTTACTAGAAATACATTGGTTTTCTTTAACACAGAATGCAGTCTGCAAGGAGATAATTCCAACCTCGGAGTTTATCAACAGTAAACTGACAGCAAAAGCGAACAGGCAGCTTCAGGATCCTTTGGTAATTATGACAGGAAACATCCCAACTTGGCTGACAGAACTTGGAAAAACATGGTATGAGTGATATTTGCTATTTAATGTCTCTAATTCCAGTTCAATAGGAATCTTGGCTGGGCAGCACAGTGCATCATCCTTACGGGACTCCTGAGAGTGCAAAATGTAGTCACAGAAGTCTTGCCAAGTTACGTAGTGACACTTGAATGGATGTTCATACCTGCACTGCATAGTTTAAATCACATTCTGAGGAGTAGACTATATCCAGAGTTTGGAGCACTTCTTACAGGAATTGCTGAGCAATCTGAAGGTTTTCCATAGTACTTTGTCATATCTTGATAAAGAGTACAAACTGTAAAGCTCTTGCACTTGAAAGAATGAGAAATCAGAGTTGACAGAGTTAAGCGTGTTAATTGCAGCAATATTGGTGATGACTGTGGAAATGCATATTTTGAGGAACTCTTTGGCTTTTCATTTTAAAAATAAGACATCTAACTTGCCTCATAAACAGTCCAGATAACAGATGATGAGCACGAATGTATTTTCCTAAATATGTGTAGCCTTATTTGCTCAATAAAACTGCCTTTTCACTTAATGCCAATGGAAGACCACACTGTTAACATACACATGCCTTTGAGAATATTGGAAGTGATAAATTAAAACAAGACGTTTCTCTGGTAGTCTTTCACAGGTTACTTAAAGTATTTTTTGTAAATGGGGGAAGGTAGAATAGTGGTGCTGCTCTAGGTAGGTTCTCATGTCTTTCCACTGCCAAAATATGGGAGCTTGAGCTTAAGTCTTTGATCTGTTGGATTTATTACTTGTAAAACAGTAGTGAACAAGGAATTTTATTTTCTGATGTAAACTCTGGACAGCCAAGGCATTCAAGTATTTTGAAGAAGAATCAAAAGTTTCTGGAATTTTTTTTTGTCTCCTTCATATATTGAATTTCCCAAAACTCTTGCTCCTGAGCATTGTAACTAAAACTAAAGTGTGTCCTGGAGGGTTTGATTTGGAGGCTGCTTTCACCATAGAGTGTAATAAAGCACTATTTTTGGATATACTACATTTGTTGTGTTTTAAACCAAATGCTCATCAGAGATGCTGCTTGGAACACAGCTGACTAATCCAATGCTCTTCACAGCCCATTTTTCTTTCCATTTGATACCCGCCAAATGCTGTTTTATGTAACGGCCTTTGATCGTGATCGAGCCATGCAAAGGCTGCTGGATACAAATCCAGAAATCAATCAGTCGGATTCTCAGGATAGCAGAGTGGCACCACGGCTGGACAGGAAAAAAGTAAGTACATCTTGTTTAAAATGGAATGAAGGATCTATGTGTTTTTATATTGTCTTTAAGAATATAATTGTGAGCAAGGCTTATTTGTAGAACTTGGTGTGGTATAGTGAGGAAGGGGAGGTGGGTTTTGTTCTTCCCTCAGCAGAAGGTGCAGTGTCTTCTCTGTGCCACATGAGGGCAGGAGGGGCACCCTGACATAATTCCTGAAGCTAAACAGTGAACACAGAGTTTTAGGCATTATATTTCCACATACTGGCTTGTACAACTCTGTTTTGCTTGATTCTCAGAAGAATTCCAGTGATGAGGTTTAGACCCTTAATAACCAAAAATACTGTCCTTGTATTTGGGGAAGGTAAATCACCTGTCACAACATAATAAAAGTAAACTGTGACTGTGTTAAATTTGAGGGAGTCTTGGATGTTTGCCTTGAATCTGGAGATACATTATCTTAAAATAAGATCTGCTGTATATGCTATATGATCTTGAATACCTGTAGGGAAAAACAGCAGGAGACATGAGAATCAAGTTCAAAAACAGTATAGCTGCCCACATGTAGGAATCCCAGTGCTGTTGGGATTTTCATTTGAGTTTCAGCATCTTTATTTTCTTCTCTACATATTAGTTTGATTATATAATGTCACATGACAGTACTTTGCTATATTATAGTCCTATTGCCATATTCTTGGCAAGAATAGTACCTATTAGTTATACTGATGTAAATGTAAGGTATTGCTTTTTCATTTTATATTAACACATTAGTTCTAAACAGTTTTCATATAGAAGCAAGAATTAGTATATCAAAGCATAAGCTTACAAATTATTGAACCAAACTGTGGAACTGTTGGCATGGGGTGGAAAAACGTGCATAACCGATTTTTTTACTTGTTGTAAATGCCTTTGGAGCTGGAACTTAAAGCCATAATTTCACTACATAAAACTTTTCTAATGTGTAGCGCACTGTGAACAGAGATGAACTGTTGAAACAGGCAGAATCTGTGATGCAGGATCTAGGCAGTTCAAGAGCCATGTTGGAAATCCAGTATGAGAATGAAGTAAGTAATATCAATGCAGTCTAATTTAACTCCTTTTTACTGAAGATTATTACAAAGTAGCTTCAGCTTTCCTAAAATGGCTTGATCAGACCCTTTGTCTTTCACATTGCTGGTGCTAAAGAATTATATCCTTTAATTATCCTTAATCCACTTGGTAGTGGTTTTTAGTTCCTAGGAGAAGCTCTTTCTGATCTAAATTTCATAAGCAATTGTAGTCAGCAGAGCTCATTGTTTTTCTCTTAAGGAAAGAGCTGTGTGTGTTTCCTCTATAATATGGTCATTAGGTGGTTAATACTTCTGCTCCACTGTTCCTTCTCTGGTATGTAGTCTTGCCAGGCTGCTTCTGTCATGCTGTAAATGTTCCTGTAGTTAGGTTCCCTAGATGCTTTTTGCTCTGCAGTCTTTTTTATAACAAATAATGTATAATATTTGTCAAACTAAGTAAAGATTTTTATATTCAAACTGACCTAATGGATTTTTCTATCTCATTCTTCCTCCTCTCTCGTCATCTTCCATCCCCTGAAGGTTGGCACAGGCCTAGGCCCTACACTAGAGTTCTATGCACTTGTATCTCAGGAACTACAGAGAGCAGACTTAGGCCTTTGGAGGGGAGAAGAAGTGACTTTAGCCAATCCAAAAGGTAATTGCTCTACTGCCTAATCTATAAAGATTGATTAACATTGAATTGATTCTAAGTTGACTTTAGTTATGTAAAGAGCACCTCAGTTTGTGGTCAGATAATGTGCCTAATGATGTGGATGATGTGCCTGATGTGTGGATCTTCATGGGTTTTATTGGGGGTTTTGTATGTGTTTGATTTGATTGTGGGTTTTGTTTTTTTTTTTCAGAGAATGCCACTTGCATCCTGAAAGAAACTAGCAGAATAAGTACTGAACTCATTCTTTTTTCCTTGTTTCTTCCTCAATAGGAAGCCAGGAAGGTACCAAGTACATTCATAACCTTCAAGGCCTTTTTGCACTTCCATTTGGTAGAACAGCCAAGCCAGCTCACATTGCAAAAGTTAAAATGAAGTTCCGCTTTCTGGGAAAACTAATGGCCAAGGCAATCATGGACTTCAGACTGGTGAGAATGAAATTGAAAATCTATTCGGAAGGGGTCACATAAAAATATTAGCTCTGACTGTTGAGGGATAAAAGCATTAAGAGTTAAATGGTATTACTTTCAGCTCTAGAAGTAAGGGCAGTCTGGGGCAGGGAGGAGGATGAGAATGCAGCTGAACTTCTGTGGGGGGAAGGGTAGTACGTGTTGAAGATGTTTACAGTGGCTTTTGAGACTATAGAGTAGAAAGGAAAAGCCATTATCTTCTGTGTGTTGCAATCTTTTTCCAGTGTTCTTTCAAGAATGTTTTGGGCTCATTGTTACTCCAGTTGCTGATTGCTTTAATGTATATGAACTAGGCAGTCACTTGGGTTTTCTTGACTGTAAATTTCTGAGGCAAAAACACTAGGACATGGTGTTTTGGTGTGTGCCAGAACTCTGAGATAGTATTGTAGGTTGGGTCAAGAGTTGAAGTAGTAAAAGATAGACTTTTGGAAGACAGTTCAATATTAAACAGTTCAGTGCTTTGGTTTCCAGGTGGACCTTCCTCTTGGACTTCCTTTTTATAAGTGGATGCTACGACAGGAAACTTCCTTGACATCGCATGATTTGTTCAGTATTGATCCAGTAGTAGCCAAATCAATATATCACCTTGAAGATATTGTAAGACAAAAGAAAAGACTTGAACAGGATAAAACTCAGGTGGGAAAGTAACCCTAAGAATGGAAGAGTGCATCTTTACATGTTTGGATTTTATGAAATAGCAGTAATTCAAAACATATCATAGGACTTGAAATGGATTCCAATAGTGATAATTTGTTCTCACACAAAGTATTTCTAATGTTATTAGATCAGTGGCTGATAATTATAAAACAGCCTTTGTGATGTCTAGCACGAGAAATTCATTATGGGATTCTTCTGTGTGATTAAACACAGTCTGAAAATGTCTAAAGCTGCCAGATGTTTGCCTAACTTGTTTTGGTTCACTTTAAAAAGACTAACCAACTTAAATATCAGAGGAAAAACTCCTTGCTTCTTGAATGGTCAAAAGTTTGGCTTTTTTACTAATTAGTTTAATCAAAATTTGAGCTTTTCATAGAAGTGCCTTTTCTGTAGAGTTGTGGGGTTTTTTTACTGAAGAGCTGTATACAAAATTGAGGTGAACTGTCATCATGCACAAGCATACATGTTCTTTCAGACATACATTAGTTTTTCAAGGTTATCTACTCTTAGCTAAAAATACCACAGTTCACTGTGGCACTAGTGATAAAATGTCTTTAGCACGCATGCTTTTTCTAGCATCCAGTGTTAATAGATGGCAGGAATAATAACCTAATTTATACTCTTAATACATCTGCTTTGTTATGAGTGAAAATATTGCAAGTTGTGGGTCTTTGTTCCTCTTTACATCACTGTCTCACTCTTTCTCCTTGGTCACAGCTTTTAATTTCCCAAGAATTTGAAAAACCTGGTGGATAAAAGCTGAAAAATGTCAGTATGCATGCCAGATATGAATGCTGTTAATTGTTCTAAGGGAAAAACTGCCTCTGAGTTGTAGCATATTTCACATTTCCTTTTCTTGCAGTAATATTTTCTAGATAGTTTGTCTTCTGGTATATTATGTAATTCCAAAACAGCTAGAAAAAAATGTACTCTTGTGATCTTTCCAGTTTATCCATTAAGCTTCTTTATCTGCTTTCTCTTGGTTTACTGTTATGTATGAAAACTCCAGAAGTAAAGCAAGGAGAGCTGTAACAGTTTTAATGGTCATGCTCTTACAGAAATGTCTGATTAGTCAAAGCTGCTTTAGAAGTCATAGCTTTCAGATAAGTTTATTTGAATTAATTGTTCTCATTGGTTTTCACTTCCAATTTTTTAGACCAAAGAAAGTCTACAGTATGCATTGGAGGCTCTGACTATGAATGGCTGCTCAGTGGAAGATCTAGGGCTCGACTTCACACTTCCTGGGTTTCCCAATATAGAGCTGAAAAAAGGGGGAAAAGATACACCGGTCACTATCCACAATTTAGAGGAGTATCTCAGAGTATGTAAAAGCAAACTTATGACTAAAATTCTCTTTTTCTTGCTCCCAGGTAGTTTGTTTCCATATATTTTTCAGTTCATTCTCATGAACTAGGCAAGACAATTTTCCTACTTATGGCTTCTTTCCTGTACTAGTTTATTACTACAGTAAAACTGTTAGAATCTAATTGCACCTGAATTGAAAATTGTGTAGTACAAAAAGTCTTGTTTATATGTAATGAAGTCATCAGAAGTCTGGCTTCTTAGAGAAAAAGTATTGTAAGTGGTTATGATAATGAATTTTTTAGGGATAGTGATTCAGCAAATTATTTAGCAATACTGATGCAGCATCTGCTACCGAGTGGCCTTTGAATGCTGTAATAGCAGTGTAATTTTTTTGGGCTCAGACTTAAGAAAACATCAGCAGCTGAGTCCAAATTAATGCAGTAGTTTTTTGTCCGAAAAACCAAAACCAAATGAAGAAAAAACCCAAGGAAAACCCAACCAGTCAACCAAAGAACCCCAAACACAAGGGGAAAATACCCAAACCCTAAAAAGAATAAATAAGGAAAAGATAAAACATTGCCAGAATAAATTGACAGTACACCTGTGCATTGATTCATTCCTGTGTCAAAAGGGACATAGAAAAACAGAAGTTTGATATTGCTGAACAAAGGTAAGAAGCTGTTTCTGTCTAAGAAGTGATAAAGGGAATTGGAAAAGAGATGAGGAAAGAGAGGAAGAATGCAACATCACATGAAGTTGAGTGGGATGGAGGTGAGGATCACTGTATTCTAGTTACTAAATAATGCATTTCCTGACAGGTTAGGTACTGCCAGTTTCACTCTTGAGGACAAAAATAGTAAGTTTTGAAGCACTGATAAGAAACACATCTGATGTTTTGGTAGAAACAATTCAAAAAGGGTCATGCAAAATTCCTGTGTATCAGCTGAGAATTTTTGCAAAGCTGTTCCGTAATCCTTACGAGTGAATATTGAGCAGTTTCTATTTACCTTATAGCTCCAAATTGTTACCTATCTACTTCTCATGTATTTATTTGTCAAAAGTAAATTCTGCTAGTCAAGAATCACTTACAGAATTAAATACATTTGGATCTACATTTGTTCACAGACCTAACAGAGGAGCAATACAAACTCCCACAGTTTATTAGAAAGAGAATTTGCAGTCTCTATTTACTGAGTAATGTTGCATTCAAGCATTCCAGTCTGATTTCCATAGTTTGCAGTTTATTGGTTTTTTTTTTTCTTCCCTAAGCAACTTGTATCAGATATCTGAACACTGAGAAAGGCTCACAGGTGGCTCAGATGTCCTGTAGTTGTCCTGCTACAGGCTTCTGGCATGGTAAAGCAGAAGAAGATTACGACAAAACTTGCTGTCCTCCTTCTAAAATATTTTGGAGCTATTTTCTTAAAGGATCTCTGTGCAGTTCTTCCTATCTTTGTCTTTATAGCTTTATAGACTTGGTGTGAAAGAAATAGAAGAGATTTCAGAGTACTCTCCATCACAAGTATGATGAATTGCATTTTAGAAACAATGTTTAATTTATCAGCTGGCCTGTACAGCACCCCTTAGGTCAGCTGCCCAGCTCATGAACATGTCATGTTCATTAAAATCTTCTGTGAGGATTAACATGAAAAGTATTTTAGGAAGCTGGAATATCCTACTGTTGCTTTTCATGCTTCTCCTGCCATCATGTCACTCTTCCCTCTACCTCCCTGTTTCCCCCCCCAAAACAGTTCCCACAGGAGCTGCCTTTATCAGAAAGCAGAACTGCTTCAATTACCAATGTAGTCAAAGGCTTTATTCTTTTTTCTTTTTTTTTTCCTCTTCTCCCCTGTATTATAAAGAGGCCACCTTACTTGTTCTAAATTGGTGAACAGAAAGGTTTAGTAGTGTAGATTTTTCATCTAGCAATTTGATCTTCTCTTTGAATCTGCAAGAATACAGTGCAGCTTAATTATGCCACATGCTCTTGATCATAAAAAGTAATCACAATTGTAGGTAAGCAACTCTGCTGTTAGAATAGCCATTGACTGTTCTGTGTTGTAGAAGAGTTTTTTGGGCTGCTGGTGCTTGCTACCTTCCTCTTCAATATTAAAACTGGTTTGTGAAAGTAGCTCAATGTATCTCACATGAAATTCAATGTCTGACTATTCTGGCAGAAAACTTTATCAGCAGATCCTAATGAGCTTTTGTGTCTTGAGAGTTTTCTGGAACCAGTAATTCTTCAGTTATTGGGATAGGGTTAAATACTTGCTTCAGGACTCCAGCAGGACCCTATGAACTTTTTAATCTTGTTCAGGTGCATCCATAGATGACTTTAATCAGCACCACAGACCAGAGCTTTTAAGATATTTTAAACTAGTAGTTCTGTGTTGGCAACACATCTTTTCCAACCAGCCCTCATTTCCTGCTGGAGTTGAGGATATTCCCAAGGCAAGTGTAATCATCAATAGCACTGAATGACAAAAGAATCTGAACTTGACCTACCATCTGGCATGTAAAATACCTTAATTGAGTGGAGAAATACTGGCTACAGGAGATTAATTTAAAAGAACTCTGGTCTCATGTGTCATACTCCCTTTGTCCCCCCCGCTGACTTTTGTTCCAATATGTGCCATCCACTTTGGAAGTTAATTTAATGTTGAGGGGGTACAGATACAAAACCAAGACAAACCAGAAAAATTACCCTTAAAAAGCCTAGATTAGTGTCTTACTGTCTTTTGCATTACAATTCTTAACTATATTCCAGGATACTTGAAATGAAGTTATTTCTTGTCTTCCTATGTATTCTTATAATATTAAGCTACATAATATATCAAACTGGCTAGAGTTACTTTTTTTTAAACTTAATATTAGAATAGGGACCCATATATTTCCGTGGTGGAAATTAAGATGATAGTGTCAATGATGCCCTGTGGATTTCTGCTTCAAGTGCTGCATTTTAAGTGGTATAGAGAGAGAACACCTATGTAAGGCTTCTAAAAATAACAAATGTTCATATTTACTTTAAATTATTCTGTTAAATAGGTTCAGTTTAACCAGCTATTCTGAGTTCTGTTTGCTTTGTTAAAAACCAAGGCAAATAAGTTATTTAAATTCTGCAAAACGTTCATGTTAAGGGTAATCTACATTATGAGTCAAGGCAGAATGAGGCAATGCTGTAGGGCAGCTCCATGAATCATTGTGCACCCTGTGGTAACTCCAGTGAGCCTGTGGCTGGGCTGCTGGAGTTTGGCTTCTGCAGTTGTACTCTTCTGTACAGTGGTGATAGCATGTTTCCTTTGTTCAAATTGCTTTTTTAATTTTTATTTTTTTCTTTCCCTGCAGTTGGTTATATTCTGGGCACTAAATGAAGGTGTTGCCAGACAGTTTGACTCCTTCAGAGATGGATTTGAGTCGGTATTCCCTCTTAGTCATCTTCAGTACTTCTATCCTGAAGAGGTTGGTGAAAGTGTTTTTGCTGCTGTTTTTATGTCTTTATGTGCATGTATGGGGCAGTTTTAACCTGGGTTCAGGGCACTTGTGACAGTCTGACATTGCATTTCTAGTGCAAGTTAGTGAAAAACTGAGGTTCCCTGAAATTCCACACTTGACTCTTAAAGATTTCTCTGTTCAATAGTCAATTATTTAATGCTTTTATCATGAACAGCTCAATTTTCTTTAAATTGTGTATCCAGCTTTTCTAAGAAGTGCTTTAATTTATATATCATGCTTTATTTCTTTATGAAGTATTGGTACTCTTAATTCCTTGTATTCTCAAGTCCTCTGAATAGTTGTAGATATGTGTGGGCACTACCTGGATCTTGTATTAAAACAATAAAACAAGTAGTCAGCTCTTCAGCAAAGTTGCAGACAGTAAGAAGAGATTTAGATTAAGGGGTAAAGAATAAGGATAGTTGGTCTTCCTTTATTCTGAACACCACCACATCAATCTCCTTACAAAATGCTCAGCATTCTTAAGTGGACTGAACTGAGTCACAATTATGGTTCTCTGGACTTGAAGAGAGAATGTTTTATTCTGCTTCAAGAGAATCTGTTTGAAGACTGTACTTTGAGGGGTTTGTTTACCTTTATGAACTCAGGTTTTTGACTTTAAGAACAAACATCAAAGCACACTTTGGAACAGTGTGTTAACTAAGCCTGTGTTCCTGGTGCTTTGCAAGGCAAAGGGGAGCATTTACTCCTTGTTTAATTTTACAGTTGGAGCAGCTCTTGTGTGGCAGCAAGACAGACACTTGGGATGCAAAGACTTTAATGGAATGTTGCAGGCCTGATCACGGTTATACACATGACAGGTAATATCATGTTGGTCTTGTTAAACAAAAAACCAAAACAGTAGAAAATACTTCCTTGAAATAATCTTCCTACATTGTTATTCAACCTAAAGGAATTAAATGACGTTTATTTGAAAGTGTTCATACTGCACCTAATATGAATCTGATGCAATTATTTTAACTGTAAGCAAAATAATAATCTCTTGGTTCTTTTCCCTCCTCAGTCGAGCAGTGAAGTATCTCTTTGAAATTCTCAGTAGTTTTGATAGTGAGCAGCAAAGACTGTTTCTTCAGTTTGTGACAGGCAGCCCCAGACTGCCTGTAGGAGGTAAGTTTTCTTTATGAAATCACTGTTACTGATGTATTTCTGAATGAGATGATTACTTCAGTATAGGAAGAAATTCCTTCTGTATTTGAGAGGTTCATATTAGTTTCACACATCTCATTTCAGAAGTGGCTGGGCAGACTTCAGGTATAATTCTCATAACCTTTGTGTTGATCTCATGACACTTCCCAAAGTTGACTCTGCAGGTTTAAGTTGTTGCCAGAAAATCTGTCAGAGGGAAGAGCTCAAAATTTAAATTAAACTGAAAGCTTCTAATACTGTATTTTTTGGCTAGAGGTGCATTAAGTTAAGGCAACAAAATTATGCATTGTAACCTAAAAACAATAGTCTCCTTCTAGGAAGGAGACAATACTTAGGATAGTATTAGACTTATTTAATTTCTCCCCCTTCTGAATTTCAGCCTTTAGGTAAGTGCAGTAAACAGAAATTTGCTGTCTTTGCTAGGGACTATTGTAGAATACACATTTTACTGTATTCTCAGCTGAGTGCTTTGTGGGTGAAAACAGAATTCATGCATCTGTTCCAATATTTGCATTCTTTGGGATTTGGGGGAAAGACCTGATTATTCCTTTTTTCTAAGTATATTTTGGGAGCTCTTCTATGGAGACATGGTGCAGACACAGTTGAGTGTTAGAGGAGTATGGAAATGATAGCTGGAGTAAGAATAATCAGGTCCTAGAGTAATAGATGATTCCTGAGAATCTTAAAATATGTGTGTGAAGCCAACAATCTTAAAAATATTACAATTGGAATAGAATTTTTATGCATACAGAACACAAAAGGAGATTCATCCAACTTATTCCTTTATTTTAAATTCATCTGCAAGCAGGATTTTAGGTATTTTTAGCTTGTGCAGCTTTGTGAAGTCATGTTCTGAACTTCTAAAGGTGTCTAGGAAGTTGTGTGATGTGTGCTGCTGTCACTGGGCATTTCTGCAGTCAGCTGTGGGTGTTCAGGAGGAGCAGCCTTATTCTGAGTGTCTTTTCTCATTACTAGGTTTTCGAAGTTTGAATCCTCCCTTGACGATTGTACGGAAGACATTTGAATCCACAGAGAATCCCGATGATTTCTTACCCTCAGTAATGACTTGTGTGAACTATCTCAAATTGCCGGACTATTCAACTATTGAGATAATGCGTGAAAAACTCTTGATAGCTGCGAGAGAAGGGCAGCAGTCATTCCATCTTTCCTGATCACAATGAAAAATGCAATGTCTGCCTGTTACAGCAAAAGAGAAACTCATGATTCTTTTCTAAATATATCACCTGAGTCAAGGAAACGTGTTACGCCTTCTTGTTGTAGAAAAACGGCTTGCAGATTATAAACAAAGACACTTGGTTGATATTCATTAAAAGCCCCTATGGACTTCAAGTGATCAGGCCCTAAAAGTTGTTGTGACAAGGTTTCTTTAGCAAGTTCTTGTTTAAATTATCATTTATTTGATGAGTGAAGTTTTTAACTTGCTTTGCTGTGTGAAATTTAAAAAGGGATGTTTTTCCAGGCTGGAACAATAAATGTCGCTGTGCAGTTTAATACTGGGCTGTGTGTATCCATCTAGCTAAGTCTGAAGTTTTTCCTCCAAAGACAACTTTTGTACATAAGTACAGAAATTAAAATACACCATGTATTTGACGAATCTAGTTTAGTAGACTAGTTCTGTGTACCCTCACCTGCCTCTAATTTTACCAATTCTCATGTATTGTCTGATGTGCAATTCACTTGGTTCTTTTTGTGTGCAACATTCAACAATTGTTATGTTTTGGTTAGCATGGGCATTTATCTGCTCCATGCCTCTTTCTCTGATTAAGATAATTTAAATTTTACTGAAATCAAATATATATTGTCAATATAATTCAGCCTTTGTAACTAGGTAGAACTTTTCTTATAGCATAGTTTTACTGTAGTGGTAGGATATAATGGCGACAGTCGTTACCAGAGCGCTCCAGAGCTGTTTACACAGTGATTCAGGCAGCAAAAGCCTCGTACTGGAGGCAAGGAAGAATTATTTCTTTCATGTAGTTGAAGTCCAACAGCTTGGGCTGGCCAGTGTGTATTGTGGTAAGGCCCAGAGCATTTCGAATTGATGTAAAGTTTTTTAAAAGACAAATTAGTTGTTTCATTCCCTGTTTGAGTAAACAATTTTCCTGTTCTTGATCTAAATTCCTGGCTGATTTTGTAGTTTTTTCTCCCCCCCCTTTTTTTTTTTTTTTTTCTTTCCCCCAGTGCTAGCTTGGAACAAGCAGTTCAGCCTTTGTCTTTTGACACAGATAAAGCACCTGTAAGCAATGCTCTGTCCAACTGTTTTATGTGCTGATTTCTCAAATCTGCAATAATTTACTTCATCAGGTTAATGTTTTTACCTGAATATAAATAAAAAAGTTTGCTTCACCTTTTTGTTCATAGTTTTGTACTGTATGCCTAAAGCTCAATTGTGTAAATTACTGTAATGCAAGTAAATCATCCTAAATCTACTTGGCTAACAACCTGCAACTTGTGGATGATTTACTACTAAAACAAGACCTTTTAAGACCTCCAACTTTGAGGGAAATTTTTTTTCCTTTCTATGCGTTCAAAAAACGGGCAATTACAAATATTCCTGAGATGTACCTGCTACATAGGTAATCTTTATGAAAATGTGATAGTTAATTACTTTTATTCAACTTTGAGAAATCAAAATGCCTTTCAGTGCTTAGAAATTGTTAAATTCTGGCTAATCAGGCTAGTTATTTCCCCTAAACTAACAAGTTTTCTTTTATCCAGCTGAAGAACTCGTACTTCCAGAACACGTAACGGACATTCTTCCGGTGAACATTCACAGAATTCCTGTGCTTGCTCAGACCAGTGCCACTGAAATGTAATACAGACCTGTCATGAGCATGAGTAGAATGTGAAATCTTGCACAAAGAACCTGATAACTGAACAGTTTTTTATTACCGTATTAAACCCGACCGAAGGCGCTTCACCCTGTACATACAATAATGGTAGCGCGCAGTGCGGCATAGTTTGCATCCAACTTCAAGGCAGTGTTTAAACTATGGACTGGTGTTTAAATTGTTCTGATAACTTGATCAAACTGAGCACAAACAAGTGTTTATAGTGTGTGGATAGCAATTTGTTCATTTTTTAAGGTTCTATATTTTAAAAAAACTGACTTGTGTAAAAAAAAAAAAAGAAAAAAGCTAATATTTTGTATTAAAATATCATGTGTATTGATACTTTTTTTACCCATGTTGTCTCCCTCTAGAATCTGGCTTTTATTGACTTGGAAATTTTGAGGAGCTTTCAGATTTGATAGTGTAACTGTTTGTGTAACTGTTTCAGTGGGAAAATAAGTTGGTTGCCTGTTTAAAAAGGAAGGAGAAAACAAGTACCTGTGGTGATGTGATTTTGGTTTTTCTGGCTGTCATTTTCAGTGCAGACTATGGTTTTAGTTTGCCTGAAAAATGAATTAAACCCTTTTGGGTGGCACTTCTTTTTTTCCTACCAAGGGCAGCTTTTAGCATATTAGAAGAGCGGTGTGGCTTAAAAGGTAACAATAGTAAATTACAAGAATAAACTGAAAAACCACATTTTGCACTACTTCAGTACTGCCCTGCAAACAAATATGTATATCTAAATGTAGTTCAGAAAGAGTGGAGGGGGTGGTGCAAGATCTTAAGGTCGTTTTCAGGAATTTTGAGTTAAGGGAAGAGTTCACTAAAATCAATTCATGGCTATTTGTAGTCATCATAGTACTGCACTGCTTTGTATACCTTTATAAGGTATAATAAAAGGTACCACCAGAAGTCTTACCTTTTAAAATACCTTTAAAATAGATGCAAGTTCAATGGGTTTTAGATAATGCCACCAGTTACTGTTTTTGGATAAGTTCCATGTCCTGTGTTAACAAGAGCAGCAAAAAAAAAATCATTCATGGATGAAAGGGTCATCCAGGCACTGATAGCTGCTACTGAACCTGTGCAATATTTTTGTTGTTGTTGTTGTTAGATGTTGGCTTTTTACCAAAATCTCTTGTTTAGGGAACACTTTAGAATCCCATCTGACATGAATTAGTTACAGTGCTTCTTCATGTCCTCTAGGAAGATGCACAACAATTAATTCTGATAATGTGTGAAGTCCCTATGCCCACTGCCAAACTTAATTAGATACTCAAATTTCCATATGCAGACTGCTTGCATAATTGAATTGTCCAGATTCTTCCTTCTTTCCCTTCAGACATTTGTTTTTTCTTCTGTCTCCTTTCCCTTGTTGAGCTCTCCTCTGATGAGAAGGTGGGTGCCTAAGGGCAGGGACTGGTGAAATTCCAGGTGCCTGTGACACTTGTGCCCTCTCTTCTGGCCCCTGCTGGAGGTAGGTCGGTCATCTGTGGAGTTTCTGGGCCCTGGCTGCTCGTTTTCACATGAGTAGTGCCAGTTCCCATGCCCTGAGCAGCCTGTACTCTGCAGAGGCAGGAAATAAGGACGTGCCTGACATGAGAGAGAATGCTGTGGTTTCACTATGAATGTGCCCTCCCCAAGCCAAAACTTTGCTATAGTTAAAGCTGTTGGCAAAATGGAGAAAAATTGAAGGCATTGCTGAAATGGATTCTGGAACTGCTGAAATTCGAAGGGGAGGTATCATCTGATGATAGGTGAGCCTTTTCAGGGCTTGCCCTGTCTTTCTCCTACTTTCCTTTCCTGGACTCTTGATTGCTTGAATTGGAAAACATTTGTGTTATGTGACCTCTTCCTGTGATCCTGCAGGAACTCCCCACTCTGTGTTCCCAGAGTGCTGTATCTCTCCCACTGCGTTGTTTTTAGATTTTCTCAGGGGAGTTAGTGTAGGTGGTTGCCCCAAGAGTAGGAGTGGTCACCCCAGCCCAGTGCAGCAGCGCAAGCTGCACAGGCAGTGCTTGATCAGAGCATTGCCTGTTGGTACAGCAGGCGGGGAGCATTCCCTCCTCTGCTGCCTGTGACTGACAGCAAATGGTTCAAGGAATGGCTGATGCCTCTAGAGGAATACCGTGTCCTTGTCTCCTGGTACTGAAATGTGCCTGTATTGATCAGGTCTGAAGCTGCTTCGTGGGCAGAGGGAGGGGCGGATCCTGGGTCTCTTCCTTTCCTGTGTGCACCCGGGACTAGTGGTGTCTCAGGCTGTAAGCAGAACTAAGCAGAGGGAGAATAGTTAAGACACATCCAGTATTTTCACGGCACAAGATTGAAGTTTGCAATAGGTGTGGATCTAGTTTGGCAGCAGCTTCTGGAAAGCTGGTTCAAAGAAGAAAAAAAAGGAAGAGCAAAATGCTACACAAACTCAAAACCCCAAACTACCCTAAAAGATGTAACAGCAGACATGAAAGCCCCTCTCCCAACTCACCCTCCACAAAGGAGGGAGGAGTTCTTAAGTCCTGTGATATTTTCCCACAGGGAGAACACAGCAGTTCAAGCTAGAAGCAGCATGTTGGGGTAAAGCAGCACGTGGACTGTGGCTTTGGTCATGGCTGCTTCTGTCGTGTTTCCCCTCCCTTTAGAATTAGGATTGCCAAACACCCATAGAAGACAGAAGTAGATAAGCCTGGAGGAGAGTGTGGGACAGCAACCGCCCTGCCCTCTTGCCTAAGAACAGGAAGAGATGGAAGGAGGAGGTTTCCCTTTGTGAAACGTAACCTTACACACTGGAAGAGAAGGCAGGTTCAGGCTGTAGAGATAGAAAACTGCAGTACATCTCAATAGCTGTTTCCCAAATTATTTTACTCTTTAGCTGCTATCCAAGGTGTTCTAGGCTAAATATAGGTCTGGTGTGACTGCAACTTGGCTATTCTTGGGACTTCCTGCATGCAGAAATGTCTTTGGCAGGCAGGGCAATGCAGGCACTGATCTAGAAATGGCCAATCTAAGAGGTGGTGTTTGTTTCCCAGCCTCATCTTCCAGCCCTTTTTTACGGATTATTGCTTCAATGTATCAAAACTGTCAAGACATTGGCTAAACAGTGAAAATTTGCTAGCTGATTACTTTCTTCCCCCACAGTGTTTCCCATAGTCTGTCCTATGCTCAGGGGAAAAAAAAACAAAACAAAACAAAAAAAACCCCAATAACATTAATCTTTATGTCTTCACTTTGTAGCTTGGCATGCTTAATTTACTGATGATGAAGTAGTGATGTTACAAACCATTCAGAAAGGTTTCCCAAAGTATACGAAGGACCAGCTCTTGTTCTGGGGCAGTAAAACTATAAATGCTATTTGAAAAGGGGAAAAAAAAAGTAATTTTCAAACTTAATGAAACAGAATAATTTTGCTATCTTTAGCAACGCTGGGTTCTGAGACTGGTAGTTTCCAATTTATGGCCAGCAGTACTGGCTACTTCGGCTGAACCAGAAGTGGGAGGGAAAGAAAAGGGAGCAGCACCATACAGTGCAGTGATGGGAGCACAGCTGGTGAATCAAGGGAAGGGATTATTTCCTTTGCTGCATAACCCCAGAGGAGAGATTGTGCAGTCCCTGTGGGTTTTTTAAGACCCAACTGGATATATGTTTGTTTCACTAAAACATACCACAATTCTAAAATGAGCTCCCTTTAGAATTTCAAGTCAGAATTGTATGACAGCATCCAACTAAACTGATACGCATCTTACCCTTGCACGGTTTGTGCTACAACAACCCCATCAATTTAAATAAATTCAGTGGGAGAAGTTTATATGCAGAGAGCAAGGTTTTCTAAATTTTCTGGTAAGTGGAAAATACAAGGGTCTTTGTTTCAGCTGTAGATTATGGGTAATCTCTACTCTAGAGCACTCCTTTTCCACTGGCTGAAAATTACAGGCCTTTATTATTCCTGCTTTTCAAAATAGTTTCAATTCTCAAAACTTTTTCTGGCTTCCTCTTCTGTTTTTTAATATTGAATGAATTGGCACTTATCTGTGATGAGAAGCTGTTATGACTTCATGTTCATCTCTGCCCCAGCAAGCACCCGGTCATTTCCAATTTCTTCTGGAGTAAGTAGTTAACATGATTTGACAGCAATTATGGAGAGATGCCATAATTGCATATAGAGGCAGTTTTCACAGGTATTAGCAAAAGATGGCATCCTGAAAATGCAGAGATAGGAATTAGGAATGTGAAATGGACAAGATAGGAAAAAGTTCTACTTCTGGCCCATGTGGAGTTTGAAAAATAAGTACTAAGGTGAGTGACTAGCAGTGCTGTGGATGTCCATGGAGATGCTCAGGACATTTATGGTCATGTTACATCACTCACCTCCTGCTTTACTGTGTTAGTGCAAAGGTTTAGTGATACAGACCTGCAAAATACATTTTCTACCAAAAGCTCACTGTTGAGGTTACAGATTAATTAAACCTTGATCCTAAGAAATGTATGGGCGAAGTAACAGAGTAAGATGCTGTTTAGGATCCTATGCCCAATGTTGAGACCCTCATACATTCCAGCTGTCAGTAACATTTGATTGAAACGTTGAAAGCTGTTGGCAGAATTTAACAGGAGGCCTGATTTTGAATTGTTAGAGATCCTGCATGTCTATGACAGGATAAACAGAAAAAGATACATCAAGAAACTACTAATTAGTTCAAATCAAGTAGGATTTAATTTTGTGTATCAGTTATTTGGTGAGAGGGATTTATGGATCTACCAAGCAATCTTTGTTAATGAAGATTCATAGAAAAACATTTGTCTGAAGAACAACAGTGAAAAAGCAGAGATGGGAGTTAAAGCTGTACAGACAGCATGCTGTAGGAGGAACATGGGTGCTTTGTGCCCTACTGAAGGTGACCCTGTAGCTCAGCAGCCTCTGCTCTGCCCTAGCAGCACTCCAGCACACCTCTAACACGCCCCTTCCAAAAGTAAGGGCAGAAGTGATGTACAAGTTGCATTAGGTAGGCAGTGGAAGGTTTACCGGTTCTGAATTGTGGAAGCACTGTTAGAACAGGGCTGGAGGCTGTACAATACCAGCTGTATTATACAGCTATATGTCACTTTTATCTTCTCATATCCTCGTTATTTTTGCTACATACATTATATGTTACAATTACCATCCCCAGTCTAGCTTTCCTCTTTTTCTTCTCTCGTCGTTTATTTTGCAGTAGTCTTGCACTACTGAACACGTTCAACTGCTTCCTTCATACTAATAATTAAAGGCTTTTATCCTTCTGTGCTGAAGCAGGCTATTTCTAACCAAATTGCAGTTCTGATGTAATAGCACTGATGTCCAGATGTTTCATATCCATTAAGTACAAAAGAAGGCTTTTAATCATTCTTCCAAGAGATGTATTTTTTTTCAATAGATACACCCATCCTCTTTGTCACCCTGGCTTCAAAAATAGATTCTTGCATCCACTTTGGATCTGAATGCTGCAGCTTTGCCTGTGTTGTCTCTTTCCCCATATATATGTCTTAGCTCCCTTTCTTCCACCACATTAAAGTTCTTATCTTGCAGTGGTCTGAGAAGGAACTCTTGTTCCCTCTCCTGTTCTTCACCTTGCACTTTAACATATGCTCAAGTTGCCTCAGACAATTTAAAAGTCTTTAAAAAGCTTCTTTGTCATAATATTTACCCCAGAAATTATAATGATAAATGAGAATTGCTATGGATACTTGTGGCTTTTTGTGATGGTTGTCTCATTATGACCTTCATGATGGGTTTCTCTGTAGTGCCTGACTGCCTCCTCTTGTCCCTTAATGGTAAGAAAAAGTGGAGAGGTCTTCTTGTCCTTTCTATGCACAGCATCAAGTAGAAGTTGGTTACAAGAAGAGTGTCTCAGAACAGTTAGCCAGTCTGAAAACGGAAAATTACCAGCTACTATAGAGATTTACTTTTTAATCTTATGTGAGAAAATAAATTAAAATATTAAATTTAATCACAATAATTTTAGCTTTTAAATAATTCTCAAATAGAATTAGGCAATTCCAGTTAGTTAGTTGTCAAAATAAGCACTTATCAAAGATGATGTGGCTTTTCCTGTTATTTCTTTTAGGAGGTCTACCTATTTGATTCCTAATCATGAAAATGTGTCTCTTTCACACCTGAATTAATGCAAAGATGAGAACAATATATGATATTATATAATAATGTCTTTTACACTTCATGCTATCATCATAGAGTTTTAGAAGGTGTTAAGAAATCTAGACTATATTTTCTTTGTATTACACCATATCCACAAATCAGCTTTCCAAAGGGTAAATCTGCACCTCTCATTCAATTTTTTTATAGTAAAATTAATCTCAGTTCGATGCAATCTTCTTACTTGGCCAGGGCCATTTATGCAATTTACTGAAAAGTTCAAGTTAAGCACTGCTCCACAGAGCTTGCCTCATTTTTCATTGATGGAGCTTTGTTTAAGTGCCTGCATTTCCCCTGCAGAGGCTCAGGGATTAGGTACTCTCCATTTGCTGACAGACTGCACGCAGCCTGGGGATGTGCTGTGACACACTGCTGCTTTTCCTGCTCTTTTCCAGAGAGACTGAGCTACAGCACCTCTGCATGGAGCTGAAGCTGTCAAATGGATGACACAGATTATTTCTACAATGTGTTGCTTGGTTTTTGTTTGGTTTTTTTGTTTGTTTGTTTTTTGGTAATAAGAAGTACTTTAATATCTTGCTTTTTGACTGTGGAGGGTAAAAAAAAAAAAAATCATGTGACTGTGGAAAGCCAGCACCATTTGAACTATCTCTTGCTTTGTGTGAAGTCAAAGACAGCACTTTGGTTTTCATTCACAATTTATGTGTCTTTATTTAAAAATCTTCAGTAAACTTGCAAATATCAGTAACTCAGTTCCTTTTGTTTTTATACATGTACTTTTTTTTTCAGAGTTGATGATTGCTGAGGAAAGGAGCAATTTTTAAATGATCCTGACACTGTCTTCAGCAAAACCAACCAGCCATCCTCCGAAAAGCCAAAGCCTCATTTCTAGAGCTAATGCAAAATTGCCTGATAGAGGTTACCCGTAACTCTTACACGTACCAGAAGCGTGTGTGCTAGATGTTGACAGAACCTGATACGTATCTTTGGGATAGCACAACCAAGTTTCTGTGACTTAGATTTCTCATTACTTGAGCAAAAATAGAGACTTCAATCTGTGTACGTCTGCTGTGGAAAATCCCGTGAGCATATTCCTTGAGGTTAACAGACACACAAACACTTTAAATCAAAAAAAGCAAAAAGTGGTAAAGTTGAATGTGGAATGTAGATGAGTGATTCTGCATTTGATTATTGACTAGCTAAACTGTGTAAGACCATCAACTTTATAGGCACTTACAAACTAAGCAAGAAGATATTAAGAAAAAATAAACAATGTGCTGTTGCTCTGTTTTTGTACTAGACAGTGGGATGGGATTTATAGTTGTCACTGCTGTATTAATACCAAAATGTCTGGGGTATAGCCACAGACATGAAAGTGAGCTACTTATTGTGTTTAGTATTGTAGATTTCTGTAATTTTGTAGTAATTTCAGAAACATAAAATATTCATATGCAATTTATTAACCCAGAACTGAAATTAAAGGAAGTCATTCCGCCCATTAGTATGTTATGTAATATCTGCCAGCCTGAAAACAAACCAGGTTGGCATATTAGTCACTCTGAAAGGTTTTTGATTTGAGGTTTAGTAAGTCCTCCATCACTTTCTGTCTGATGATGTCAAAGGCTGAATGATTTTAGTACTAAGGCATGGAATAATAATCTTTATGTTTTGTGTTCCAGAGTCCCAAGAGACAGCCTGGGCTCAAGTCATTCAGCCAGGTTAGCATAACACCACTCGTGATGCAGTAAACACAGGGACCTGGACAGTCCTATCCTCTACCATTACCCAAAGCAACCTTTGAGAACCTTTATACTGAATTAGTAATACATTTCACATCAGATATTTATCTGTTTGTTTGTTTGTTGTAACTTACATGCATGTGACTTTGCACACTCTGGCATTTCTTTCTGAAGATTTTTACAGTATAAGGAAAAGCCCATGTAATTTTTGGCCTATTCCCTATAAAATCTTTACAGACCAACATAAGTGAAACATAATACAATCTGTTTCCTCAGAAACCAGTAACTCTTACTGGGAGATAACTGCAAGAAGAAAATGTATGTGCAGTGGTTACACAAGGAGAAATGGTGAAGATTCAACTTTTACTGCCATGATATGTCCATGTGAGCTATAGCACATTAGTCTTAATAAATAGTCACCACAAAATGTTCAGCTCATCTAAAAGTATGTTTAAAAAGGCTTAATCTTAATGTAGAATCACCTACAAAATAAAAATGCTATGATAATTACTTTATTAGCATGTAGCTCCTTAATCTGTGAGGAAAAAAAGTAAAATTAATGGTGACTGAAAACTAGAATAATTCAGATTAAAATTAGGATTCCTGAGGAAAATATACTTCACGTCTTCATCACTTGTGGTCTTCAGATAAAGATACTGTAATTTATGCATATTTCTAGTCTGAATATAAAATAAATGAGAGGTTCTTTATGTGGGAGGCCTCGTGAAAATTGGCCCAGAACTGTCTTATAACATTACCATTTTGTTTTGAAAAGGTTTTAAGAAATAGTGGATAGAATTTCTAACAGGCTGTCATTAACTCTGAGTATGGACTGTGTGGAATGCCAGCACACATCCACTGCCTCTGCCAACACCACTGATACCTTGAATCTGTCGAGTCTACTTTTCCCTAAATTTGGGTTGATGTTAAGACCACGTCAAGCACAGCGGCCCTTATTTTCATGACAATGAAGTCATACTGGCTTCATTGTTTTCCCATATTGTTTTCCCATAAACATATAATATTTCTTCTTATTTTTACAGAAATTAGAGCCTGGTTGTTTTTTTCTAGCAAGGTTCAGCATTGTGTAAACCACTAGTTCAGAACTTTAGGCTGAGTTTTGTACTTACCACAGCCTCTCTGTAGCTCTTAGGCAAGAATCCAGCTTGTCGGTGAAGTATTTAAATTGTTTAGGATCTGAAGCTTGAGCTGTAAAATTGGGGTAAACCAGTTCCTCACCTCAGGAGAGGGATGACGAGGTGGTGAGTCATGATCAGGACTCAATTAACTGGGACCCTGAACATCCAGCCTTTAAAGGAGTCAAGATATTTTGTGGATCCACATTTATTAAAACAGATGCATACACCACTTAATAAGAGCAAGTGCCAGGTGCTGCACCTCGGCCAGGGCAAATCCTGGTATCAGTCCAGGCTGAGGGATGAAGGGATAGAGAGAAGCCCTGTTGAGAAGGACCTCGGGGTGCTGGTGTGTGACAGAGATGTTGGACATGACCCAGCCATGAGCACTGGCAGCCCAGAGAGCCAAATGTGTCCTGGGCTTCATCCAGAGCCCTTTGGGCAGCAAGAGAGGGAGGGGATTCTACCATGGACCTGATGGAGCAAGTCCAGAGGAGCCCACCAACTTCTGTTACAAGAAAAGGCTGAGAGAATTTGGTTTGTTCAGCCTGAAAAGAGAAAGCTTTGGTTGACCTTACTGTGGCATTTCCAGTACCTGAAGTGAGCTCAGAAGAAAGGTGGAGAAGGATTTCTTGACAAGGATGTGTATTGACAGGACAAGGGGCAATGGATTCAAACTGAAAGAGAGTAGGCTTCGATTAGACTCTAGGCAGAAAGTCTTCTCTCTGAGGGTGGTAAGGCACAGGAACAGGCTGTCCAGAGAAGCTGTGGCTGCCCCACGCCTGGAAGTGTTCAAGGCTAGGCTGGATGGAGTTCTGGTCTAGTGAAAGGGATTGGGAATGAATGATCTTTAAGGTCCCTTCCCACCCAAAACATTTTGTGATTCTGTGATCTCCTTTTGAAATAAATGCTGAAGGAGAGAATGAAACTGAAAAGACAAGCCTGGACAGAGCCATAGTCTACTAATTATAAAGACATGTAAAAGAACAGATAGCAACTCTATTGTGGTTGATATTATAGAGCAATAATAAATGGAAAAATTTCAAATGAGTACTTGAAAAAGGTTTGAAAGAGTAATTGCATGAAAAAAAAATGCAACATATAAATTCAGTTTTGTATTTTCTGTGAAATTCTGTGCTGAAATTAAAGCAATAAAAGCAGTTCTTTATTTGAGGTATTTTTTACTGCTGGTGGCCCCTTGAGAATCTCAGGTACTGCTCTTTTGTGTCTACCAACCAAACTAAAGTATCACCTTTTTGTTTACTCCTCAGGAAAAATAACAAAAGAAGCATTAAGCCTTAAAACCTTTCAGTAAATTATCTTATGATTTTTTTTTTTTTTTGAGGGGGGAACAGAGAGGTAGGGTCAGGTGTCTATTGGCATTTTATTTTTCTATTTCCATTGTACAGCTTCTAATGTGTAAAGTTTCCAGTCAACCAGAATACTGATATCATATCCTCTGTCATATACTCCTTGAAATTCATAGAAATAAAGTAATTTAATTGCTGGATAAAAATATAGCTCTTCTTCAGATATCTTGCTTCCTTGAAGTTCTTATGGTCAAATATTTCTTCTGATTACTCCCATATTAAGCATAATTGAATTACTTGAATAACTTGAATTACTAAAACATCTCTATAAATTCTAGGATGAAGATTTAAGGTAATTCTGATCCTGTGCTTTGCACTTGCTCTGTTTCTTTAAAAATTACTGTCTTTGAATGATACCTTATGAATTATTTTCTTTACTGAAATTGTAGTTAGATCATTATTTGAAAGTCTAAGTCACAGCTTAAGAATAGAGCAGAACATTGTAAATGGCAAAGCCTATACATTCTTAATTACTTTGTTATATCTACATCATAGGATTTAAAGACCTTAAGCTGTACCTATATTAGTTGAAACATCTGTTTTGTGGGAGACTTTTGAAAGAAGTGAATTCAAACCTGGTATAAATATGCAGAATTCTACCTGATGCACTTTACTAAGCGGTAGGTCCAGATCAGTTTTTTCCTACGATAAATTTTTCATTTTATGAAGTACAGTAATATTTGCTGTGGTGTCACACAAAATGATGATGAAAAACACTCTAAGACTATAACTAACACATCTTGGCTGACAAGTGCCTGTGTTCAAAGGATGTGTACAGCTTTTTGGTGAAAGGTAAGATAGCCATTGAGAAAATCTTTGTTAACCTTTACAGAAAGATCTTTCTTAGGTATCTGAGAGTCGTTCTGTTTGTGAAATATCTATACTGTGTATATTTTATCTCATTGCTCTAAAAATATATAAAACCCACACAGGCTGATAGAAGTTGCTGTGAACCAAGCAAACAGGTGAAGGTGTGGGAAATGCTGCCACTCCTCAACTGCCTTCCACTGATAAAACACACGTCATGAATTTTCACAGCATGGTAGCTTTGTGCTCCCTGATAGAAGAGCTTAAGTTCTGCTCTAAGGATTTTGTCTTAAAGCTCAATTTATGACTCTCAAGAATTTATGATTCCCACAATAAAGAACGTTTCTCCACCTGGGCTAGCAGCTCTCTCCTGGTATTCATTGTGTCAACACCTCCTTACTCGTATTGCAGCTCCCCTGCCCAGCAGACATTAAATAACAACATACACAGTGGCACACAAATCAGCAGGCTTATCCCCATTTCTTGCTGCAAAGTTAGCAAACAAAAAGACAACATGCAAGCTTCAAACAGCTTAATAAAGAGGAGCAAGTTAAAAGGAATGTAAATGCAAAAGCTGGGTAGAAAAGCAGATAAATCCCCACTCACTGCCAGGGAGCAAGGTGTGTGCCAGACTGTGCCAGGAGAGAAGAAAAATAGCAATTATTCAGGTACACACAGAAATAAAACAGTATTTCCCCCTCCTCCACCTACAGCAGTAAATTATGTACTTTTAAAAATTCTGTCTCTGTTCAGAGCCTTAAACTACCTATGGTTAAATACTGCCCTCACAAACCCAGGAAGGGGAGACAACGTAAGTGCCAATGTGAAACACCTGAGCATGTTCCTTCCAAGGTCAGTATTCTTACTGAATTCTGTGGGCTACTTATGAGTTTAAATGTATACTCCAATATTTTGATAAATTGAAGTGCAGGTCATTCAAAGTTAAATTAATAGTTTCTATTCCAGTAAACTCTATGTGGTTGGAAAAATAAAGTTAAAAACATGCAGCAAACATTTTAAGTAAATATATTTAAAGCTTATGAAACACAACACTAAATATTAAATTTTGCCTGCTGTTCAGAATGGGATAGGGAGGACAATGGGCATTTTAAAAAAAATTGACTTCAGTTGCATGAGTGGGGCCCTTCTGAAATTTCCCAAGTGGCATTAAGATCCCAGTCCTTGTGTAATTTGGAACTGAAACTCCTGAGATGCTGTAAAGCAGGCACAAGCTGAGGGAAGCATGAGGAAAATGTCAGTTTTTCAATTTGAGCTTTACCCAAAACAAGCAAAAAAGAATCACAGTCCAGACACTGTTCAGAAAAGGCTCAACACAATAACCTTCTTATCCAAATTAACTCCTATGCTAGTAAAGAAAAATGCAAGCAATAGTTAGTAGTTTTAAAGGAATTAATCAATATTTACAAAAAAAATCATTGTTGTTGTAGGAGACATTTAAAGCATGTGGCTTCATTTTAGCAAATAAGAGAGAGGTTTTTTTGTTGCTAAATATTTAATCAGAACAGATAAAATCTCTGCAAAATCTTCTTCGAGCCACTAGAGGATGAGTACTTCTCCATCAAAATAAATAGTTAAGCTGTAATGTAGCTTATCTAAGCCACACTAATAAGCTATTAGACTGGTAATACAATTCAAATCCTAGCAAGTGTAAATGAGGGAGACAGCTTGAATCCTTATTGAATACTAAGATTAGTAATTTGTTTATGGAAACCTGACTATAAAATTATTTAAACTATGCACATTTGAAGATTAATATGCATCAAAAGAGATAGAATTTCAAAAAATCGTTAGCTAATTAGGTAAGCATACTATCTTCTGTTATAAGGTTAAATATTTCCATATGAAAATAATGCGAACACTGCTTTTATATTCTGTAAAAAGCTAAGAAAACTCTGATGAAGGTATGTACAATCTGACTCAGAGCACTGTGTTGAGTTCTGCTTGGTCGGCTGCACTGGTTGACCAGTTTATTTTTAAAGTTGTTATTTTCTGCAAATACCAGGCTATTGCACCAACGGAATTCATTGTCTAGTGTAGCTGTCAGTCCTGAAACTGTATTTCCAATGCTTATCTAAAATGTCTTACTCCTAAAAACCTCAGATATAGACCAGAATTATCGAACCCTTTGGGGGTACAGGAACAACTGGAAAATAGGGTCACTACATAGCTGACTGTTCAGGCATCTTCTTAGGAAGATGGGTCAGCGACTCAGCACAATTAGCATGAGCCAGGAGCAGAACTTGAGCAGAAAGAAAGATGGGTGAGGTTCGAGGGGAGAACATTTTTTCAGATTGTCTGGTTTTGATGATTTGTTCTATAAGACATTTAGAGAACTGGCCAAAGCTTGTTATTAACAAGTGTCTTCGACAGCCTATGTGGAAGGGTGAATTCTTATGAGACTGCGAAAGGACAAACCTCATTGAGAAGGAGGACAGAGAGAATTACAGCCCTGCTGCTTTAACAGCAAATCCCAGAGCAATCTGGGATATATACAAGTTATTTCAGAGCACTTGGAAGATAACAGGGAGACAAGTAGCAGCCTCTGTAGACTTATCAAGAACAAATCCTGTCAAATGTAAACGGAGTCGGTTCGAGCGAAGCGGTCACTGCAGCGCCCGGGCCGCAGCCGGCGCGGAGGCAGCAGAGGGAGCCGGAGAGGCACCGAACGCGCTGCGAGGGGATGGAGGAGCAGAAACACATCCTGAGGAACGGGGCTGGGGGATATGGAGGAGCAGAGACACATCCTGAGGAACTAGTCTGGGGGGATATGGAGGAACAGACAGGATGCAGGGACAGAATATCGTGGCCAAGCTGCTTGAGACCCTGACCAATTTTCAGTTCAATTGGCATCACCAGTTATTTCTGCTTGTAATAGAGCTTTCGGCCATACGTGAAGTGTGAAAGTTTACAAAAATCGTAGCCAGGAATCCTCCTGTACCCTACGATAGCGATGTAAGAAGTCGTTAGTTATGAGAAATTAAAATGCTTCACTTTTGCAGAAGCAAATGGATAGAAGGCCAAAGAACAGGGAATATCTTTCTGCCCTCTGTTAGCTGATTTACAGATCTCGTACCTTAGTTCCAGTAAGAGGTAGGAAAAAAATCCCCAGAAGAATGGCAATATATATATCGATTTTTAAAAATCAGACAGATCACCTCGATTGAGAAAACACACAGGTTCTTTGCAGTATGAGAAATTATAGGATAAATGTTTATGCTATTCCTCTTGACCCTGCTTCGGTCTCAATAGAACTTTAAAGTAATCATCAGCGAATTACACTTGTGAAACAGTAAACAAGCAGCAAACGGTGAGCTGATCTTACGGAGCGTCCCTTCCCGGCAGTGTGCCTAAGCCAGGGCAGCGCTCGGTCCCGCCGGGCTCCTCTGCATCGTGGCTCGCTCCCGCCGCACGGGCCGGGGCCCGGCAGCCCCGCGATGCCCGTCGGGCAGTTCAGTAACGCGCTGCTCCCGTTTTGAGCCAGCGAGCCGGGGCGCAGCGCCGCTCCTCGTGCCCCGGCAGCTCGGCACAGCCCGGCCACCTCCGCCCCTCCCGGGGAGATGGGGCTGATGCGCAGCTCGGGCTCAGCCGGGCCCGGCGGGTCGGTGCACACCGGGCNCCGCAACAACGGCACCTGCTCGCCGCTGCCGCCGCCCCGCCGCCTCCAGCTGATCCTGCCCCAGCCCCCGGCCGGCTACAGCTGCACCTGCCCCCCGGGGGTCACCGGCGACTCCTGCCAGGTAAGGGACGCGCCTCAGCGCGCCCGCCCGCCGCGCGTCCTTGTGCCTGTCCCTGCCCTTGGGTGTCTCCGCGCTCTGCGGGGACAGAGCGAATGTTCTCCCCCGGTCCCGCCTCGCCCCTGCCCCGTCCGCGGGCGGTTCTGCCCGCCCTTCCCGCTGCCCTGCGCCGGCCCTGCCGCTCCGGCCGGTCCCGGTCCCTGGCGGGCGCTGTCCCGTCTCCCCCGCCCCGCGCGGCCGCTCCCCCCTCCGGCTCCGCTCCCGACCGCCGCGGGCACCCGGGGCTGCGGTGGCCCCGGCGCTTCCCGGGCTTCCCGAGGGACTGCCGGCCCTGCGGGCTGCGAGCCGGGAACCGCAACCCCGGGCGTCAGACGGAGCGGCTCCGGGCTCGGCCAGGGTGAGGGAGGATGGGGCTGAGCTCAGCCGGTGCCTCCCAGGTTAATGTCAGTACTTCAGCCCCCCCGCCGCCCAGACCTCGCAGGTTATTTAACACTGACTTACTGGAAGGTGAAAAGGATGGCCCTTGGAAGCGGACGCTCCATTGCATTAAATGCTAATCCTTAAATCATGTCTCCAGTGGTCATTTTCATAGGCTAGGAGTGCTCGCTCCCACGTTTCGAGTACCTTTTGAATTGATTTTGAATTTTGAAAGATCGGAACGCTCAGAGTAGGGATAATGATCTAAAATACGGAGAAGCAGGAAGCAATATCTTTCTAATGTGCTTGGTCATATTGGGACCTAGTGTAGTAACATATTTGAATTAAATTATTGTAACGTGAAATAGTCTTTTTTTTCTCTCTCTCTTGTCTAGCATGTTATCATGTTAAGAAATTCACAAACGCTAAGTTTGTCTATCCCCAGATAAGGAAAAACAGGTGCAGGTACACAGAGGTTTGTTTCCTGCATGAGTATATGCCGGGGTACGATCTGTGACAGTGGTGTACAAAAGGCTCTGTGGATTGACGACCATTGCTTTGTCAGTGCTCTCGCTTGTAAGTGCATTTGACACAGAAGCAAATGACTTAAAGTAATTTCAGTCAACTTTTTAGTCTTTAATTTCTCGTTGTTTTGTCATGTAGTATCTGAACTCTGCTGCTGAATAGATGAAAGAGATAATACGTTTACTGAAGACTTAATGTGTAGTGGAGTGTAAGAGTCGTTGTAAAGTAGGAGCGCACTGCACAGAGTTCTGTGCTTGACTTGAAATGCCTCAGATGGTTCAATGTAACAATGAAAATGAAAATATTTACACTAATGAGATTCTGTAAAATCGGAGAGATGAAAATGGATTAAATAGATTTCTCTTTGGCAGTTTTAGATCTTGTCATAGGAGTTTACTATGTCTCTATCTCTACAAAGAGAGAAAGAGAGCGCTGTGTGTTTGCTTCTGCACGTTGCTGTTAGACTTAAGTGTGTGAAATCGATGACTGAATGATTAATGACCCATTTGAAGACCTAGTAAAATGTAACACTTGCTGCTAACACACCTCCTGTGAAGTATTGTGCCTGGGGATCTGGGTTTAATTGTTTTCCTAATAAAAGACATAGTCAATGTTTTCATAGCAGTTATGCATTCTATTAACTAATAAAAGGAGCCTTATGGTGTTACACATTTTGTTTCTTTTTGTAAAATAGTGAGTAATGACCTCTGCAAGGAATACTGATAAAGAAATGAATGCCACTTCTAGCTATCACATCAGCAGTTAAAGCGTGGATACCAGGTAGTTCTGGAAAGTTAATATGATTTTGAAATGAAACTTTAACTGGAGACCAGACAAGGTTTTTTAAAGGTGCATATAAACACAGTACACCCATCTTTGAGGTTTTGCTCACTTTATCAAAATAGGGATTAAATAAACATTTTACAAATGCATTACTTCTTGTGTTGCTCTGTAATTCAGATACCTCAGAGCTTAACAGATGCCTAATGGCTTAAACTTCTACAATGAAAGGTCATGTTTTCTAATCCAGTGACAGTGAACAACCATAATGATTTAAAATATCTGTAAGGATTTTTTTTCATGTACCATTACAGGTTATGAGAAAACTATTGGCTGAACCAGGGTATCACTGGAATATATCTAGATATGGGTTTTTGTTGTAATGCTGCAGTTGTTACTGAACACCTGGACTCATAGAGAGAAATTACAGGAAGGAAAGAAAGAATAGGAATTATTGTCTTTAAACACTCAGATCATGGAAAGCAAGTCTGGATTTTTGGAATTTATGGTAGAGCTGGAGTTCCTTGGGGACTCCCGCTTCCCTAAAAACATGGAATTACTCTCATGCTGCTTCTTGTAGTGAAGGCAACATTTCAATGATTCTGCTCAGATGTGTCAAGATTTTAGAATGAAGACAAAATGTTCTCAATGTGCCTGTGAGTCAGCTGGGCATGGTAGAGTTGATAATGCAGAAAGATTGCTGAGAGTCAAACTTGGAGATTGCACATCAATTTTACCCCTAAAGATTTTACTGTAACTGGTTTTGATGTATCTGTGGATGCTGGTTCTGGCATGGGAAAAGAATAAAACTGACAGCATGTACACATGAGATACTTCTGGAAGTCCAGAACTTTCCTATCAATATGTGATGTATTTTACTGGGGCAAGCCAATTACATGATTTAATGTTATAATTGCTTTATTAACTCATTATTTATTTAACAAAAGAAATTACAGGTCCTTCTAGTACATCCATCCCATGAATTATGCATTTGTATATATCTCACATTATTTATGGTTTGAAGATACTTTGCTTTGCCAAGTCCAGGCTTTTTTTTTTTTTTTTTTTTTCATTGATTGTCTACTCCTCCTTTGTGGGATATTATTCTAATTTACCTCCATTTATTTTCATGGTTCTGAATTTTTTTTCACTTCTTTTTACAATACTTCTAAGTCCGTAAGTGAGACATAGAATTACTGTGTTGAAATATCTCAGACTTTAGTCTGAGCAGATGAATCATGTGTATTCCCAAGGAAACTGTACAAAAATTATAGTGAATTCAACTGCCTTTTTTCTGTGGGAATTTGAAATTGGCCATTTCTCAGGTTTACACTAGGAGAATTTAATGAAATAAACTGAAATGAACAGATACTAAAGTTCCATTAACTTTAGAATTCCTAAATTTTAATTTGTATTTTAGTTTTAAAAGCAATCTTTATTTCTAATGATTAAGTAATGACTACTCTGTTATTTTTAGTGATGTGTAGAATCCAATAAAATAGTTTTTCTTGACCAGAAAAGTTTTATGTAAAAATTAAGTTGTGTTAGTGCCTCATGAAATAATTTTAGAGACCTAAGGTACAAAGCAAGTAGTTAGGAAATGAAAAACCTTCATGATCAACTTGGTAATTTGCTTAAAAATACAGAATTTGAACTTAGCTAATTGCATTGAATGGCATGATGTTTATTTGATCCCATGCTAGTGCTAATTTCATTAAAAGGCTATCACATGAAGAAATATTAAATTATTCATGTATTTTAAAATACTGTCCTACATCCTTTGTTTTAGTTGCTTGTCTTGTTCGTTTTTTTAAATTTAATTTTTTCTCTCTCTTTTAGTTGATAATTTTCTCTTTCTTTTACTTTGCTGCTTTTTAATACATTTTTAGTTGTTTTATAGATTGTCTGTAATCAAAACTAGAAAACAAGTAGTGTCCAAGCATACTGAAGCAGCACTCTGACTTTGCAGCAGTTCTCTTCTATCCAGTCTGATTAGTAATGACTGAATGTTCCTCTTCTGAGAGTGATGTGGTAGCCAGTGGTGCAGTGTATTTTTGAGCTAGTGTTCAAGTTATTCTTTTAGTAGCAAAGAGATCTCTTTGGTCTTGGAGATGATCTGTTGTGTTTACTCCCCTGGTTGTATTTCCACACCTAGAACAGAAAATATATTTTAGACTTAATTGTGGACATTTTATTTAAAATTGAATTCTAGAAGGATGTAGCCTGAGTTTAAAAAAAAAACAAGAAAGAAACCGATATTATAAAAACTGGAAAGTATATTTTAAATTTTGTTCTTATAATTATTTTTATAATTTTTAAAGTTATTTTTTATTTCTCCTACTGAATTTCTGCCTGATTTTTCTTCTTCATTCCCTCCCTTTTGTTTTGTACCTTTGAATGCCAGATGAATTTATTCTTGCCTTTCATCATAGTATTTGGGTGTTTGTAGACTTTAGTGCAGCGATTTCAGGATTTTTTGTCCTTCGACCTCTGCTTTTGTATTTTTATCTTGTGTTGGGTTTTTGCTTCTTTTTTCTTTGTATTTTTTTTACCTCGATAGATTTCTAGTAATGTGTTTAGTGCTGAATGCAGAAATCCAGACTTAGCAAACTGCTGCAGAAAGGATTGTTGTTTCTTGGCTCAGTGGTCTAATAGTCCAGCGTGAGTGGTATGAATTTCATTGGCCAGGTTATTTCAGGTTGCACAGGGCAGTGCTGTGTAAAAGGACATCTTTTAATCTAACTGCTAAATCACCTTGGTGTCAGTATCCTGATTAATTCCTCACATGATCCTGTTTTCTATTAAGCACTGACATCCCTTCTGAAAGGTCTCTAAACCTTAAATTCATGATGAATTCTCCAATACATTTAAATTCTATTTTTCCCATTCTGTACTCATTATTGAAGGGTATATACTTAGATTATGTGGTTATTGTGATTCAAACGTTTTGTGGTGTGTTTGCTCTTTTACCTTTAATAACAGTAACGCAGAGTTAGCAGATGCCCTTGAATTTTCTTCTTTCATTTGGATGTCCTTCAGCCTGAGTTTTGAGATACCATGTTGTTTCCTGCTGACTAGCTCTTCCCACTCTTGCAGTGCTTTAAGATGCAGAATTTAAATATTTGCACTGATGAATATACTATGCATGAGAAGAGACTGTGAAAGCTTGGTTTGTTTTTCTTGGAGGTGACAAAGGGGGATCCAAGTGCCCTTCTCAGCCACCTAATGGGTGGTCACAGAGAACAGGAGCAAAATTTTTCCCAGATATGATGAGTGAAAGGAGGAAGGGGGACACACATGTTATCGTAGGGAAAGTCCCACTTAAATCTAAGGAAAAAATTCCTTGCAGTGATGGTGCTGAAACACTTGAATAGGCATTTAGAACAGTTGTAGGACCTTCATCCTTGGAAATTCTGGGCTTGAGTGGCCAAAACCCCAAGCACCTTGACCTGAGCATGGCTTAGAGCAGACAACTCCCTCAGGCTCCTTCCAGGCTAAACCATTCTGTATGTACACACCACTGTATTTTTTCCCCCATTAGATTTTGCATTTGCCTATTACTCTTGTCCTGTTCCTGCCTCCCCTTTGCTGGACATCTGAATTATTTCCCTGTTGTTATATATGTCTGTTCTACATCAAGTTTAGACTGTACCTGGATGCTGACAAACTTCCTGCCATGCTAGCAGGACTCTTAAGATGGCAATGTTACTGTTAGATATCTGAGAAATTAATTTCAGGACACTTAGTTTACATCTCCTTTAGTCACAAATGACTATATTCACATTTCACAGACATTGTTGAGGTTTTTTTCAATTAACCATTGTGTGCCACATGGAACTTATGGGTATAATTTGTTTTCTGTGAGTCCTTGTGGTCTGCAAGTGCAGTGTTTTCAGGTACATCGTGAACTCTGATCTCCAGGGTTGCAGTGGAGCTGGTGAAGTTCTGCAATGTGGCAATGTGTGATTTCAAATAGCACAGAATAAATGAATGTGAAAACTAGTTTCTCCACCCAATTTATTTTACATGTTAGAACAACTGGTTTCTCTAAGTGTAGTAGAAATGTATTTCTAGTCAGAAATTTAAACTTTTCAAATTAGCATCTTGCCTTGAAGCATATAATGTGAGTAAAGAGACTACTCAGCAGTTTCCTGAGCAGTCAATTAAAAATTGTGTGGTGATTTTTGCCATGGGATCTAAACAAATTTATTGTAAATACCTGTAAAATAAAACTGGAATAATGTAATAACCCAAACTCTCTCAGTCATGTAAGAGTTATTATTTAAGTATCATCTACACACTGACCTTTGGAATCTTTGTATCATCTTTTCCAGTACCTCAAAATACTCTCTTTAAATTTGTTAAAAATAGTTCTTTTTAAAGGCTAGTCAGGTCATTATATATAGTGCAAACGATTTGATTCTGAAAAATTTCATCATATAAAGGAAAGTTTTATGTGTTTGCTTTCAATACAATAATTTGTTATGGCTAAAGATTACAAAGAGCTGGATCAGGTGTAAAGTAACTGAATAATAGTAGAAGACATGCCATACTAAGATGCTTCAGCTTTTCATATGTTGTATTTTATTGCAGTTTATGGTCTTTGATCTAAGAGAATCAGTTTGCAATCATATCTGCTTAAAAACCATCATTATTCTACTTTCCTTTGAAATAATCTAACCTGATGTTGTCGTGTGTATATTGTGTAGCTCTGGAACTCATCTTTAGTGGAGCAGGTTCCCAAGAGAAGTGGAGTTGTGTGCCTTGATTCAGTGTTACAGGAGGTAGGATTGCTCCCTTCCTTTCGAGGGATCTCAGAATCTTCTACATATTGCCCTTCTGAGAAGTACTTGTTTGAGATCAGTAATTTCAGAAGTGGCATTTAGCAGGATCTCACTTGATCACAGGGTCATGAGTCTAGAAATCCTAGAAGATGATTAACTAAAATTAAAATTCTGTTTTAATAGGCAAATATGGGTCTACTGAAAGCTGTGTCCACTTGACCACAAACATAAGTTGGTTGAGTTCTGGTTTTGCAGTTGCTTGTGGCGCTCTCAGAGCTCACTCTGTTCTTGTTAAATATCAAACACCCTTGATATTTTGTGTTACATTTGTGTTCCAGTTAATCCCACATCTTAATTCCGTAGAAAAAAATAATTTTGCTAGTTTTCATTTTCTATCTTTCTATTTAATTGCATTCCCCTTTTGTATTTTTTCCCTTTAAAAATGAGTTATTCCACTCTTCCCTCCGTGTACATATAGTGAATATTTTTCTTTTTGTAACATCCTTTCTGAACTGAGTAAGTCAGTTAATGATATTCCTGTTGTTTGTTGGTTAATCTAAAAAGGGGGTTTGTGCAATGCTAAATCCCTTTTTTATGTATGCTGAGAGGTTACCTGTTCTCTTGACAACTGCACTATAGGGAAGGCTTCGATAATATTATTTTTTTTTATATACTTTTGGCTGATGTGACAAGCTGAGCTCAGCTCTGCCTAGTGGTATGGTGATTCCCCAAATGAAAGGATCCAAATTTCAGGTGCACCCGCATCAGTTGAAAGCACATTTTTTGGCAAAAGTAGTGCTAATTGCATTAAAATTTCTTAGTGGCATTTAAGTTAAAATCTGAAGGAAAAACCAGTTTATAATGTGCAGTTGACACTGTCAAGCACTGTTTATTGAAAGCCTTAAATTTGTTTTTAAGGAAAAAAGTAGTTTTATTCAGCTTTTTGTTTCTGTACAATTTTTTAAATTTATATGTTACCGGAATAAAGTAAATAAATGTTCTCTGGAGTGAAAATTTTCATTTGTCAATATTAATTCACAAAACATAAATTTTAATTGTATTATTAGAAAAAAGATCTTAAACTGTGATTCAATTGTAATTTTCCAACAATTTTGTAACAAGAGAAAGGTGCATCAAAATGAACATTGAGAAAGTAATGTTTGCTTGATCAGAAAACTCTTCCATTTTTCCACTGGCTGTGTGTAATCTCTGACAAAGAAGCGCTCGGGCACTCAAAAGCTGATCTGTGTGCTGCATTTGGGGCCTGTTTGAGTTCAGCAATACATATCACTGCCCTATATTACTTTTCAAGTTGACCTTGGTTTGCATTACAATAATACAGGCTGTGACAATTATAATGTATTTTTAGTATTATGTTCTGGTGTAAACCCTGAAAATTAGCTAAAAATTCTATAGAAAGGTTTGGAATTGATACATAATGACTATGAATGGGAATATCAGGATTTGGTGCTTGCAATCCTCACTGCCTTGCTGAGTCACTGGGCAAAAACTCATAGAACCTTCTTACTTACATTTCTCCTCTATAAATTCAGTTAATCCTGGGTGTTCGAAAGGTTAATTTGTGAATACATATAAAGGCTCTAAGAATGCTGAGAGAGAAGCATTTTATAAGGAAGCATAGTATTGAAATGCCAGATTCTGAATTACACATCAGTGATCCTATCAGGATATATTTAAATCCTAATGAAAAAAGACTTCTTGTTAAAGGAAAAAAATCAACCACTTCGGCTATTTTTATATCTGGCAAATATTCAGTCTAGCAGTTTACAGATTAATTTAGTTTCATAATGTTCTTTCCCACTGGAAACAGGGCAATATATCGATGACCAGTATTTCAAAGACTTCTGTAGCAAAGGTGTTTGTGAACAAGGTGCTCTTGAATAAGGTAAGAACAGAATTCAAATTGACAGTGAAAGTAGGGTTGTTTTACTGAGATAAGGTCACTGAATGTTAATGATTTTGAGAACTTTGTTGTACCTCATGTATTAGTTGCAACAGCAACTGTATTGTCAGTTTGAGAAGACTTTGGGGTAGCTGTAGGAACAATGGCTGTATAGAAAGTAACAAGATATGGTTCCTTTTCTTTCCAACAAGCCTGTCTTTCAGCCTAGGTAGCCTTTATCTGCTCCTTTGTGATGGATCTAATAAAGCTGAAGCTTGTTGATGAAAGTGTACAAGAAGAGGAATAACTTCAGTCAAACTTCAACCATGCCTATGCTGAATAAATAAATAAACTGATGCTTTGGGAGGAATATCCATAAGTTTTGGTGTGTGTATGTGGTATAATCTTCACTGAGCATGAGTGTTCAACATGCAGTATAACGATCTGCAGATATTGTCACAGGAGAGCAGAATGTTGCTCCCTTCTATGAACAAATAGTACTTAGTTCCCTGAAATCACATTGAGGTAACTTTATTTACAAGATAGAGAAGGCAGAAATAGATAGCACCCCGAGAAAGATTAGTAGATATGGAAAGATTTGAATAATGTGGGATGGACTCCTTGTTCACTTTTGTACAGAGACAAACAGGAGAAGTCTGAAGGTAATCTTGTGACAAGGACAATCCTTTAAAAAACCAACATCAGTGAGACAGTGAAATTCTTCGGGCATCAGCTATTAATGAAATCATGTGGCTAAAGAAAATAAATGGACAATTTTTTGTAATTTTCCAGACTTGGTTCATTGCTGTGAGCTCCCTTTGAAATATATATTAGTTGTGTTTGTCCATAAGGACAGTAATTATCACCAAGAATCATATGACAATTCTTAAGTTTCTTATTCAGCCTTAATGATTTGTGCATTCAATTCAGCAAAAAATTAATGCAAATTTTATTTTTATCTTTGCTTTAAAGGTGATGTATGGTCTCTTCTGCTGAAGAAATTAAATACCTTTATCAAAATCAAATTTGTGAACAAATTTCTGTAATGGCTAACCAAAACAAATTTTTTAGGTTTCATACACACCTAGCAGTCTGTTAATAACTTGTGATTGACTATATACTTGTACTTCTATTGTAATCTAATTTTCAGGCAGATTTAATTGTTTTCAGACAAACTGAACATTAAACAGAGGAAGAAGGCTGTGTAAAAGTCTAATAATAGCTTATGAGCTAAATGCCTTTTGTGTTGAGATTTCTAATTCTTGCTGTCGCAAGAGAGTTTTCTGGCATTTATTGTGACTATGGAACACCAAAGTTGTGCTCTTGAATGTGGGGATCTGAGAAACTTTCTCATTTGAGAATGTCTTTGAATTTCAGGGAGTTGGGTTACATGAGGTTTACTGACATAGGCAGGGTCTGTAAGATCAGATACTCGATTAATTCTTTTTAAGGCTACAGTGTACTGTGTGATGATGGCATACGTGACAACTGAAGAAAATGGTGTTGAGTCCCCTGGGAAATTAACATGTTTAATTGAAGGAAGGACAAATTGACTTAATTTACATAACTGTGATAGACTCTAATGTTAAAATTTGTCTAACTATTGCCTTTTAAAAGTAATGGAAAGGTACTGAGTTGATGTTATAGAAATTCTTGATAATCTTTCTGAGGGTTTATGGGGACCTGGCTTGTACAGAGGATTCTAAAAATGTGGAACGTCTTTAGAAGGCTGTTTGGGACTTGACTGTGATATCACTTAAAGATGATATAAACTCATAATGATTTCTTTGTCTATGAAAACATAAAATGTAAGTTTAGAAATTGTTATTTCAGTTTGTTATTTCACTAACCATTTGAGCTTTGGTTTCTTGGAATGTACCAAAGAAATCATCTAAGGTGAAAGAATGCAGGAACAAGGTCAGCTCTGCCACTTGATTTCAAGACACCTTTCTCCCCAGTTAAACATCTTCCCCTGCAATCATCAAATTTCATCATTTTCTCTTCTGCAGGTCAGTGAGAATGGATGGATCAATAGTTATAGTGATTCTGCCTTTTCACAAAGGCCTGCTTAAGAACAGCAGGATAGATCTATCAGTTACAGTTTTCTCTCTGATTATCAAGTACTGATTGTAGCAGTGTGTAGCAAACCAGGGTATGGCCCAAGCTTCGCTGTTTTTGATTTAGGAACTTGGAGACTTTTCTGTTAATGTAACATATTTGTGAATGATTTAATCATATTTTATGTTTACATGAGATGTAATGTAAAACATACTAATCAATTGAAGGATACTCTGGAATGACAGCTGGACTAAACAAACCATAGAATGTGACATACAGCAAACGCAACTGTAGCATCTTAGTTATTTTTGCATGATGTATGTGCTTTTTATTTTGTAATGATTACTGCAGCATCTTCCAACTTCAGCTTTCTAGTTCTGAGGACATTTTTCTTTTCCCAGATAGGTTTGCGTCCAGCTCTATTCTGTATTCTCAAATTTTCTAAGCTCCTTGTGTGCGGTGTGGAAGCTCACCCCACTTGGAGGTGGGGTCTTTTCTGCCAGCAGCTATTGAGCTCTGAGCTGCTGGCAGAGGCTCTTCCAGGCTTCTTGGCACTGAGCAGGGCAGTGCTGTGAAGCCGAGGTTCTGTGAAGTCTTGAGTACTTCAACTTACCCTTGGCAGTCTTATGGCTTTTGAAATTTATGAAATTCTTTTCTCTGACTTTGAGAATGGGGCTGCAGCTGAGGGCTTAAGGGGCAGCATTCCCTGATCTTGGAGCAGAGCATTAGTGCTTCAGGAGGGAGGCAGGCAAAGTGTCTGTCAGAAACACACCCGTGATTTGGCCTCCTCAGATCAGAGGTGCCAGCACAAAACTCATTTTAATCAATGCATTGTCATTTTCTGATAGCCCCTATGTTCAGCTAGAAGTTTCTATCACTTGTGGTGTCTGGAGAGAAAAGTTCCTGAGTATTTAATGGTGTATTGATTTAGACGTTAACTTTGCCATTACCTAATCTAATTTTGGAGATAACTGTAAAACTATTGAGTACCAGTTGTTGATCTGCACAGTTTATTTTTCTCGGTCTTTTAAAAATAATAGAGATGAGGTTTTCTGTTTTTCAAGGAGATTGTAAAGGTGTTAGGTTGATTGCTGATCAGGCTGAGATGATGAAACTTGTATCCCTCATTTTAGAAGAATTTGCTTTCTTTCTAAAGACAATCATGTCAAACCCAGAGGGAACCAAAGTGTACGTAGGGATGTTTCAGTGCAGAAACTAATTTGCAGTCATTTTACTGCACTTATGGATGAGTAGAATAATAAGTCATTCATAGTGACTTTAAACCTCATGAAGTAAGTGGGATGAAGACGAGTATGGAATACAATGTTGTGTGTTTGCATTTCTTTAGTTAAGAAATGAAATACAGGCAGCATTGAGGAAAAAAAGACAAAAGTTAAACTTTATGAATTACTTTTAAGCTTGTGTAACAGATAAGGTGAAATATTTCCCATAGATATTTATCATAGAGTGAGGAAATCAATACATTCAGGCTTAATCACAAAGCACTTGTGTCTGTGCTCTGGGGTTTGACAGTTACAGAAGCTTTGATTTAATGTACAAAATACGCTCTGAGCGAGGGAAGCTTGCATTGCTGCGTTGGCTGGTTTGGAAAGGGAGAACTGGGCTGGGGCCCTGGTCAGATACCCACAGCAGTGCTGCTTCTGAGCCACAAAGCTGCCCTTGCCTTTGACCTTCACAGGCTTTAGAATACGTTTGAGGATACTAGCTAGATGAGTGAATATATACTTCAAACGGCCATTAGAATGCAATCTATTTGAAATATTTTCTAGGTATGTTTTTCTGGTTTTCCTCTACCTTTATCAGAATAACATCTGTTCAATTCTCAGTTTGTTTGATGCTTAGGCATCTGTTCACTGCAGTTGCAGGAATGTAATTTCTGTAGCTTCTGGTGTTGTCTTTTAACTGTGAGTTGCATAAATAAAGTTGGCTGCCAAAAATAGTTTTTATTTTCTTCTTAGACAAAGAGGATTTAGATGCTGAAAAAGTCTGATAACTTATTTTCTTGCTTGACTTGCAGTTCAATGGCATTGTGGGATTTTCCTTTCAGTACTGACAGTTCTTTAGGTATAACTAAAAGGATAGTTGGTTTGAATTTTCTGTGTCTCAGCTAGGTGAATTCACATAATATATCAGAAATTTGACTGTTGGCCTTTCCTTTGGCACCTGCCTATATTCCAGGTCTGAATAAATGCATTAATGATGCTGAATAGTGTTCCAGGTGTCCTTAGCACTCTCAAAAGTATGAAAGGATTATGAATTTCTCTGGTCCTATTATAATGTTATATACCATTGTTCATGTGGATACAGCAACCCACATTATTTTTAGCCATCAGTATGGATTTTTGAATTTTGCTTTGTCTAAGGCCAGTATTGTTCTTTAGTACAGAAGTAGACATAGACATCTGCCATAGGATTTCACATGAATACAAATATTAAGAACCAATTTTTGGCATTAAGGTATGAATTGGGATATACAAGAAGCAGATAATTTAGAGAAAAAATAGTCAGTTTTCATTGCTGATGAGTTCCCAAATATAATAATAATATTTATTCTCCTTTCCTTTTTTCGTTTTTTTCATAGCAAGTCTGATTTGGATTTCCACAGTGAAGGCTAGAGAAAAAACTAGTGATTCCAGTTAGTTTTCATTTACTCCTATTCGACAAATTATGGACTTATAGGTAAAATATTTTTGTTCAGCAGAAGTGACCTCAGCAGTGACTCACCAGCTAGAAATATTGCCTACATTTTAGTTCTGAAAAATTTAGTAAAACTTGCTCAATGCTTGACAAATTTATTAGATTTCCCTGGTTTTGACTGTATTTTTAACCATGACTTTCACTTATGACTTTCACCTATGACAGTTAAGTAATAATGTTATTTCAGAATGTACTTAGGTCATTAGCTTTTTTAGATCTCATTGCTGTTTTGTCCAATAACTAATGTGGAGGTCATGTGCCTTTTTGCTGGGGTAATATTGCAAAATCATCGACATCAACTTGGAAGTGTGAGTGGATTGTATCTCTTCTTACTCCAGTTAGAGTGAAAAGATTCTTCTAGAAAAGAAGTTTCTCTAAAATTCCCTTTTCTGAAATATGTTGAGAGTCAATCTTTATAATTCTTCACTGCCGATAATTTTTGGTTTTATTTGTGAGATTGAATTTCTGAGGGACTAAGTCCTTCAATGAGTTTTCCAGTTGTAATTACAATTTCATAATTATTTTACTGTTTCTGTTTATTCTGGAAAGGTGTTCCTGGAGCAAGCAGATGGCTCCTATCACCAAGCTTCCTGAGGATGGAATTGTACTTGAAAATCCTTTGAAGCATAGAGGCATCATTCTGAACAAATTTGTTTTCAATATTTTACTATAAAACTAAAAATGCTTTGTGGAAAATAAGATGACAAAAGTACTCTTACTAGTGCTACAAGTCATCTTCTTGTTTTGTTTCAACTAGCTAGATCTGATAGTAACTTTCTTATTTTTCTACACTTGTGATAACTCAGTGCAGATTGACAGCGTAAGTAAAATCTGAGATTCCATTTTTGTATGGGTTTTGGAATAGATTTAGAATAATCTATTTTTGAAGCTGTGTAACAATAACTTCTTTCTAGCAACATTTAAAATAATTATCGACAACAATGCATTTGAGCTGAACAGTTGAATTGGACTCCAATCATTTATACATATGCAGATACTTCCAACAGTGTGGCAAATGTGGTTTAATTTTTTCACAGTGGATTGTGGTGGTACTGACAGTCTTCAAGCAGCTCATTTCCCCAGGTACTCTGAAATGGCTTGAATAGAGCAGTACAGCTCAGAGGCCTTGCTCTGAAACCTTGAGTCATTTGCTGTCCTGTATAGATGTGGTAAGCACAGTTCGTTCTAGGTACCCTTGGGTTTTATGCTTTTTTTTAAATGTGGGGGGTTTTTTTAATGTTTTTGTTGTGTATCACTATAGGGTGAGTTCTATGTTGGATTCTATGTGAAGATAAAAGATTTTATATGGTTCAAGATGATACGAATGAAGAAATAAAGAAATAAGAATTTTGCAGGTATATTAAAATTCCTAAGTAAAGACTGTTTCCATTGCACTCAGCTGATGGGGATTAGATCAATAGACTGCAATAGTGATCAATACCTGCAAGACCACATTGTTGGTCAATTCAGATAAAATAATTCTGGCTACAAATAATTAATAGATGTAAAAAAAAAATCCTGTTCTCACCCTGCTTGTCTTTCATTGTCTCCTGCCTGATCTGTTAACGTTGTTTTTTGATCTAAAGGTTTGGAAACTTGGTATTGCAAGGCTTGATTTATAAGCTGCCCCTAGAAATTTTCTCATCATTTTCTTCAATATCAAAAGTTTCTGTATCTCTATAATGTTGGAATAAGATATGCTTACACTTCACTTTGGAAATCTCTTGATCTTAAAGGAAAAATACAGACCTTCAGACCTCAAAATGGACTCTGTATTAGTATTGATACTAATTTACTGTCCTTACTTGTAGTTATCAGATTTATTCTAGAAGTGTTTTGGTAAAGTGTCCAGCAATCTAGTGGATTTTGATGCTATGTTTATTTGTGCCAAGGTCTTAATTTTGTATCACTTTATATTTAGGCCCTCATTTTGCTCCCCTTTTATTTTTACTTTTACCATTTTACCTTGTCACAGAATGTTGTTCTGGTGAATTGTTTTTTTTCAGTTTGTCTTAATTTCTGTAGAATGGTTCTGAATCCCTGGAAGTGTTCCTTTGTGTGGACTATAACCTTATGGAATTATCAGTAATGGTTAAAACTCACCTCATTATGATGAAACATTTTCACTCCCTAGTAATAGGCACATCAAATGCAAATTCTTGTTTTTTGCTTTATTGCACGTTTTTGTTTGTGCATCTGTGACAATGCAAAGGTCTGCTTTTTTCTACTAACTTCCTCTGTTCCTTGTACGTTTTTGAGAAGTTTTGTACAGAAGGGCTGAAATTGGAGCAGAACAGCTCTGGACAAAATCTTTCTCCTGCTAGTAGTCACTTTCCATTATCTGTTATTGGGGAAATAGCATACTCCACATGGAAGAAAGCTCCAGGGTACTGATGAGGATCATGTGGAGTCACCTACATTTGTCTGTGTAGAGCTGAGCTTTATTTAGAATGGTTAATGCTGATCAGGAGCTAACAAAGCTCCTGACTCCCTGCCAGCTCCATGCACAATTACCCCAGTCCCTGGAGTGTGGTGCTGAGGCACTGCAGCTGCTGACTGGTAATGCAGCATCATGCCAGAATTAACCCTGCTGAGCCAGCTCCAATGTTTTCCCCATCTGTAGTCTGCTTATTTTCCACCCTAAAAAATCTGCTAACAAATGAAAGCTGAATGTAGTCATCAAATTGTCCACATGAAATTCTCCTATTTTGTATGAATAAAACCAACCAGTTCTGATTTTGTGTCTTATGAAGTTTCACAGAATGCTCTTTACTAATTACAATAACCTACAGATGCAGAAATGTTTCTGCTCATTTTTCCCTGGCTGCCAGGTCAGCTCTCTACAAAGGCTGATGCACATCCAGCTTTCTCCCAGCTGTTTGCCTACAAATTGCAAGTCAATATTTGATTGTCAGCCAATTGCCTTTTCTGAACTTGATTGAAGTAATTTTTCTTTTACAAATAATATATGTATAAATAATTATTTATTTACAAATAATAAATGGAATTTATTGAAAGTAAGAAATTCAATTTATTATTTGTAATAATAATAGCTATTTCTCCTTGCCACTCTGGCTCCCGTGCCAATACAGACTTCTATAACTTGGTCTGATGCAGAGAATGAGCCTTTTCCAGGAGAATCTCCTTACAGATAAGTGTGCATTGTCTGAAAGAAGCCAGGCTTGGTGCATGATGGCTCTAACAGCTTCATGGTTGGTACATCAGAGACACAGTGTCTGTGGAAAAGGCAGATCTTGCTCATTTCTCCATTCCTTTGCACTTTTATTTCAGGGATCTGGGATGCTGAAGGAAAAAATTAGATAGTTAATTTGAAAAAAAAGGAGCTATCGCATAGATTCACAAGGTTTATCCTAGCATCTGTTTTTTAATTAACAATGAGAAATGGCTCATAACTTAAAAAAAAATATGCAGAATTTAGGAACCAGAATATGTATGTGTAAGATGCAACTATTTAGACAATGAAATTTATATAATGGGTTGGCATTCGTAACAAAAGGTTTTGAACTTGACGTAATAGCTGTAACAAAAAAAAAATATTCCAATAATTATCAGAATGTCATCTAGATGTCATCTCTTCTTTAGGAAAGCATATGTAAGCTAGAAGTTAAAGCACATTTTTAAAATCAGGGTTTTAAAAACTGTAGAGTTTTCTAATGGATGTGTTTTGATGCTTTTTGATGTATACACTAGTCACTGCCAGTCCTTTAACAGGACCTGCTTCCTGTTTCTTGTCAGTTCTGGTCAGCTGGTAAGAACAGTAAAAGTGCTCAATGATACCAGTTTTGAGGGTGGTGCCCTGAGAGTGCTCTTAATTGCTTGAATCATGCATGCATTAAACAATGCACATCCACAGCAATTAAATGCCATCAGTGTGAAGTCTGTTTATACAGTTTTGTTGTAAGACCTGGAGAAGAACTTAAAATAGCAATATCTAATAATAGAGAATGTATAATAGAAAGACTTAATAGTGTGGAACAATTCTTTCTGCAGAGGGTTTTGCAGAAAGCACACAGACTGTCCTAGTGCCTCATGTTGCCAAACACCAGTATTGCCCTGCTGCCGTGGCTTTTTATAGCCACACCTTTATTCCAAGCTTAGCCCGGCTTGGTCCTTGGTCCATGGTACGGCAGGAGCACCTGTCCTGCCTGAGGTCCAGCTGTTCCCAGCTGTGGCCCTTCACTGCTCCAACAGGGATGTGATTCCCAGGGCTGAGGGCAGGTGCCAGGTGAGCTCCTAGCTGAGCTGCCCTTCAGCCTAGGCAGGGCTGGGCAGTGCTTGGTGACACCAGGGCTGTCCGTGAGCTTGGTCCTTGGTGACATCAAGGCTGTCTCTGGCCTTGGCCCTTGGTGACACCAGGGCTGTCCCTGGCCTGGCCCTCAATGACGCTCGGCCGCTGTCCCGGGGGAGCTGCGGGATATAAACCGTGCTCAGGGGCACAATGCAATGATTAACAAAAGCCTTCAGGCTGGGAAATGCTTCCATCTGTAGCACAAATTCTCAGTGCCATGCCATCTGCATCCTTTCTTTCTTACTCCTGCAGAATCCTCACCTCATTGTATTTTATAGCTGTTTGACACGCGCACACTCAGTAAAGCAAATTTATTGTCACCTCTTATGTTATAATTAAACTAGAAAGGTTTATAGAATTAGGAAATATGGAGTTAGGCCTGGTGGTTTTCTAACTTGTTTATGAGTAGGAGGAAACAAGAGTATTTTGCTGAGTATCTTTAATTGTAAAAATGTTAACAGTAGGTCATTTGATGTTTTTGCATACAGGGAAAGTAAGATATTATTTCCTGTTACAAATGGGTGAAACATTGGGATTTAAAATGTTTAACCATTTCATTTTCAATCTTCTGATTTTAACAACAGAAATTTTTGGCATATGATTGACTCTGTGCAGAGATAATTTATTTCAATCTTCTATTTACGCGATGATCTCTTGCAGTAAAGAAGGGGAGGGGGAATGAAAAAGGAGAAAGAAGGATGGAAGTTCTGGAAGTTCACTTACAGAAAGGGCTTGCTTTGCTTCCAGTGTTACTGCAATGGATGGTAGCACTCAGTTCAGATGAGGAAGAAATTTTAGTTTAAGAAATTACATTGTCAGCTAAAGCTCAAATAATTGATTAATTTTCTGCAGCATAGCTTGCACATGTCTGCATCTGTGTTCAAAATGAGTAAAAAATATTTATGACTTTATATTCAGGCTTACTTTTATCAGATGAAATACAAAATTTCTGCTTTGGGCTGGAATGCTGTCCAGCTTCCTTTTCACGTTATCTGAATTCTGTGCTGGCACTAAGGGTGAGATTTTTGCTGGATTGCACAATTTCAGGTAATAGTGATAGTTTCTCTTCAAAACCATCAGCCATTTCCAATTATAGTGTCCATTATCAGGAAAATAAGCTTTCTAGCTTGCACTTCTTTCATAAATGCTTAGTCTTGTCCAGATGCAGGGACGCCAGTGAACAGGTTCTTTGATGTAAAAAACCAAGCATGTATTCCTAGACACTTCTAAAGATATGAAATCTTTTGAAGTTTTGTGACAGTTGTAAGCAAAAGTTTTTGGCCTGAAAGCTGCAGTGCTTAATGACTTATGTGTTTGAAATTAGAGTATTGTAAGGTAAAAAAATAATAACTGATATTACCAGCAGCAATATGCATTCCTATTCCATTGCATTTCATATGAGACAGATTTATATATAAGAAATTAAATCTAAAGAGTTTACTTCTTTTATGTTACAAGATTATGTTAAAAACAACAAACAGGATTTCTTTTTTCCTAAATTGCAGGAAAGCAAGTTTTCTGACTTTGAAACCTAGTGTCAAGGTTTTTCTAATTCTGAAATGTGTTCTTTCATTTTGATGTCTCTTTTCTTTTTTTGTGCCAGTGGGATAGCACAGTATAATGTCATTTCTAATTTCTCATACTTTGAATGATTTTTCAGAATTTTTTTCTTCCATATCAAAGATGGTGTTTGTGGCAATTCCTCATTAGTCTGTTTATTTATGGGTTTGCTTATCCCCTTTAATAATACTTCTCAATCTTGCTCCATGTTATATAAAAAGTAAAATACTATAAGAAACATTCTTTGCTTAGTATTAAAGAAATAGTATTTCTAATAACTCTAGAAGGGTATTATTTTACTCATCTCTTTCTGTCCCCAAAAATATCTGACTCTCCTTTTCACATAACATGCCTCAATGTTCTTGAGGTGGTAAAATTTGCTATCACCATCCCTGCCTTGATTGCTTCAGGCTTTTAGTAATAATGTGTTGTTCTTTCATTTCTGTCTTTGCTTTCTGCTTTTTAATAGGTAGACATAAGATTAAATTTTAACATTCTTTAATAGACATGTTTGACAAGCACAGAAGTTCATGAGGTAGTAACGAATGTTTTTAATAACTTTTTACCAAAGTATTTACTTGGGGTTTAGATCTTACAAGTTACAAGTTATTGTATTTTTAATTAAACAAGGAGGTTTAATGAAGGTATGTTTTTAAGCTAGGGAACTTTTTTCTGCTATGCAGTTTTGGTTTGGTTTCATTAAAAAGTAAATGATCCTACATAGAAGATTCAATAGATAATGAGTTCTCACTTATGGCTTGTCATTTGAATAGAAATGGGGAAGCCTGGCATTATGGAGAAATTAGATCCTAAGGTATGACAGTCAGGACTAGTCTGTACTTGGTTCAGTAAAATGTAAGTAGATACCCTTAATTATTTTTTACTTAAAAGAAAAATCTCCATAACCAACCAACCAAACAAAAACTCCCTACTTTTTCATCATAATCTGCTTGAGAATGTATTGAATAAAACGTTTATGCTGATAAAAATACTGCCTTTTAGATGTGAACATTGTTTCACATTGAAATAGGGAGAATTTCAATGGCATGCTTTTTTTTGTACTCTTAAGAAAACAATGAGTAAAATAGCAACAGCTAGATAGACAGAATTGTATGATATAGTGAAAGGAGAAATAATTTTATCGTCAGGTTGCAAATAAGGAAATTTATATTAATTTTTTGTTCTTTGATTTGATCATCATACGGATGATGCATGGGTTACACTGGTGGGAGAATTCAACTTTAGGTCTATTGGGCAATTTGTAAGAAAAATATGTAACACAATTTTTATAGTTTTTTAGAATGTTTAGTGTTGAGTCTTTTTATTTCTAGGAGAAACTCATGGATGGAATGCTAATTTTAATAAAGAATTCAAAAAAGTTACCTTCAAACTTGCTTTGTTTAGTAGAAGATCTGTGTTTGACAGAGAGTGAAAACAAATGCACATGAAGCAATATTTCTCCAACATTTTTATTCTGTAAGGCTTATTCTTCCAACAAGAAAGTAACCCCACTTTTTACTGAGTCATTTTTTATGCTATTACTGCTTTTTACTCATATTTCCACAATTGCTAAAACAACTTCTAAAGTCAAACAATTTTGTTACTGTCCTTTACCACAGCCTTTTTTTTGGGCTAAATATTAAATAGTATCCTGGTCTCAATTCAAACAAATGTCACTGACAAGACTTATTTGGTTTAATGGATAAACATTGTAAACCAACAAACACTTTATAAATAATGTACTAATATTGGGCTGGTGAAAATTTAATTGAAGAAATTAATCTAATCAGCATTGCCCTGTCTAAAAAAGTGGAATGTTTCAGTAACAGTCTAACATAGTATTGATATTGCATAAGATTATATGAGACAGGAATGAAGAAGTTGCCAGAAATTATTAGAAAAACCTTCAGAAGAAACTGTTTACCAATATCTTGTAATGTGCTGTCATAACCAATAATTGTTATTGTTTCAGGTGTATGCAAATTTTAATTGTTTTGAAATTTAATGGAGAGGCACCTTGTCAGTGTATTTTCTGAAAAACTAAGTTCTACCAGAGGGGAAAACTTATTGGGAAGCTTCTGAAGCTGGTAAGCTCATGACCAGAGGCTGTTAAATGCAGTTTTGCCTTGTTCCTGGAGCATGCAGATTCTATCAGGAAAAGTGTGTCTTCAGTTACCCCTTCTATCAGACTGTCAGGGTTTGATTTCTCCTATGTGTATGGGTTCATATATCAGGATCAATTAACTAAATGATCTAATAGTGGGAAACCCCCCTCCCCCCCAGAATTCACCACTGTTATCTAATTCTGGCTAGAGCCATGGTGGTTACTACATATTTGTTAAAAGATAGAAAAATGAGGGATTATTTTGTGAATTTTCAGCCCACAAAATGGGGGAATATGTTTTTATATATAAGAATGTTATGTGACAGCAAAGCTTTTGGACCTTTGTCCCCAACATGCATGAATATTCATCTCTGTCACTTTCTGACAGCTGGCTGTTCATTGTGGATATCCACTTACAAGTGAAACAATGCTAAATGACAATGAACCCTCAACTTAATTAGGTAAACTATTGGCTGTGACAAAATGTACTTCAAAATCCTTGTTTACTTCTACATTTCACATAGACTGCAGGTTTAAAAAGAGGATTTATTTTTATTTTTCCTCCTACAGCCACTGACTTACCCCCTCCATAGATTTTTTTTTAATGGGTTACCTGAGGTAATTCTTGAGACAATCAAGCTCCAAATATAGAATGGCCACAATAGAATTCCAAATGAAAGCTTTGAGTGTGTTCCTACATGTTTTATTTAACAGCTTCTCAATTTAGGGTCACATGTTTTGGATTCCAGCTAGTTAAATTTTTAGTAGTCTTTAAGGATGTAATATAACATACAAAGCTCTTGCATTTAGGCATTCTCATGGTAGATATGATAGCTGAAAAGCAAAATGTGTTTTTTCCTAAGCTACCTTCAGATAGAACTTCTGAGTTATAAGCCTGTTTCCCTTGGATGTGGACTCCCTTCCAGATACCAGTGATCAGTGAGGTGTATCTGTCCTGGGTCAGACAGTTTTAGGCAGACAGTGTAAAACACACTCGAGAGCTTTACGCTCCTGCTGAGAGCTGTTCACATTGATTTAGCTTGGGAAGGGCTGGAGTTTGCATAGCCTGTCAAATTTGGGTCATTTGAGCTGACTGCAATAACCTCCCATACAAGATTGTGACCTTGCAGCCATGGTAATCAACCAAGACCATCATTTTCCTGTAACTCTGCATATAATAGTTCATGTATGTTTGTAGTATCTATACAATTACCAGTGAATGAGAATCCTGCTGTACTTGCATAAACAGAGGGAAGGAATGATTCCAATAAGAAAGAGCTTCCAGTTTGTCACAAAGAAAATGGGTGGTGGGACATGGAGACCTAGCAGTGTTTGCTCCATGGTTGGTGTGTCATGACAGTGAAGAAAAAGTAGTGCTAGAGGAAATATTTGTGGCTTTCTTTGGAAGTAAATGGGAAAGCTGCCTGTCTCCAGTCTAATAATCCTCCTGCCCTATCTACCCTCTCCATGTCTGCCTGCAGCAATGGAAGTGTAGGAGTTTGAGGCAAGAGTTCTCTTTAGCAGGATTATATTAAATTCTCCTAAAATGAGAACTGCACAGTTTCACAGACACAATTTAAGTTGAAATAACTATTTGAAAACCTATTATAGAAGAGCCCCTGCACAAAGAATGTGTCAGTTTAACAAAACCTATTTCAGTTAACCTGGCATGACTTCAGTAACCAGATTCCATGGGAATTGCCTACATTGTGCTAGCCCTGTATCAGTGGTTCATGGTTGCTGTATAAACATAATTTTCTAGCTATAGAAGATTTTATATAAATGTAATTCTTGGAATTACTGTCCAGTTTTGACTAATACATATTTTGCAAAGTGCATAGTAGATGTCCTACTGTGAATGGGCATCCTCTTCCATTATTTACATATTCAAATCATCGTTTCCTCCAGTGTGTATTCTCAAATGAAACCTCATTAAAGTATCTGATGAAAGACTTCAGCTAAAATACCTGTTTTATTTAAAAATACCCATACTTTTTCTTTCTTTGCTCTTACAAAGTGTAGAGGTATGACTGCTTTGGTGAGTTAAGGCAGTTCAGAGATATCTAAAGTCTTACGTGACATGAGATAAAGAACCAAGTTATACAGCCTTGAAATATGACATGGCAGACTTTTTTTCTACTGCAATAAGGTAGATTTTAAAAATAAAAAACTTCCAGAACACAGGAATTTTGCTCTTACCCAAGAGATTGTATTATTAACAGGTAATCTATATATATTTTTTTTTGTACTTAAAAAATCAATAAACAGCCTGAGCTTTCATATGGTACTGAAAATAAGCTGCATGATGAAGAGGTCAGCTGTAATTTGTGAGAGTTTTGCCTAGTGCTTTCTTACCTTGAGTGCTTTTATCTTCTCTTCCCTACTAACACACATACGTAGTGAAAATTATCTCCTTTCTTGGATCATGATGGCATCTTTTTTATGGCCACAGTTCTGGATCTAATGTAGGTCCTTTCTGAGAAGTGCAGCACTGCTGTCCCCATGTGAAACACACTTCTGCTGCTTTGGAGACATGACAGAGTTCAATCAAGATTGCTTATGATTTCTGTTCCAGTGCTACATGAGAGTATGTTGAGACAAGAGATCTCCAAAATGTGCCATGAATATAAAGAAATGTGAGAAAAAAAGAAAGATACTAAAATTTCTGAAATATGATAGAGAAAAGAAACTGTTTATTCAAATCCACATACATCTAAAGGAATAGAGTAGCAATCAATCTTCATAGTGTCAGGAGGGCTGGGAAATAATGCAGAGCTGATATTAGTGAACTGAACTTAGAGCATCTGTCTTCTCATATCTATTTCCCACTGCAGTTAAAAGATGAGGAGCCCTAAAAGAACTAATTTAAAACCAGTTTTTAATTCTGAGCTGTGGGTTTTTTTGCTTTTCATATGAGAACCTAATGAACCGCAGCATGCAGATCACAGTTTTGCTCATTAAATTTTAGGAATGTTCATTTCTTATATGTATTTATAATAAGTAGTTCCTGTTTATAATAAGATACAGCACGATGCTCAATATAATTTTATGAGGCAAGATGAAAATGAGTTGTTTATATCTTGAAAATACAAAAATACATTTGAATGTCTTCTAAGGATGCAACAGCCTTGTTAGGATAATGTACTTCTGTTGAATCAGTGGAATTGGAGCACATACCAAAAAGGTATGCACATTTTTAATAAAAAAAAAAAAAAAGGATGGTGTTGGTGGTCCATGCTTCAGTCCTGAAAAAGTTCTTTCTACGTTACACTTAAGTATTATCCTCTTATGTCTGTGGATGTATTTGGAAGCATTGGCATATAAATATACTGGTAAATGTCTTTCAGTAGGGATGTACTTCTGAGGTTTATACAGCTGCAGGAGAGTTGCAGCTGTAACTACATTTATTTATAAAATATGTGTATTGTGCCTTTTAATTATCTTTGACAGTGTATAAATGCACTTGTTTGAAGGAACAAGGAAAAACTTTTTTCCCTTTTTTTTCCTTTTTATTTACTTCAACTTAGTAGAGTTATGAAGGGGGCTTTGATGGTTATTGGAGCAAAAGTAAGGAACAAACAGATAACCTCGATCAAATTAATAGGCTAGCTGAGATTAATTGCTGCAATCTAAGATGCTGACAAAGTGGATTCTAGTAGGGGTTTTAAAAATATTTATGGCAATTATAAATTTCAGTGTGAGATGCAGAAAGGCTGCTGTCTTACTTAAGCCTTTTTTTGTGCAAAGGAACTTTGAAATCGTTGTAGTCCACATTTTTTGAGAGTTTTCATGCTTCTTAGAATATTATTAGGGAAAAATTACTTCTTGGTCACAGAGAGGAATAAGTTAGTTGTTTTATTAAAATGAAAGTTTTGAAAGGCCATTTTTCTGGCCCAGTGTTTTTATACCTGTCAGTTACGAGCATCCATATCTAGAACAATTTGTCTATGACTTTTTTTATAACAAAATTAACTATAGAACATGTTATGGAGCCTTTGCTTCTGTATGACACGTGCAATTTAAACTGAATTATGTTTTTTGTACTCCCACTTAATAAGCAAAATAGCTTGTATGTGGAAAAAATTAAAATAAAGCTGATTAAATTAGTCTAATTTGATATCTTTTTGAGGCACAAAAGTTTGGTTTTCAATGTTTTATGACAGCACACATGCAAATGACATTGTATTGTATGGTATAAAGCTATGAAGCAAAATCCACGTTGTGCCTGTTTTGGCTGAAGTTGGATGCTTTTAGGTTGTTGCTGTCAGTACTGTTTTGTTCTGAAACAGTGAGCACATTAAAACATCCTTAAAGTAATTTTTTATTCTTTTGGCCCCAGTTATGACCCTTAAGCATAGATTATAGATAGGGCTAAGAGTTCTATCTAAGTCAATATTAGATGACAAAAATCTTGCTATTTTACTTTATTTACTGAAAACCCCAAGTGTTTTGACATGGGTGAACTTTGTGATGGCTTCTGAATGGAAGTGTATCTAACTGGAGATTTTATTGTCATTCATGCACAAATAAGGAGGCTGATGTTTATAGACAGTTAAATATTGGAGGTAATCTAAGACATTCTGACAGATTGTTTGCTGCTGTCAAAGCCCGGGAGATCCATTAGAGTTGCCAGTACTGGGAGTTCATAAAAATTGAAACAGCAGTACTTAATTCTAAGTCTAAAGAACAAACCTCTTATAGCCAAAACAAAAGAATTTTTAAATCAGAACAGAAAGTGTTTGGAGAGATTTCACCAGGAGCTTCCTTCACTTAGAGGAAGTTTCCTTCACACATGGAGGAAAGTCATCTTTGGAGTGGCTGATAATAGAGCTCCTCATATTGAAGTTCAGTCACGGTGGAGAGAAAATGTAGGCAGCAAGACTGGATGGTTTTGGCATTGTAAACACTTGAAGATCAGCATGTTTGATGCACCTAAGAAAGTAGTTAATGCACAATGCAGGTCCCAAGAGTACTCCAGATTTCAAGAGAATTAGGTAGGATGATGGAACTATTGTCTTCCCACTTTGCTTTCAGTTACTAAGATGAAAGTAATGCTCACAGTAATTTTATATGCTCTCAAAGACTCAGAATGTTCTGTGGTGTGCTCTGCTTGTTCTGCTGAGCCATGCTGGCTCACTTGTTTGAGGGCAGATGAAGTGGTAGTCTAAGAGAACTCATGAGCTATATTTTGGATGATGTCTGTATATGTCCTTTCTAGAGTTCTAGGAATTCCATTGTTTTTCCATGACTAGACTTACTCATTAATTTTTATATGGGGTATATGAAGTGTCCCCTTCTGTACTCAGAATGTCAACAGAAGTTATTTTTGGTTTTTTTCTTCCTTTGTAAGCACATGAAATCTGTGAGGGATAGTGTTCCTGAATGGCTGCCTGGATGAGCAGAAAGAGATTAGGAGGATAAAAGTGTCAAGATTTTTTTCCCTCTAAATTGCCCTTATTTTTATGTAATAAAACTTCACATTTTTACCAACCCCATTTTTCAAAGCCCTGGTGAGAACAGCCCATTTCTGTCTTACTTCAAAGGAACACCTTCCTGCCTGACTTTAAATCTACAGGCTCTTGCTCCAGCTGTGGCTTCAGTTCATCAATTACAGTCAGTTCTGGGTGCTGCAGAATTCTGATAATGAGACTTTGTCATTTTATATAGGTCACCACAAGGACCCAAGGACAGAAATCAGATAAGAGGAAGCAATTGGAAAGGAAATGTGAAAATTCAGTAACCATATCTTTTAATAGAGAGCTAATTGGGTAAAACTTCTAATCCAGAAGTCTGATTAGCAAAGCCTTGGTTAGGATTTAAGACATTATACTTATGGCCTTTCCTTTCTGGGTGGAAGACATTATGTGATGTCCATGGATTCAGACACTTTAAAGTGCAGAGGCTCACTGTGCCTGCCAGGTTTTTCCATAGAATCCAGGTAGATCAAGTGTTAGTGAATATTTAAATATTTTGCAGGTATAATCACTGTGCAGAAGACTGAATATTGGAAAGCTTCTCTCCTCCTCTCCCTCATTTTAAGCACCTTCTTGTTTGCTTAGAGATGTAGTATTTAGCAGCCAAGGATATCCTGGAGAGTATGAAAAATCTCTGTAGAACCGAGGGGATTTTGCCTAGCAAGTGGATGAGCAGTATAATTAATTTGTAGGTTTTTCTTTGATCTTTGAGAGATTCCAAAATTATGATGATCCATGTAGCAGAAGATCCAAATAAAATTCAGCAGGTCATTAGTAAAATAAGTATTGATGGTAGCACTAAAAGGCCAAGTCAGGCTTGGATTAAACTATGATTTAGCATTATATGAATTAAAAAAAAGATTTTGAACATAGTCCAGAAATTTAGTCTTTTGTAATTATAAGCATCTGATACACCAACAATGAGAGGTGAATTCTGATACATGTGTGTTTATGTTATAAAACTCACAATTAAATGTTTGTCTTCATTCACTGAAAACAAACTGATCTGAAGAAAGTGCAAGATTTCAAAAAAAGAAACAATGGGGATGTATGCCAATGAATATAAGTTTCGGATGTGAATGTTGCATGCAGGGCCCACTATTAAGTTTTTATTTTACTTTGTTTTTACCTGTAATTTAAGAATATGTTGTAACTAACAACACTTATGTATGGCTTCTGGCTTATCCTCAAGAAGTTACTGTATCCTCAAATAAGTGGAACAAAATGTAAATCCCCTTCAGTTTATAAAGAAGTAAATATAAAAAGTCTTCCATAATTTTCTGTGTCTTGTAAGATTCAAGGGCTCTGAGTAAAAAAAAAAATAAATTTGAAAGTATTTTTAACTGGAATACTTTTTGGGACAGATACAGACAAAGAGGTGTACTTGTAGTTTCTTTTCCTTTATGTGTAAAGTTCTCTTAACCAGCATGGAATTTACTATTGTTACATCTTATCTATAAGAAATACTTAGAGAAGTTAGGCTGAATTTTCTTTAAAAGAAAATTGATAAATGTAAGCTTTACATTTCAAGGAGCAAATTAAAATTGTGCCTAAATATTATTATACACAATCAAAGTTTGTTGATATGTAATTGTGCAGTCATAGCAATTGTTTAGAAACACTTTATTGTTTAGTGTGTATTTCCACAAAGATATACTTTAAGAACTTGACTTTGAGTGCTAGAGGAGTGGGGACAGAAGGGAGTTTTTGTCTTTGGCTAAAATAGGACCAGAGCTCTGACCTGCAGAGGACACAGTTTGAAATAAAAGTTTGTGAACTCAACTCAAGAATGAATTTAAGAGTGACACAGTCCCTAATAACCAAGACACATTGTAATGTACTCTATGGATCTGAGAGGATTGTGAAAGGAGTAAATTCCTACTTATTTCAACAATTACAGCAGTGAAATGAAATATTCTCCCATTTGATCCGTGTGGGAAAGGAGGGTGGATGCCACAAGGTAAGAAAGGGAATAATGGGTGGAGCTGATGCAGTAAAGGTCAACTGTGAGATAGAAATATCTCATTCTGAAGATAAGTCTCAATCGCTTTTGCTGCTGGATAAGCAGAGAGCGTATTTTGAATGTGTGTGATTTTTCTTTTTTCCCCTTCTCTTTCATAAATGTAAATCCACATTTCTAAAACAGTTAAGCAGATTTCTACTGCAAGACTAGGAGAGCCTTTATAGGATGGACTGACATTAAATCACAGAAATGTGGCGCATTTCTACCAATCTCGGGCTGAGGGGATCTTTTTTGAATGTCAAAGAGAAGAAATTTTATTTTGTATTAAATAGAAATAGATAGGCTACTGCCCCATGAATCTTATATAGGGTATTTTTCTCTAACACCACCCCCTACCTCCCAGCTTGCTATGTATTGTGTTATTATTTTGGAAGTTATCATTGTTGTAAGAAACAGCAAAACCAGGAAATTTTCTGATGCATTTTTGAAAATACGGTTTTTGAGGCAGATGCCAGTAATACACACTGAACTAAGTGATCTATGGAACATATTTTTCGTTCTGAATAGGCTGTTCATATGTTTGGTATTTATGAAATAATTTATATTTTGTTTCTTCTTCAAATTTTGCTTTTCCTCTCAAATATTTTTTGACAACAACCTTTGTTGTTGTCTTTCAGTTTATTTACTCCTACCCCTTGCATCCCTAATGCAATTTCATGATGCCAATGCACACTATCTGGTGCTTGGCTTTTGGCCTGTGGGTAAATATTGATTGTAAGAAAAATTAAGGTCGATGTCCAGTTTGGTTCAGTTTTTTGCTGCAGAGATCAGAGAATCTGTAGTATTAGGGAGTGTGATTTACCCTGTAATTTACCAGGTGTTTTTACTTTTTCATATCAATTTTGGGAGACTATATAAACTGACACATTTTGCTCGGTGAATTTCGTATAGTTGGAATATGCTGACAAGCTAATAATTGTGTCTATAAGGAATTTAAAGGAAAAATTGCATAGTTTGTGGGTGTAGTCATATGTAATATGGAGTCAGATGCATCTTTTGGTAAGAGCTCTTTATGGGAAATAAAAATTACAAGGAGAAAAGGTTGAAGAATTCTCTGAGAGCAGAAAAGGAGATAGTTAAGATTAGTGTAAAAAAGCTTCAGTATATTTGCTTGTCTTGGGTAGTAAATCCTAGCCACAGAAAGGCTGGTACTGGGATGGAGGTAAAAAGATAGTTTTACTTTTGGAAATATTTCAATATTTCTATAATAAGCAGAGCAGGTAAATAGGTCAAATAGGTATGGTATGCTGGCTTTTATCTAAAAAAAAAAACAGAGAAAGAATGTATGATATTGCTTTGTTTTGCAATATCATAGCAATTTGAAATCTAATAAGGATTGGTGTTGAAGAGCCATATTAAAATGCAGGCATAATTTTCTACTTAAAGAATAAGTAGGGTATATCCTAAATTGTGAATGTAAGTCCAATTTCAGCACTCGAGAGTACATTTTTAGTTCCAAGCTGATTATATAGTGGGACAAGAAAATATGACTAGTTACCAACATATGGGAAGTTATTGTAAAGGAAACAGAGTAATTATTGTAGGCATTTTACCAGATGGTTTGTTATCTAAAAACAACATTGCTTTGCTTTGCTTTTATTTTTCTGTCTTTGCAATCAAAGAGTGAGCAGAAGGAACATACCCTAAAGAAATTTAGAATGGGATGGTGCCACGCTTCAGTCTGCTTGTAATACCAGCCTTTCAGATTCCAAATATTTATCTGGCAGATTTCTACATGTTTGTGGTGGAAAATGGCTCTATTTTTTATGTGCTAGGTACCACAGCAAGGGGTTACAGGCACACCAACAGAGCTATTTGCTGCCAATCTGCTGGCTTATGAGGGAGGGGTTTCTGTGGTTGGTTGTTCAGTTAGGATAGCCAATTTTTAAAGTTGCACTTCAGACATAAATAACATCGACTGTGTTCCACACAAGACTAAAATTGCAGTGCAAGGAAGTCATAATTCAAGTTGTTCCTTTGCTTTTTATTGAGATTCAAATTCAAGTTCTATTTGAGATCATAAATTAAAGTGAAATTGCTCATTATTTTGTTCTTACTTGACATTTTTGTGTGCAAGAAATAATTCTTGAATGTCTTCATCAAATATGCAGTCTGTTTGAGTAATGGATAATAGAAAAGTAACAGAAGTGTGACAAACCAAGCTGGAAATATATTGGCAAAGCAATGTCACAAAGCTTGTGCATGAGCCACCTACTTTTGTCTTACCTTTCAATCTGTTTCCAAATGCAATACTAATTCACAAGACCAAGAAGATCCCTTAAAACTTTTCTGGCTTGCAGGCTTCAATTCACTCTCTTAATGTATTGAGTGTGTGACTGCCAGATCTGGACTGACATTTAATCTGAGTGTACCTAGTCCCTAAATTGCAGTAAAATTGTCTTGGAAATAGTTCATTCCTGGAAAGCTGTTTTTTGAACTTAAAATAAATAGATGTGAAGCCATTGGCAAAAGGACAGCTTTGGATATAATTATGTTTATAATTTGTTTATATTTTGTCTATACTTATGTTTTAAATGCATGTGTTCTGGCTGATTATTTGTGCAGAAGTTGACGCTGGGACTGAAATAATCCATTTTACTGTTTGTGTTGTGGCTTTCTAGAGGTCTCTCTCTTTGTTCCACTTGATATGGCAAAAGCTGATAGTGAAATAGAATTCAGTCTTGCTGAAAGCCCTAGTGAGCAAAATTTTTAATCTGATTATCTGATTTAAATGGGAATTTAATGTTTCATTTACTCTTCTTTCTTTTTGGTGTCACAGGAAGTCAGTGATTTGGCAGAGGAGACCAGAAGAATAGAAGTCACTTTTTATGTACTGTATCTCTCCACCCTTTAGGCTTCAAACATAATTTCAGTAGTATTTCACAAATCTGGATTTATTTCTCTCAGGGATTAAGACCATGAGGATTTAATATGATTGCAGAAGTTTTTTTCTTTTGAGACCACAAATGTATTGTGCACATGTCTCTTTATTTTTTCCCCCAGTGTGTATTTGGCCCTGGAATTCAAGGAGGTATTGATAGAGGGTGCATATGAAGACTAATTATCAAAAATAGACTGGAGTTTCTCTGAATCAAATGCAGTAATGTTAGGATAATGAATTGTTTACTGCCAAGCAATATTGATCCTTCCACATGAGCAGCAACAGATCATTTGAGCAGGGAGGGAAAATTGTATGGATTTGGTAAACTGGCAAAGCACACTCCAAAGAGGGGGGCTTTTTTTAGTGGTTTTTGGAAAGGAGAGTGGATTTTGCAAGCCTGTGTGTAAGAAAGCTTTTGGATTGGCTTGTAACCCAAGTATCCTAGTGTAGTCTGCACAATGGAAAAGGGATTGTTCACATACTGTTGATTTTCCACCCACTGTACTCTTTTTCTTTCCTTTTACCCAGTAAAGTGGGTGCATGTCTGAAATCTCGGTGTCTGAGTGTTAGTTGACTTCACTGTCAGAGGTAAGTGATGAGCTAACACAGTCCCCAGTGAAACCCCTTTTGAGGACACATCACAGACTAATCTGAATTGGAAGAGACCCACCACGAGAGGGTTTCTCCTGAAACAAGTGCACAGATATTTGGATGATGTTGTCCTTTAAACAGGAGATTAAAGAGATGTTGAGGTGCCTGTGAAAGGATTTGAACCCAGACAGACAAGAGTAAAACTGGAGTGAGCAAATGAAATGCTACAGAAACCCAGACTTTGTAAGAAGTTCAGTCTGTTTGTGAATATCCATCAGAACTTGCAGAAGGTATCAAAAAGTGTTGGCATCTTAATTCCTAACACCTGTTAGGCAGGGTAATGATATTTTCTAAGATATTTATTGATTCTATAATTCTGAATCTTACTTTGAATTTGCAACTTATACCTCTTTACTCAAGTATGCATGAATGTCCATTGCTCATTAGAAGCTCATTTCCAACATATGTTTGATCATCAAGACCAGTCTCTGAGGGTGTAATTGCAGTAGATTTCCCGTGATGGTACTTAAATTATATTTTAGCATTTACAGAGAACTTACAGAAAATTTGATCAAGAAGCAGTAGCATTGGGATGAAGAATTTCGCAAGAATTTTTTTTTCAAAGGTGAACAGTAGCCTGATTTTTCCTGAAGAACATAGAAATGGGACTATATTATTTTAAGAGTGCTTCTGTTCCAAAATGTAGGTCTCAGTAGTTCTAAAAATTCTTTCTGCTGTGCAATAGATGGATTGTTGTATTCCTCCTACATATTTACTTAGTAAGTAAAAGCAATAATGGAAAGCTTATATTATATATGTGAATAAATAACATTTTTGCCTTTAACACTTCAGAATTTAATTTTTTTATATCTCTTTCTCCTTAGACCATAATTTCAGAAAGTTGTGCCTTAGTATTTTAAGTATTTTGCAGCTGAAGGCTTAAAGAATGCATCTGTAGGAGGAGAGTTCAGCTTAAAGATACAGTACCAAATCTGGCAAGTATAGCTGACTTATTTTTTAAATGTTTGCATATTCATGTGTAAAATACTTGTGTTCTTCTGTCCTTGCAAGACAGATCTATTTTTGGGGGCAAAGAACCGTAGCACTAGCCACATGTCTCCCTTTATTTCATCTTTAATTCAGTATCTTGTTGCAATTGAGAAAATGATGTTGAGCCCATGATTCATCATCTTAAAATATTAGAAACTCAAGCTGATTCTGTGACTAGACTTTTTGATTAATTAATACTTCTTTCTCTTGTATTGGCAAAATAAGTTAAGTCTGTCCTGGTCAACTTCTCTTAGCTTTTTTTGCTCTTGCTCTAGACTCTTTGCCAGTATTTATTTCCTAATGTATTTCAGAGTTGGCTCCTTTCTACATTAAACAAGAAATTACTCAATAAAATAACTTTTTGATTTTGATTTAGAAAACCTACCCTTATTTCCCAGAAAAATATTTTTATAGGGTCTTTAATTAAAAAATAATAATTTTTGTAATGCAAGAAATAAGTCAATGGGAAGAGGTTTGCCAGGTTTAAGACCTAATCACATCATGATTTGTCTCCTGTCTCTAAAGAAGCAAACCAGAAGCAAGACAAACAAAGAGAAAATAACTTTTTCTTTTTTACTTTTTGTTTTCCATACTTTTGTTACCCTTTTAACTACTTATGTAAAACATTTTTGAATCAACTAATAATGAAAGAACAAGGACTAATGACAAAATTTTTACCTCAATGAGGTTATGTTGCGTTCTTCCATTTTGCAAATACAGCATTAAGAATCTACTCCATTGCACTTTCTGTCATCAGTGGGAAAGGTAGTGGTGTAGTGCCTTAAAATACCATGTAATCTGACAGAAAAAAGATGTGTAGGATATGGTGCAGCAGGGATTTAGTGAGCCATTTTTTTGTCCATCACCGGAAGCTTCCTGCAAGGCATGCCTACAGTAGTGGCTTAAAATTGTTAATTTTTTTTTTCTATTTTTCCTATCTTTTAAAAGAAGTTTCCTGTAGTATAAATGTTTTTTCTGAAGGTCAAGGACTAAATGCCGATGCATTTAGATGTGTGTGTGTAATTTTCTATCATTTATAAAAAGCCTGGCATTTGTCAAAATATGCCATCTCATCCCATGATGTAAATACATGGAATGGACAAATTGAATTCTGTGTTGGCTGGGTGGACCCCCAGTGACAGAGATATTGTGCAAAAGGTACTTGACTGTTTTGCTATTTGTAGACTTGGTGTTTGGCTGCCTGTTCAAATGTTTCCTGAATCACCATCTTTCAATATAGTTATAACAGGAGAAGTGGCATTTTTAATATTGTGACTAACACTTGTATCAGACCTAAGCATTCTGAGTGAATTGTTAATAGTGCCTCATGGGTATTAACCTCAGAAATAACCTAGAATTATTTTACAGTTCCAGGAAATACTCACTTAAATTCTTGTAGTTGTTTCAAAAAGAGATAAGTGCTTTGACCCCTAAAAACCTGATAATCTGGGGAAAAATAATATCAATAAACACTTCTCCTTGTCTCTGGAGTGCTCTCAGACACTCTTATGTGTCTTGCTGTCTATTATATCATGTATATCATAGATATAGTAGAGTGCCTTTCAAAAGCCGTGATGTTTGCCACCAAAAATGAATGTTTTGTTATAGGAACTAATAGAAACTTGAAAAAAAAATTACACAGAAAACTATTAATAATGTAAGCATACATGTAGGACTGTAACTGATGAAAGGCTGCTGGAGTGATCTGCAGGAAACGCAGTTCTGCTGCTGTTGCCTTTGTGTTCCACCCAAAGCTTGCCAGCATGGCTGTGATCAGAAGTCCTTGCCCTCGCAGTTCCCGTGGGTCTTCGCTGTCAGGTATTGTACAGGTGTGCACGGCAGTGGGGACATGCAGAACCTCAGAGGGGCTGTGTCCAAACCAGCCAGGACAATCTGGGCCCTGAATAGAGTGAGTAGAGAGCCATGGGTCATATAGATAGGAAATGATATATAGTGTCAAAACAAATGAGAATTGGTCTAAAAGTTGCTTTTAATATTTTGATTACTGTGATGAAAGGGCCAGAGAAAAGAGCAGAAGAATATTGCAATACCAGTATATAAATCCAAGATGTACCCACATGTACTCTCTTTCCACACCCTAAAGGGATACTGAATGAAAACAAGGTGTATGAAACAGCTTCTAAATATCTCACACTTTGCTTGTTCACCTCTTTCTCAAACCCAGTTGTGATAGAAGTCTTTTAAAAACATAAGTGATTTGAAGAAGAGCAATGCATTTGTTAAGTATCACAAGATAAGGCATAGGGACATATAATCAAATCACCAAATTTTAATCAGACAGAAGATCTACAGTTAGTTATTACCCTTAAGATTTTTTAGATGCTGTGAAGTATTGCATTGGAAAATTATAAGTAATTCATAGCATCAAATCATGAAGGGATAAATTAATATTGGTATTACTAGCTAAAACAGCAGATTTGAAGTCATTCAAAGTGAATAATAGTGGTTTGGAGAAGTAAATTATATGGAGAATGACCTGAGACGTAAGTTTCAATTTGTCTGGTTACAGATTAATTCATGAAGGTAAACCATCAAAAGAGAAATTTAAGTGACAGAAGTTGTAGAATGGTATTTTTTAAAACCTACTTTTGTTTCTAGACTTTCTAGTGGACAGCAAAATGACAGTGTGCACACCATATATTTGATGACAGATATAAAGTCTTTTGATATATGACCTCAGAACAAAATTAATAGGAGAGCTTATTTGGGTCACAGCCCTGCTTTCTACTAGTGCTAGAAAAATGGGCTGTACAGTATTATGCCTGATTGCACAGATTCCAGTGTTTAGACCAACTGAAAGAGAGACTTGGGCAGAAGCAGCCCTGTAGGGATTTATGCCCTGTGAGGACAGGGCCCCTTCATTTGTGCCCTTTCATGTAGAAGGGGCACAACTCCTGTCGTTTCTTTCAGGAACAGTTCATTAATATTGTAATGCATTTGGTAAAAGCTGGGATCTTTAGGGTAGATTTAAAATGATAGATAGTTTGTTGCTGGGCTGAATTTTTGATTTACTTTACTGTTTCTGCCATATGTTTTTCATCATGTTGAACAATGAGTATGCATGGCATCCTGGAGACACCAGTAAGAACATCTCCTAACAAGCAAGTTTCCTCTTGACATCTCTGATGTGACAGTGAACACACTGAGAGGCAGTTCCCCTATTTAGACTGACAGGCTCCTTGCAACTTGCTTCAGAAGACCTGAGATTGCATGCAACTATCCCAGAGAGGGAGGCTATGCACCAGATTTTTATTTCCCTAGACCTAGAGATTTTTTAATTGTTCTATCAGGAAACACATTCCTCTGCACTAAAGAAAAGTCTGTGTATATAACCAGAAGGTCTGAGGGTGACTGAGTAGCTGAAATTAAAAGAAAATACTCAAACCCTAGCATGAGAAGAATTGTACTGGCATAGACTAGCAAGGCAAAACCCTGAGGAACTGTTACTGAATGGCATGGGAAAAATGATAATCCACTTTATTTTAATAAAATTTTGGAAGGTCTTTTGGACCTCAAGATAAATTTGTTTTTTAAAAAATAACCCCAGAAAGGATGTTCTACTGACTGGGCAAAACTGCTATTTCAGGTGAGGCTAAAAGAAGCACTGCCTCTCACCACTAAATATAAAGACCTATTTTATGGATCTTCAGGCTTGTTTATTCTCAAGGTTCAGGCATGTGCTGCTGTTTTCATACCTTAACAAGTTACTGTGTGTTAGGTGCCATGAAGTAACTGAGTTCACCCAGGCTGTCATAAAATGTGAGATACAACAACCTTGTAGCTGAAGGTGCTTTCACAGAGAGGCATGGTGACAATGGCAGTGAGTGCCATCATGAGTGAGTGATGGTGTTTAGCAAGTAGGAGCAGAGAAATTTGGGGTTTCTATCTCCATCCCAACACTGTTCAAATATTCAATCCAATTACTTTTTGCAGTAAAATGGTAAGTTGTTCAGGGATGAAGAAGTGGATGTTGATTTGAAACTCTTTGGACATTGCTCTTTATGTGTGGGCAGGTGCTTTTTTACGAGATAAAGATGCCTCCAGCCCTGTCTTAAAATTAAAAATCACTTCTGACCAGAAAACTGTTAGGTTCCTAATCCAGAAAGGAAGGCTTTGAATCCTTGTGTGCTGTAACAACGAGAGAGCTGAAGTTGGCTTCTTCACACTGGCATCTCTTTTCACCTTCTCTCTGTAGATATCAATTCTGACATTCCTGCAAATGGCAGATGCACAGTGGTGTTCAGGTGTATTAAGTGTATTAATTAAGTGTATTTAGTAGTTGATTTAATCCTCAATAACCATATAAAAATGAAATTCTAATAATGATTCCAGAAGATTCAAATCAAGTATATATTATATAAAGAGTTTTTAAAATATAAATCATGGATAGTAACATAATCCAACACAGAAAACCAGAAGTGTGTCCTGAGAAAATGTGTTCATGGGTTTGCAGTTTTTTTCATCTTTCTTTCAGTATTTCTCTAACTAGACAATATTTTAACTTTGGATCTGACAGGCTGTTTAAATATGAGAAATAAGCAAAAAAATCAGTGGACCACATAGCTGTGATTCACTGTGCTGTCAGTAGTACTGGATGCAGTGCAGGAATGTTGGTTGAAGGTGCTGGAATCTCAAACTCATCTCTTTGACTCAGTGCATAAGCATTTGCTGTTTTATTGATTGCCAATGCCTCAGCTGCCAAAATGTCTTCTTTTTGATGTGTTGTGGCTTGAAACAATAGCAACTGCTTCTTTTCAAACTCCCCAAATTTTAATTGCCTTTTTCATACTTGTTTTGGAAAATGTGATATCAATGAACCTCTGTTTATGTCTCATCTCCTAGGTACCTTATGGATGTGATTATTATCTTTTCCTGTGTTCACAGCCTCTTGTGGGCAAAAAGCTATGAGAGTAGCCAATTGTCACATCTGCTGAGTTTTTCAGTATTTCAGGATGGTTCAGCTGCAGTTTTATGCACAACTCACTGTGTTATTTAGTTCTTCTCTTGTTCTTACAAGAACCACGTCTATTTTGCTGTATTTCACCTAGAAAAGAGTGAAGCCTCAGACTTGGAAATTAAGAAATACCCTGAGTACTTGAACTAATGAAGTCTATTTGGTATGAATCTGTGTAGGTTGATTGATGTTGATGCTAAAGAAAATGAGAATGCAGTTGCTGTTCTGTTGCTGAACTTTGGAAGGGTGCTGTGTCTTGTAGATAATTAAGTGTGAGCTTACACTGTGTACCTTTTGTCACTTAGAGCACCTACATAGGCTTGATCCTTGACCTGGGTGCTTGTTTGTGCAATGAAGGTAAAATTTTAAATTATTCTTTAGATTTTTAGAAAGTTCTCAAATCTGTTTTGTTCAATATTTTTAAGGGTGGACAAACATGTAAAACTCAACGTTCCTGTAGAGACATTATAGCATGCTACTGTTTTTAAAACAGCTAAAATTTTAGGAATTTAAGATCATCTTACTTTGAGTAGGATAATTAATTTTGTTAGGTACATTTGAAAATTCAAGAAGCAGATAGTTTGGGATTTTTTTTTTAATAAAGATAGGTGGACTGTATTTCTGCCTGTGCTAGTCTTGATCTCATAACTCAGAATATTCATGGCAGAACTTTAGGATTATGAAATTATATTAGTAACCTTAAATTAGCCTGTGAACCATATGGTTAATCTCAAACTTTTATTTATTGGAATTAATAAATCTTTAGTTCAAAAGTTTTTTAAAAATCTTTTGCATGTAAGCTGGAAACTTGCTTGAGTGGTTTTTTATAGAATTCTACTCATCATTGTTTTAGGTCAATTAATATATTCTAGAATAATATTATATGGGAGCATATTTACTTAATTTCAGTTTTGCACTAGTCTAGTGTAGAAATAAAAAACGTTATGAATTCTCATATCAATGCATCTTTTAATGTCCTATCAGAAAAATATTTTATGCACCCTACTGTTGCTCAAGAAAAATTTCTTTTAAAAAGGGAAAGCAATATTGAGAATAAAGATACTATTGATAATTCTTTCACAGTGTGATTTTTTAATAATGAAATAATAGCATAAGATCTAAACAAACAAGTGTATTGTGCCACTATGACAAATGTAATGCTTTGCCTTCACAATTGCCCCCTAGTTTTGCCACCAGTAATGAGAGAACCACTGGGGTGTCAACTAACAATTAGAGCAGGATGCCAGGCCTTATTTGAGCATAAAATGAGATAATTCTGTGGTAAAAAACACCAACGTTGATCTTCAGAGATCCTTTGTCTTAAATAGTCAACCCATCTTTGGGATAGATATCTATGGGAAGATAGTTTGTAAGGATAGTGCAGAAGGCAATTTTCCTCAATGAATTACATCTGTACTGATTGCAGAGAAGTGGAGACAGCCTTGCCTGCCCAGTGAGGATGGGTGTTATAAAACAGAGGGTTAGCTGGTCTGGAGAAAGCTGGAGCTTGAGACCCAGAGACTGCTGCGGTTTGGGATGGGGTTGCTGGCTGTGCTGTGAGGATGTAAGGGACATGGGGGTGTGCAAGGGACAGACAAGGTGAGGAGATGCTGTGTGAGGGACAGACAGGGTTAGGGGGCTGGGTAAGGGACAGGTTGGGTTAGCCAGTCATGCAGAAGGAAACTTGCAGAGAGGAGGGAAGGAGTCAGTGCTGTGTGGAGCTGCCTGTAAGAAAAGGAGTCAGAGCTGCCAGAGAGAAGTCTATGGAGAGAAGGCATGAAAAGTTTTTAATAAAAGACTGATGATGGTGCCAGTTGTGTCTATCTCAACATACTTACTATAGCTATCTTGACTTCATTTTGATTTTTTGGAAAAAGTGTCTTTGCTGAGTATGGGTGTTGCTGAAAAATTCAGTAAACTTGATTAGCTTGTCTACTTGGAATGTAACATTAAATCTGCTGTATTTATAACAATTTCAAACAACTTGAATATCCTTTCACTACAGGAGAAAGGCAAATATATATTTTAAAGAAAGGATTGAAAATAATCTGATGAGAAAAGCAGAGAAAGAAGTAAGGTGCTTCTCAATAATTGTTTGTACATGTACATGCTGACATCTGACAGTTATCAGTAGTTAGTGTGAAGCAGATATTTTCCTTTCACTGAGGGAAAGGGATCTCAATTTACTTTGCAGTTGTTTCAGGGTACCTTGAGGTAAGAATATGCCTGAGGATAGGTAGAGCAAAGCAGTTGGTGTTTGGTAACTTATTACACAAGGGTAAACCAGCCATTTGCTGGAGCTCTGGTTTTAAAATCTGTCATGCTGTTCAAATTCTGCTGTGTTATGTTTGCTGGTTTTTCAAATAGATTTGTGCAGCCATGCTTTGGTTTGCAATTAAACAGACAATTTCTTTAGGCATTTTTTTTCTGCTTCACTGAAGTAAAAAAAATGTTTTATATCCATTTATTACATTCAGTGGCAGTTTCATCACTCTGAATATTCAAAAGTCAAAGAATGAGAATTGCAGCTTGGAAGAAATCCAAAGTTCTCATTGTTAATGGTGTCTCAAAGAATCATATTCTGAGTTACCTGAAAAAGGTTACACTTTATTAGATTTATTGGTGGCTTTCCTTATGGGTTGGGCATAGAGTTGAGTTGCTAAATGGAAAGAGTAAATGTTTACTTCTAGAAAGAAGTTGCTTATATTCTATTTTCAGTATGATACAGCTTTTTGCTTTGGCCTTCTAAACCTTGATTAATCCCAATTTTGTCTCACAGCTTGTAGTTAGTTCATAATGATTGAAGCTGACATAGCTGCCAAATTCTTGTCTTATGTGATAGAGAAATGTTTTGTTCTGCTTACACTTTTTAAGGGATGGGAAAGAAAGCCCTGATTGCTCTGGCTTCCAGGACCTCTGTATAAAGCAGTTTTTATTACTTTGTTGTTGCCCATTCTATTAAATCCCTGATACTCAGGTCTCAGACTGGTGTAGTTCATTGCCCATGGGCAGCTCATAGTATGAAACACACCATGACGGCACATCCTTCCTTCTGACACGTTGTGACATTCCAGTTCCTGTAGGGACTGGCTGTGGCCGCCATACCCTGTCAGGCAGTGTCACTGTGTCCTGGTGCATGTGATAGAAGAATTACTTACAAAGAGCATCCTTAAATTTGCACGTCACAGGCAGTTTTTAGGGAGCAGCCATTTAAGGTGGTGGTACCTGTGTGATCATGGTGCTGATTGTGTTCTATTTTTACATCCTCATGTGACAAAAAGCTCTCATTCATCCTCACTCTCCTAATCAGAGTGTTTTAGCCACTTTTATTTCTGTTGTGTTCGGTCACAGCTGGAAAATGAATGCATTCTTCAGAGCATCTGTTTTGAAGCAAATCTTGTTTTGAAGAAGAATAGTGTCTAAAGGTGCAATATTAAGATGGTTTTCCTGTCTATTATGGGTTAATTAGAAGAGTTAATATAATTAGGATTTTTTCTTAACTCTAAAGTGTGCTGAATAATTCTGTAAACACTTCTGTTCATTGGAGCAAAGAAGTATTCAGAAGAAACTGGAATCACCACTGAAAGTAGCGAAAAAAAAAAAAAAAGACTAAGAAGCAAACCAGAATAGCCACAGCTTACAGATTTAGCCTTGCTCTACAGGGATATATTTCTTGATTGTATTTATTTGTATTTCAGTGCTGCTTGAGAGTTGCTATTGCCTCTGTCACTGTGCTTCCCATCCTGAAAATTTGCTTTCTAACGAGCCAACACAGGCAGTGGGAGAAAGGAAGTGTAATCCCCATTTTACAGTTGGAAAGAGGCGGAAATGGAGTCTGACTGTTCTCAGCTCACACAGAATGTCTCTGGGAAAACCAGAAATTGAACCCAGCTATGTTGTTTGAGTCCTACTGAGTTTCAAGACAGTCTTTTCTCAAAACAGAAGAAAATGCATTTATTTGATATACTCATCTCAGTGCTTTTCCTGTCGTTATTATTTGGAACATCTGGGGTTTTAAAAATTTAAATTAATATTTTTTTTTTCTTGCTTTTGATTTCATAGTTAGCACTAATATTTAATGTGAGATGGAATGGAATTTACAGCTTCACTGTGTGAAGGATTGAATTAGAATACAATTTAATAATAGTTTGAACATAATTAAACATTTTTTTCAAAGAGATTACATTTTTAGATAATCTTTATTGTCATTGCTATGTAAAAGATTTAAATCTGTTTCCATCTCTTTTTCATAAAATGATGCATATGCAAAAATAGATGAAATTTCAGATGTGCTTAAAATGAAAAATATTTTTCCTGCCTACTTTATTAAAAGCAGATAATGACTTAGACTGTAGGTTTTAATTAATTTCTTTCTAAAGTATTCAGAAGTTGGTAATTTTTAATGTACCATGCAAATCTTGAAAATGAAGTGTCTGATCCTGGTGATATGTGGTGGATCTTCCTATGATCTCATCTGGGAGAGAACTTGTTTACTTTTGTATTGGGGATTTTCTTTAGCAATGTGGATGCAAAACCAGTTTCACTGATTTAAATTTCTCCTAAGATCTGTTTTCAGGAGAACACATGAGCTACCTGTCTAAGTCCTAGCCACTTGAGAACCACAACAATTTACATTGTAACTAGAAAAATTATCTCAGGTAGCCATGGAAAGTTGAAAGCGTTGGGCTATGTTAGTTTTTAATATCTGCAGGCTGTTTCGGAAGTAGTGGGTGCTCCTGGACACACATGCAAAGTATCAGCCTTGGACATTGTGGCAGCTTGGCTTTGTTAACAGGTTAACATTCACTATGTAGAATGAATTTAAACAATCTGCTGAATTCTTAACGTGAGGACTAGATTTACTGGGGGATTTCCCCCCATATTTTAGTGAAGTTGCAAGCAGGTGTAATATTGTCTGTGGCTGTAGGCAGCAGCAATAAAAACTAACCCAAACATTAGTTTTGTACTAACCTATCTAAGAGGGGAGTTGCAGGTGGAACACAGGTTTGGCACAGTTTTCAGGAGCTCATCTGTAGCTTTGGCTTTAGACTTACTGTTCTGTTTTTTGAAGCTCTCTGGAGGATCTACCTGGACTGTCTCCAGGTGGAACAAGTAGAACCACTTTGAAGAGAAGGTGAATGAGCATCAACTGACAAATTGGTGTCATCACAAGTAGTACTGGCAGAAAGATCTTGCAGTTTTACATCCTGCAGTGTTTTAGTTTGAACTGAAACCTTAGGAAACAATTGGATTGGCTGGCAAGCCATCCATGTTTGTGAGTGTGATTCTTAAACAAGCCCAGTTTATATTATACCATATTCAGTCTGCCTTTGGAAAATTAACTGTGATATGAGGGGCACCTTGGAATGCATCTGTCTTAGGATTCTATTGTAATGTATGTTGCAGAGATTACAATTGTCTAGGCATATGGAATAGTGATTGCTTGCAAATACATTTTATCTTTTTAGCTTGGCTTTGTCAGCTGCAACGGCTGGCTGTGCCTGTTTGGTCAAGGGATGTACTATAGAAACAGACAGACTATTAAATGAAAAAATGGGGATGAAATATACTTTTTTAATAGTGACTATGGAAATTCTGTACCTAAAACCAGCCTGCATTTTTTAGTAGCGATCATACTGATTTAGTGTTTATTCATGTGCTATAGGATTTGTGTTACCTTCTGCCTTCTTGTCTCTGAATATATCGTGAACTGCATGAGGAGTGCCTGAAAAAGGAGTTTGTAATTGTGTACTCATGTTCAGCTCTTAGTTATGAGACCAAGGTTTTGTTTTTTCTTTTGCTTTGGTTTTGTTCTGTTTTGTTGGGGTTTTTTTGTTGCTGTTTTTGTGAGTTTCAACAGTTCGTTGAAGGTTAAGCCTTGAAATTTTGCTAGTTTTATTTCTGATGTAGCCATGCTGTTCGCTGTGTCAAATCACAGATCACTTAGCTAACCATTGCTGCCGCCTTGGTGAGGACCAGAGAAACCACAGAAACATCACAACCAACACAAATTAATCAATTTTATTTGCTTATCTCTTTTCATCTGATAATTAAAATGGAGTCTTTAGTTCAACAGAAAACCTATACACAAAGGACATTGATTTGTTTTGATAGACTTATTGAAAGACAAATGAGCTTTTGAATGACTAGTAACTAAGGAATGAGAATGCTGATAAAATACTGCGAAGTGCATCAGAAAACTAAGTTCTAAGGAAGTCCGTGGCTGAAGTTCAACATCTATTCATGTTTTTTTTTTTTTTAATTTATTTTTCATCTAATCTAAACTGTTTTAATTACTTTTCACTTCCACTATGCCTGAAAGGGTAGGGGTGGTTCCTAAAGCACAAGGTGTTCTTCAGTGCATGGCATGGGTAGCACGGAGCAGGACTTAATAATTAGTTAAATACATCTGTTTCCAGTCAAACAAGCTCTAATCAGTTTGCATCAAATAGCATGGATCACACAGCATTTTTATTATTGTGCTTGTAAAGTGAATGGATGCATTCAATAATGGGAGAAGTGCCCTTTGTGATTGAAAACGAGGTTTGTTTTTTTTTTTTTCTTGTGACTAGGTTTGCAGATAATAACCTTTAACGTTTTAGGTGTGGCAAGAACAATTGAATTGCTAACATGAAATAGACTTATTTTGAATTTGGATTTATTGTGAAAGCATGAGTAAAGAGCTTATCCAACAATAGGAAATCTGCAGTTCTTTGAAACTCAGATCTACTCCAAGCAACTAGAATATGAAAAAACTGTTGCAAACAGTTTTTGAATTGGGCTTTGTTCACATGTCAACACATTTTATCTTCAGTACTCTTAAAGGAAGAGAAAATTTCTATGAATATCTCTGGCACTTGGCAGTGGAGCAAGCTTAAAATGTAACTGACAAACCATAGAACAGAACTAGTTTCTTCCTGAAAATTGTTCTTTTCTGTCACTTAAATATTATTTTGTGGAGAAAAATTTAGAAATTGTTCTCTGAGAACTTAAGTGTTCTTTTGATTTGCAGGGGAAAGAGACTTTAAGGAGATAAGCCCTTCTGAACATAAAAATCCATTCTTCCTTGATATGTCAAGTATATATATAAACTTGCCATATAGTTGAGTATTAAAAATGAAGGAGAGTCAGAGCTTGACCCTGATGTCTAATGTGTCACCTTATATGTATGAGATGTGTCCCCAAGCAAAGTAAATAACATTCTGAACTATGAGATAAATTAATAAACCATATATTTTGGACTGTCCTCTATGGCCTCTAAGCCTTCTAGGACAAAATCTGACATTGATCATTGACTGTCTCCAAAATTAACTTTCATAATAAACTTCCCTCTGTTTTTCTGTCCAAAAATGATACAGAATCTGAGGTATACAAAAATTTGAGCCAAAGAAAGAATTCCAGCTGGGTCAATAATAGTATTGTTTTATATAAGGAGGTTTCATATCAGAATTTAGTGTCCCTGACACCAGACCTTTGGATTAATGGGAAGGTAAAATTCCTCGTGTAGACCCAATACTTGTTTTTTACATTAATGATATTTAAGTTTTATGTAATTCTTGAGATAATTATAACAAATATTTAATAATAAATAACTGTGCTGCTTTACTGAGGAATATAATATGAAGCATTGCTTATGCAGGGAAGAGCAGGAGTATTGTACAGGAGAGAATGGAGCAACCTTTAGAACTGGAGCACTTGGGTGAAATTTGCATTAAAGATGAGAAAATGTCTGACTCCAGTGATGTGTTTTCCCTTTGATGTGAAGACAAGTGAAGGGAGCTGCCTGATGGTCTTGGTCGATGACAGTGAGCCAGCAGCACGATTTAGCTCTTGTTAAGGCAAGCATTTCTTCTGTATTATCTAGGAAGCTGTTTCCAGAACGAGCAAAAGTATTGATGCTCTTGCAAAAAGCACTACTAAACTTTGGAGTCCCAGGTGCAAAAATGAACATGTGTCTGGAGAGAAGGGCTTGTCTTCCCCAAGGAAATGGGGCAAGTACAGCTAATTTTTCCAGGAGATGAAACTTGAAGAGTTAGTAGATGTGTTCTATGAATGCATTATGCATGTAAATTCAACGTAGAAAAGGGAAGACATTTAACCTGAAAGTCAGTGCTAACATAAGAAACTACGAAATAGCTGTAGGTAAATTCAAGATAGAAATTAAAGGCGTGCAAGCCTCAGACAGCATTTTTTTCTACATCACTGAACTTAATCTTGTCCTATTCTATTACAAATTCTGTTTTAAAAACAGGCACCTGCTTTCTAACTCCTGTTAGAGAGCTTTCAGCACCCAAATGAATTGGACTCTGAAACTGCTGTCCACAAAATGAAGTGTAGGTAAAAGGCCCAGCTCTCTTACAAAAGAAGTTGTGTCCACAAATAGGATTGTGTGATGTGGTTAGCTCTGACCACACAGAGCTTCTTCGTAACCTGCTGATCTTTTCAAGTGCTATGCCCTTTCCTATTTCTGTTACCCTCATAAATTCCAACATATCTGATGTTTTCCCTGGATAGGTTACTCTTTTAAGTCTGTTTTTGAAAATTCCTGATAATGAATGGTGTCCACATTCCTTTTTTGTGTTTATCTCTTTGCTTGAATGTGGCAACAGTGAATTAGCATAAATGGTCTGAGGAAAGTAGTTAATATAGATTAATTTGTATTCTTCTTTATTCCTTTGAATTTACGTCATTGAAGATACATCAAAGATGAGTTTGGTTCATAAATATGTTCAGAAGATGAAAGCAGTAGGGGGAAAGAATCCTGTTTTATGGTATTTTTAAAACCAGAAATAAATATTTTATAATCAGTAATTGACCTGTGTGATATGTTGTTTCCAGTTTGTTGCAGATCCTTGTGCCAGCAACCCCTGTCACCATGGTAACTGCAGCACCAGTGGGGATGGCTACCTCTGTGTGTGCAGTGAAGGCTTCGAGGGAACAAACTGTGAGCGCTCCCTGCCCAGCCCTGCAGCCTCCCAAAGGACCGAGGCCACCTTAGCCCGGCACAGCAGCCCAGCCTCGTCCACCCTGCAGCCTGACATTGCTCTGCCCCGCTCCAGAGCCACCGTGACCTTACCCACGTGGCAGCCAAAGGCGGGACAGAGAGTTGTGGACCTCAAATGGGATGAAATAGAGGTGAGAGAATTCTGTCAAAGTGAAAATTCACTGACAAAAAAACTTTAAAGTGTTACTTTCGGGTTATCATTTTTGTATGGTTTCATGATGTCCTCGTGAGAAGACTGAAGATAGGATCTCTGAGTTAATATGCTGGTAAAATTAAAACAAAAACCCATTCACGTTACAAGTAATGGACTTAAGTTGGCTAGTGTGTTGTATTAGATACTTCTTCAAAATGGGATAATATTGTTTCTTCCAGACAATTGTGTGACACCATATCTCCAAAAATCAAATAAATTTAGGAAATTCTAAAAGTTAAAGCAATACCTTAAATATATTCTTGGTATTTGCCATTATAATAATATTTTGTTATATGTTCCTGCATTATTAAAAAAACACAGTTACTTGAGGATTAAAAGTGGTAGTTAATACATTATACAGGGCACAACTCTAGGGATGCAATGACAGTGCTGGAAACTTCTAAATGTTTAAATTTTAAACATTTGTTGCAACTCTTACAAACAGATCTCTGTCAAAACAATATCTGGTAAAACTACAGTTGGTAAGCATACAACATGCAATCCTTAAGAAATGTGATCTTTGCTTTCCACTGTGTTGTACTCTACCCTATTTGTAATGCTTAAATGTTTTGCATGCACTCAAGTATCTGCAAAATTTAAAAAAAACCCTATCAAATTTAACCAAGTTATTGTTAAAATAATAATCAGCTTAATACTAAGTGCTAGAATAATGAAACTTGTTGCTGAAAAAATATTTTAATTTCTAACCTTAAGCAAAGAATTAGAGTTTTTGTGACATCTTTTTCTTATTGAGAAAGGCCTTGTAATATAATTTTATTTCAGTTTATTCAGGAATAAATAAGAAAGATGTCAGTTGTATATTTTTTTTTAAATGTTTCAATGAGTTTGATTCTCCTGAGGTGTTTTAACGTACTACATAATGAGAAAGTGAGCAGGCAGGAGTTTAATCCTGGAACAAGTGTATTTTTCATCACTCTTTGCTAATCCAAACAAATTTGTTCATGTTTCCACTCTAAATTTTATTTAATCAATTTTCTGAAAGTGCAATCAGCCTATGTAAAATATATGTTTGGTGTGTTATGACTCTCTGATTTTAGCTGAGGTATTTATAGGGCTGTATTCCATTTCAGAGGGAGTGCTAGTGGGCAGTGTCTGGAGCATAAAGCTTTATTTCCTGGAATTCCATCTCCCATATCTATTATTTTACAGTAGAACATATGTCAGGCACCAAAGATGGAGTTTGGAGAGAGCACTGAAGCAGAAACAAACAATGATTTTCTTTTATTACTTGGTTTAAATGCACTGTCGTCTCTGCATGGGTGGTCCATATGTCCTGATCAATTAAGGGCATGCTCTTCCCTGTACCAGATTTCCCTGGTGTGTCTTCTTCAATCTGTGGTATGGTGTTGTATAAGGAACATTTTTGCCTGGTTTGCATTTTAGGTAGATTCAGTAAGAATTTGAGTCAAACAGATAAGTCACAAGTGGGTATTTCAATAGCTGAAATTCACCCTTCTGCATGTCATCTGTTACCTGAGAAATACAGATAGGTTATCAATTGCTATTGCATGACTAACACTAGCATGGAAAGTACTTGCTATCCTATTACAAAATTGCATGTGTTGATATATTTTTAATATACTGTGATGGGTCTGGTATTTTTGACAAGCTCTCCAGTGTGGCATAATGACCTTCCACCTTGCTCTTGGAAAGTCACAGCGAGAGATGATTATCTGAAACAAAGAGACTTCAGTTGCTGATTCAAGACATTGTATCTAATCTCTATTAACTTAGAAGAGTTGATTTGCCTGGAGGTCTGTGTTCCAAAGCCTCTTTGGTGGAGCTTACAAAAGTAAAATGTGTTAATAACAAAACACTACCTTTCCTCATAGCCGTAAGAACTTTGCAGAACTTGATCCTTCTTTGCTCTCTTACAAGGAAGAGAATAAAGTAGCTGTAGGTTTTATATTGCAAAAATGTATTGTTTTGATCTTTGCTGAGATTCAGAGGACAACAAATGCTGATATTATGTTGTTGTGTGTTTTTTTATAAATCTTCCAAGACAGTCTATTTTCCAAATTATTCTATACTGATACTGGAAGTGATTTAATGTTCTTTGGACCCTTTTGTATCAGAGAGAAATTTTGCCAGACCCTTTCCAAGTATCTTGCAAGGATGAAGTTTCCATGAAAGCTTTTCTAGGAAGTTTTGGGAACACAAAGAATGAACACCTGAAAGAAATAAGCTGTCTAGGAGAGGCATGATGTGTACTTACAGTTGGACAGGTTTTTTGTATTTCTTGGATACCAGGGATACATAGCACTGCTTGATGGAGTGAACTGTCTCTGTAGTGTCTGGATCAGTGGATAACATACAGATGTCTTTGGATGCAGTTTCATTTCTTAGAGTGGTCTTCATATAAGAAATTAATATTTTATTGTTATTTTATTGATATTGATTAAGGAATAAAACCACAGATCATAAGCAAGAATATTTTCTCTCAGTTGATTTTCTTTATATAATATGAATTTCTTTGTGCTCATCCATTGAAAGATAATTCTTTTTCCTATTTGGGGCAACCAGTTCCCCTTGCAAGAGAGATCCAGCTAACAAACCGTGTTTCCCCAGTTCAATCACCTTTTGTGTTACACAGTATAAGAGATACTGGTTAGTCAGTTATGGAAAGAAAAAGAAACCATCTCATTATCCTACTTAATTAATGAATTTAACAAAGGTTGCAGTGTACAAAATCAACCATAAGAATACCAGTACCATACTCTCGTATACAGCTTTTAATAATAGGCCTGAAATTCTTTTGAAAGGAAATCAGCTGTATTATTCCCATTTTACAGACTGAGATGCTGAAGCACAGAGCAGTGAAGTGATTTGCCAGGTGCGCAGCCAGAAATTAGAATGCTGAGCATGTGAGTCCTAGTCTAACCTTCTATTTATACTGCAATTTTGTGCTCAGATTCAAGGGTTTGGAACTAATGATTAGAGGCTACAATAAACTTCTAATTCCCTTTGCAGTGGGGACAGCATTTGTTTTACGTGTGTCCTTAGTAAATTGCAAGCCTTTACAAGGAGTGTGGCTGAATCAGGTGTAAAATCCTAGAAGAGAGTGTTCATGCTCTGCAGCAATGGCAGAATTATTCCTTAAGCATGTTCTTGACACAGGAACCTTTAAGTCTTGTCTACTTTGTGTTGTGAAATGTTTGTGCATTTTTATGTCAAAGTATGGTATGAATGCAGAAGGAGGAACAGAACAGAATCTGAACAAAAGTAGAGGAGAGATGCATTTGATATTTCTAAGGATCAAGTTTCTATTCTGTATTTAGCAATGACATCTTAGGAAAATCTTTGACATAGAAATGGATGAAGGTTAGAGTATATATGCTTGCTTTTTTCTTAGCCTATTTTCTTGGCATTCCCTCTTAGAACTGCTGTCAAAGTGCTGGAATGTGTCTAAGTTTGGTTTGACTTAGGACAGCTCTTCTAACTGTATATAAGATTTGTTTTGGAAATCTAGAATTTTTCTTTTGCTCTGACAAAAAGATATTCTAGTAACACAAAAGGAGAATGAAGGAAGCACAGATTTTGGTAGAATAATATTAGCTTTCTTCTAGGAAAATCTGTAACTTCACCTACTCTGTCCTCTACAGTATTAGTTTATGGAACTATTTGTTTATATACAAACACCATTTTCATAGACAACTTGATGTAAGCATCTCTGGATGGGTGCTGCTCTTTATTAGATTTATTTTCTAAATAAAACCCTAAATATCTCTAAAAGCTCAATATGCTTGAACAAAGCTTATGTGAAGTTCATACAAACCTCAGTTTATTATATTGCATTATTAAATCATGTTTAATAGATAGTAATAAATAGTAGGTTCCTAAAAGCAAAGCTCTTTGAGACAGAAATTCTAGTGAGTACAATTACATCAAGATATTGAAGGTCTTCTCTTCTGAAGCTATATTGGTGAGTGGGCTCAGGATTTTTGGTTATCCAGACCTGTTTTTGAAAAAAACAGGGTTCATCTAACTACTCCTTCAGGAATCATCCTGTTTTTAAGTCCTAGAGAGTATGAGGGAATAAGAGGAGAAAGAAAAAAAAAAAAAAGCCTGATGTATTTACTGCCTTTCAGTGTTTTGGTGTAGAAATATCTATGGCTGACTTAACAGTCTTAGGTTGAAGCTTATGTCCCAGCTTATCCTCCAGTGACCCGAGCTCATACGCTGCATACAAAGATTTGACTATGTGGAATTTTTGCTCGATGAACTTGTTATGCAGTGTTTACCTTTCTTGTGAGAACAGCTCCTTACACTCTGGAATATAAATGACTGTTAATTGTTCATGGAAGTAATCTTTATTAATGACTGGGCTGGCATCTAAGCAGAGGATAGGCAGCTAAGTCCTACACAGCCATTTGCTTACTGCCCCATCTAGTTAGATGGGGGAGAGAATTGGAAGGGTAAAAGTGGGAAAACTCATGGGGAGATGAAGACAGTTCAATAATTTAGAAAAGAATAAATAGAAAACAACAAAGGAAAAACTTGAACAAAACAAGTAATGCAAAAAGCCCCAATTACTCACCACCAAGTAACTGATGCCCAGCCAGTCTCTGAGCAACAGCAGCTCTGGCCAACTTCCACCCCTCAGCCCGTTTTATTGCTGAGCACAAGCTCCTGTGGTGTGGGATGTCCCTTTGGTCAGATGGGATCAGCTGTCCCAGTGTGTTCCCTCAGCATCCCCAGCCTACTTGCTGATGGGGCACTAAGAAAGAGAAAAGGCCTCAATGCTGTGTGAACACTTTAGTGATAACAAATATCCCTGGTATAAATCCTGTGTTCATCACAAGTCCAGAACAGCACCATGCAAGCTATTGTGAAGAAAATTAACTCCATCCCAGCCAAAGCAGTACAGACTGACTGAATGTTAGATTTTATGAAGCTGACAGTGAATTTGGTGGATGGCTTGAGACCAGAAGGCAGCTTGCTAATATGATCATCTAGGTAATCTATCTGTCTTTGTGTAAGAGAGCCTCCTGTGCCTGCTGATGCATTTGTCTCTTGGTGTGATGTTGGAATTGATAGTCTGTGACAGAAAAACAAAGTTTTATTAATGTTATCTGGAGGATTGCTGTGCATTGGAATGTGCTGGATCCTCTTGGTGCTGTGGTTGCTGACTCTACAAAGTGACTTTTGCTCAGATGAGCAAAGAAACAGATTGCCAGCAATAGAATTCACTGGGTGGATGTGCAGCCTTCCTTACACCAGGTTTCATTGCTACAATAACTGGTAACCTTTCTTTATCTGATACTGCTTTTGGATGCAGTCTGTCAGTCTCCCCCTGGTATTCTCCAGAGAGGCACTACTACTATAAACATTTTTGCTTTCTCCTCACGTTAGAAGTAAACCTTGATTTTCTTTGTGTTTCTGGTTTTGTTTCAAGCATTGTCCCATCTGAAAAGAAATAAGTGCAGTGGTGTGGAGGTTAAGCTAAATGACACTAGATTTTTCAGAAGCAGTAGTTTTTCTGTGCTACAGGGCAAGGGTACTGGAATTGCTTTTCTTTTTCTTTTAGAATTTTGTTCTGAGTTCAGTTTCTGTGCTAGAAATGATCCTGCTTTGTTTCTTGACATCTTGACAATAAGTAGATAGTACTAGATCCCTCTCTTATGGTTCCGTGCTGTTGCCTTTGTTTTCTTACTTCTTTTCATTTTTTATTTGCCAAAGACTGTTCAAGATCTATCATTAGAATCTAATGTGTTTTATTTCTTTTCTATATTTTCCCTTGCATAAGGAAGACTGCCAAATGTTTTATTTCTTAGAAAATAAGGGGTACCTCTTGTCACACTTACAGGGTGAGAAGAGAATAAATCCTGCAGGCCCTATTCTGATAGACAAGTACTTATATGTTCAGCAAAGCAAAAATTGCATGTTATTAAATTTGCTTTATTGAACTGAAGTCAATATGATTATGAATTTAATATGATATCTCTTGGAAAAAAATCTGAAAGAACTAGCGTTTAAAAGACCATTCCTCATACTGCATTTGTCATGATGGTTTCTGTCCTATAGAAGAACCGAAAAGTTTTCTTTCCTAATGACCATGCCAGTTTTCATGGAGCACCACCCCAGAACACAGCCTAGGTTTTCTCAAAAAACTCATTTTCTCAATCCTTCCATAACATAATGTCTTTTCAAATATGTTTGAAATTTTAGTTTGTGGGCTTTTTTACTTTTAAGCACTGATCTTTGCTGTAGGATGAGTTTGTATCCATCTTTTTATTTAGTTCAAGAATTGTGTGCATTCATATATCCTGTTTAATTCCAGACTAATTTGCCCCAGTTTGCTCTGGCTGCAAGACCATGCAGAACTGTTTGTTGCCCCACTAGGAGGTAAAAACAAGATAACAGCTTTTTGAGACAGAAAAACAAGAGATTAACCAAAGAGAACATCCTCAGAACAGAAGGAAAGTACCTGAGTGACAGGTATCTGAGTGTGCACACATGTGCACACGTACTTATTTATGTTATATTTGGGGATATTTTCAAAAGCATTTACTGTATGCTGGAGTGGGGTTTAGTGAAAGCTGTGGTGTCACTGAAGTTACAAGGGCAATTAACAGGAAAGACTTAGGCAGCTGGCTCATGGGGTGAGTTTTCACTGACAGCATCACAGTGTAGGTGAGGTTCAAGGCACCTCTGGAGTGTTTTTTAGTCCAAACCCTTGGTCCAAGCAGGGTTGGCTAGAGCAGGTTACTCAGGACTTTACTCAGCTGAGACTTAAATTAACTGCAGGGATGGAAAGTCCACAAGGTACCTGGGCAACCTCCTCCAATGTTTGGAGAAATCTGTAGGTTTTCAGAAATCTTTATTAATACCTTGTTAATAGGGTAGTGAGGACTTTCTAAGTCTCATATGAATTTGGCCATTCCACTTACAGACCACTTTTAAATTTGAGGAAAGTGTGGCATATTTTGCAAGAAGTAAAAGCCTTCTGCCATTCTATGAACTTGGGGTTGAGATACAAAAGAAATGCAAACATACAATGGCAGCAGAATGGCTGGATTTTGCACTGTCAGGATTAGTCTGCCCGTGTTGATAAGGCCTTGTAGAATTACAAATGTCTGCTCAGCTTTTCAAGAAATCTACAATGAAATTTCATATACAATAGCTATCTTCAGAGAACTAATTTCAGCACTGAGAGGCGGCACAGATGTAGACTTAGAGTCTGTATGCTCCTCTTCTTAGCCTTATTGAATTAAAGTCTAGTACACTTGGAAAAGTAATAAAGGCACTCGCTCATGTAAAAATATTGCCTTGGGATTTATGTATGTATTTCAGTACTTGTTGAATTAAGTGTATATCTCATTATTCTGGTTTTGTAAGGCAGGAGAGTGTCTAACTCACACTATTTAATTTCTTCAGAAAAGTTGTAACATGGAAGAACAGTCTGTTGCTCTCTTAGGTACCAGCTCTGATTTTCTTTGCAATCTCTTCTATACCACTGCCATGGCCTGGTAAGGACATCTAAGAAAATCACTGCTGTCTTGTTAAGGCCCAGGGAGAGATTGTAGGAGTAAGAACTCAAGATTTCACTCTTGCTTTCTCAAATGATGCTGCTCTTTTACCTATGTAAAGTCTAGACACCTTTGAAGCAGAAATACAGTTTTTATATATTATGTTATATTTTAAGAAAAATGTAATGATTTAGATGCAAACTTATGGAAAATTTATGTAAAGAGGAATTCTGTATTTACTGTCAACAATTTGATATTTAATAATTTTAAACTCCTTGAAGAACAGTGTCGGATGTATACTCTGACACAGAGCTTATCTTTCCAATCAGCTCCTAAACATACTTTAGACTCTGGAGGGTGCATGGAGGTTTTGTTTTCTTTGGTGACTATTTTTAAAGTAGCTGCATCATTTGTGTAAATGTTTATAAGTCTGTTCCCCAAGAACCTTCTCGCTGTCCTGACATTTCTGTACTATTAAATGCTTCAGGAGAAGTGTTGGATGTCATTGCAGTTATGTTATGGTTTTTTTTGATTACCTTTAAATTACATTAGATACCTACTCTATTTGTGTTTTTACTTTAGACTAGGAATGATATTTTTGTCCTCTGAAAATCATTAAAGTATATTTCCCAGTGACTTCAGTTTTAAATATCTCCAACCATTTCTAGCAGACTTTTTTTTTTGAGTGAAAATTGCTGATAGTTTTAATCTTGAGTGTCCTTTATTGTTGTAATATATTGGTTGTCTTTGCCCTCATTCTTCAGTAGTTCAGTTTTGCAGAGCGCTCTGTTAAGACATGAAAGAGACACACTTAAAAATCTTTATAAAAATTTCTCACAGGTGTGAAAAAACTGCAATTTGTTTCTTAATTCAGGTGTCAAAGCTGTCATTTTTTGTGTCCACACTACTTGACTGAAATAGGACACTGCTGAGACCATTTTTTTCCTTATGAGATCTACTGCTTTTTCCAATGTTTTTTGTCTGATCCAAGTATCAGGGTCATTAATACATAAAAAATTTCAAATTTCAGCTGTTGTAAAATCCTGGATGTAGCACCCTACTGGTTTAGATGCTTATTTTACCAGATTCTTAGAGCAGGAAGTCTGAGCCAATTACAAATGTTCCTAGAGAAATACATCAAACATTACAGATCTCTTCACAGAAGAGTCAAAATAATGCATTTTGCCTTCACTCTTCTAATTATCTTTGCAATATTTCTTATGTGTGTTTTTCCTGCTGAGTAATCCTAAATTCTGATGTGTTAGCAAACTAAAGTAATTTTTTTTTGTGTGGTTGGGTTTTTTCCCATTTTGTGAAAGTTAAATCTCAGTGTTCTGCAGCCACTTTGTTCATTCTTGCTTCTAGGATACTTTTATTCTAGTTGCAAAGATATCAATACCGTTTACTTTAAGATCTTCTAATATTAACCAGTAAGGTAAATTAAATGCTTAAGTTACAATTCCTCCTTCTGTTCCAAGATAATAGATGTATTAAATTTTAAAACTATAGAAATACTAGAAAAATGAGTGTATTTTAGATGTAGTATAAAACTGTATGAGAGTAGATATGCTTATATCTTTTCTCCCTTTGTTCCAGTAGGCATGCAGATTCTCAAAGATAAAAATAGTTTAAGTGTTGGCAAATATAAAAGGAAGAGTGTTAGCCAAACTAATTTTGGATGTGTTCTACTTTGACTGTTAGGTCCATACTTTTGACTTCTGAGATTGAAAAATTGTAATGGATATATTGTAATTTTTAAAAATTCATTTGAAAAAATACAATAAAATTGCATTTCACTTTATTTTCATGAACTATATGTATTCATATTATATACACAAGGGAATTGAGGAATATAGACACTGGGAAATCATTCACTTGGGAAATGTGAATACTGAGTATTTGTCTTGCTGGAGTCAAGATCTGAATGTCCTAAAAATTATTACTTGCATCATATTCTGGACTTCTGTTGTTCATGTATTTTATGTGTGTTTCATTAATGTAATGTTTAAAATGTGAATTTGAATTTTATTTAAATTTAAAAATTCTGGCTTTTGCTTTGTTGTAAGATTAATTCATGGAAGTGTGTCAGGTTGCTTTTTTTGTATTTTCAGGAAGGTTGATGTAAAAAGTTAGCTAACATTCTCTATGGCTGAAAGAATAGAATTGCAAACTGCCTAGGAATTTGAAGATTAAACTGGTTTGTTGGTTTTTTCCCAGTGTGACATTTCATAGGCAAGTTGATGAAGACACATGAAAAATTATTTAAGTTTTCTGATATTAAGTGATAGAATCAATTATGCCACATAAAGTATTACTTATTTGAAATAAATGTACCCTTGGAAACACTAATAATTTTCAGATAGTCTTTAGGAAATTACTACTTCTGAAGATCTGAATAATTAAGGAGTCTCTGTGATTCCTGTGTTGCATGACACCTTGTATGGTATCTGGATCTAGTTAATACAGTAACTGATTTCTGTGCCAGTAGGCATTACTAGATTTGGCAAATGCATCCTTTCACTCTCACTGTGGTCATCATTTCTTTTCCATCTGAAAGCACTGTTTGTCCAAGCATTTTTTACTTGGAAAGAATAGTAATGGCCAAGTGAGAGTGTTTTTTAAAGGAAACCTGTGTTTGGAAAAAAACATATTTCAGTATAGCAGAAAGGCAATGTCTGTATTTGTTACTATAAATCCTTCAGTATTGCATAAATTAATGATGCACTATTTCTTGGATGTAGCAAATGTTTAGAGCATTATTTATTATTTTAAAAGACCAGAAAGCTATTCATCTTTTTCTAAATATGTTTGCTTTTAAAGCAAGATGCCTTTAGAAGTTTACACTTTTGTGCTGGAGTTTTTTGTCAAAACAAACCCCTGAAAGGATGGTTATGTGAATTTTCAGCACCTTTCTTGGCAGCATAAAGGTTTCAGGGAACGTTCCAGAGGATTTTTGGAAGGTGTCTGCTGGTCTATTAGTGTCATTTGTAAAAAAAAACAAAAAAACAAAAAAAACAAAAAAAAAAAAAACAAAAAAACTTTCACGTTTTCTTCGGTCTGATTTTATGGTTTATTGTTAAATAAAGCTATTCTTATTTTCAGATAACCCCAGATGTGGCTTGTGGAAATGCCAGTTCCAATACTTCTGCTGGAGGCCGGCTTATCTCCTTTGAAGTTCCACAGAATACATCAATAAAGTGAGAATATTCTTATATGTGATGAAATACAAAAGCACTTTTATTTTAATTTGACTGGATGTTTTAGACAACAGTTTTTCAGATAGGCAAATTTGTCAAATGACTAAAAGATTGAGAGAATTCATACAGACTTCAAGCATATAACAGAGTCACGACAGCTCTTTGTCTGGCATAATTTCTCCCACATATTTAATGTTTTAGAAGATGTAAGCATGTAAGCTGTCTCTGGGCTATCATAATGCATTAGAAATTAGGGCAGATGTGTTGGAGGTGTCAGTTTGGAGAAGATACAACATTTCCTTTCTACTTTGTACAGTGAATACTTTTCCCCCCTTTAATCTCAGGATGAATTTGCTGATAGTGTTATTGTTGACTGTATAAGTGTATATTGTGCATTTTTAATTGATTTCTGGGTTATTGCTTTGGGTGTCATCATCAGCTGTGAAATCTTTGTGTATGTCCTAAAAAACATGTTTCTCAAAAAATTTGAACTTATTCTGTTACTCACTTTTCAAAATCATGCTTTTTGGATCAAATACTTGTTTTGTTACATTTAATTAACAGAACCTGACTTCCTAGAAAGATCTGATTCTGTCAGCTTGGCTGAGGCATTTTCTTATTGGAAATTTTATTTAAAAAAAAAAAATCTGCCAACGTAGTTCTCTGGCTCACAGCTTTGCTGCAATTTTAGACTTACATTTTCCCAAAATAGCCTACTTTTCTCATACTGTCATCTTATCTTTCAGAATCCTATGTTTCTGTTAAAAAAGGCCATGCTCACAGGAAAAAACAAAGTGATGCAAGCAGACAAGCTGCAGACAGTGTGGAGCAGTAACTGTTAAACGTGGGGGCCATCCCACCCTTCCCACGGGCTTTGAATTGTGCTCATTCATGAGCCTTAAGCCTAAGTCAGGAGGAGATCTGGGAGCGTGGATGCCCTGGCTGGCTGCAATCTGAAAGCAAACAAGTGTCTTTTCTTGGAATCAGGAAAAAACTGGCATTTGTGGACCCTAAAGTTCTATTTCAGAGTCTTGATGGAGAAACCCCATTTTAAAGGAGGTTGCTGAGTACACAGGGAGTTTTGATAATTTTTACACTGTATATATGTAGTAGAGTTTTATACCTGGGTAGATTAGTGCAAGTCAAGATCGAGTTTTATTTCATTTACTGTCTTATTTTATGTCATTTACTATCTTAATGCCCAAGTAACTTACCTGATTCAATGGCTATCTGTGAAAGGAAAATAATTTCAGTTTAATAAGTTGATTTTATTTTGATTGTCATATGAGACCTAAACTGTGAAACTAGTTGCTATCCTGTTCTGAAGGTGACACAGTCTGCTTTTGGAGTAGCAATTGGGGTTGCTCTTAAAGAGAGGGTGCAAATACTGTAAAAAATTTGCTTCTTATGATGCCTAGTTGCAACATATTTTCAACTTCTGTCACACAGGAAACTTTGCTTCTCTTGTTTTGAAATCAAATAACAAGTGACCAGGGATAAATTGCTTTTGTTTTTTAGCAGGATTGCAACAAATTCAGTACATTTCTAGGTATTTGGAGGTCTGTTTTCAGCAGGAGAGAATTATCAGGATTTAGCAGTTGGATGCAGTTGTGTTTGTATTTTTGGAGGATTGTTCAAACTCATTGGGGATTCCTTCATAGGAGATTAATGCAAATACTTGGGACCTTACCAGAAATATGACATATTTTAAAATTATTTCCTTATTGAGGTGAATTGGAAAAAAATGCCCTGTGAGTACAAAGGCTGGCATAATGTAGCTCCCTAATGGAGCTGACAGTGGGGATGCAGTAGTAGACTTTATATCCAATCTGTCAATATTCAGGAAGGTACCGTGGGCTCAGTGACCTTGGGAGCATTACATGACTCATTTGATTTACAAGAAACTGTCCTGAATCTTCGATCTGGTGTGTCAAACAAATGAGGATTTCTACCAGGATCTGTCTCCTGGTATTGAGTGAACATTGAATGCTCTTCAGTAAACAGGGCTGGATGTACTTCAGCTGCAGAAAATGATGGCACTGTAGGATGGAGGTAATACTCAAAAAGGTATAAATACCAAGACTGAATAAGGATCCTTTATAAGGATATACTTTACTTTTACATGGTATTTATCTAAAACTCTTCTTGGGCACTAAGATGGTGACCTTTAAGTATCAGAAATTGAGACTCTGTATGATTTAATCTGCTATTACATAAACCATTATGCAAATCTTACAATTGAAGCAATTTTAATTTTTGTGAACATGCTAAAGACATTCAGGATTTTTCCTAATTCCATACTTTCTAGATTTAAGTTTCCCATCTTTGTTAAGGTTCAGTTTTACAGTGATGTACTTCCTAATTGCACTGATACTTCCCTCAGTGTAAATATTCTCACAATTTCTTTTCTTAGAATAAGGCAAGATGCTACTGCTTCTCTCATCCTGCTATGGAAGGTCACAAGCACTGGATTTAAACAGTGTTCACTTATTGATGGCAGAAGTGTCACTCTTCTCCAGGCACTGGGTGGACTTGTGCTTTCTGAAGAAATGCTTGCATTAGGAAACAACTACTTTATTGGTGAGTAACATGCTGACTTTCTGTCCATCACCTCTAGGTGACAGCTGATGCTTTAATGAGCATTTAGAGGAACAAAGAACTAATTCCTTTAAGTGCTGAAAGATCCTGATGGGATATTGAGGTCGTGTTTCAGACAGTGGTTTATTCAAACCAGACAAGAGCTACACTAAATTCTTACACAGTTGGCACCATTCACTTTAAAATCAACATGGTCATTTTTGTCTGATACCTTGAGATGATGCAAGGTATTTTATATGTTCTCTTTTAATAAGCTTTTGGCAAATGCTGCAGTATATAATTAAATGCTCGAGATGCTTCTTTGTCAGGTGTTGTGTCATGGGATGCTATGTGAAGAAGCTTAAGCCTGTAGACAGGAAAACTGAAAAAATGTATTACAATATCAGATTTCCTATTATATTTAAACAGTGTTTAATTGCACTACTTTTTTATCTTCTAATGTTGTCTCTGTGAATATGGAACCTTAGAAATATACTATTTGTTTCACTCAGCAATTAAATGTTAAGCATCTTTGTGGAAGGAGTATAATGAAAATAGCCTGATATATTATTTTTAAGGGTCTGGGAAATAGCACAGATTTAATGCTACATTTATGCATAAACACAATAGACTTAATTAAATTGAGATTTCTGGGCAGATGTTGTATTATACCAATGACATGAAACCAAAGTCATTGTAATAACAACATTTATTGTTATCTGCTTGAAATGCTGTATATTTTTAAAGGAACTATAAGCTGCCACAATGTTATTTGAAAACTTACCATGCTAATAAATGTAAAATTAAAAACATTCTGATGTAGAAACACTGGGAAAAATTCCAAGTGTGTAGCTAATACAGAAAATCCCTAAATACAGGAGTAGTACCTTGTTCTCTCCTTTTTCAGCTGTCACTTTCCAAAGATAGTGCTCCAAGGTTGTTAGTAGAATAATTTAATTCTTATCATCAGTGATTTCTTTTAGTGATGTTTATTTCCTTCAAATAATTTTCCACTTTCTTTTAATACTATTATTCCTTCTAAGATACTTGGTTTTAAGCTCTTTTTTCCCTTTTAATCTTGTTTTGCATTTAATTTATCAGAGCTAAAGTCATCCTCTCATGTCTCTGAAATAAATTTTTGCATTTGCTTTTTGGTAGTTAATGTATGATAAAAGTACCCTGAAGACAGGATAATTGGTAGCTTTTATGCAGTGGTGAGAATGCCTAAAGGCACAGCTTGGTCTCAGCTCCTAAGCAGAGAGCCCAAGTTGCTCTGTGAAGGTTCCACTTGATTCTGCAAGCCATACAGCTACATACAGGTTATTAATTTAGATAACTAAAATATGTATTGTGATATTCTATCACAGTTTGTCTTGTCCTACTCATCTCTGTAGCTGAATTTCTGTCCCTGGGATTCTTTGAATTTTTTATTCTGTACTGGGTAACATGAGGTGAGAATGTACTTTTTCCTAGATGAATATAACACGAAGTTGAGTTCATAAAAATTGTTTATTTCAAGTATTCTGAGACTTCCTGCTTTACTTCCACGTGGTTTTTGATACTTTCTTTGGTCTTTCTTTTTAATTTCCTGATATTGAAATTCTTTGTAAAATTTTCCAGCTGCTGAAACTAAGGCATGAATTTTTGTAGTTTAAGAAAGAGCCTCTGAATTTCCTTCTCAGTTGCATAGAAATATTCTGCTTACTTCCCATCATCAGTTTTTGTCCAATGAAGTGTAAGTCTTGGGTGTAAAACTTGGAAAGTAACTCAGTTATTTGGTGTGAAAATGAATTTTATCTTCACTCAACTGAAATCCATAATTCTGCCAAGGCTTATAGAAAAATAACTTGATCTTTACTTCAGATTTGATTCAGATGTGTGGAAGAGGTCTGTCAATTTGATGTCTCAAGTTTTTTAATAATTTAGCTTTCAGTAAGTCACTTGCATAAAGATTTTCCTTATTTTCATGTTTCCATGATAGACATTTCCATGTTTCTTGATAGACATGAAAAAAGCACAGTAAATTAAAGTGGGTGATTTTATATGAAAAAACCAACAATGTTGCCAGTGCTTGTATTGATGATATTCAAGCTGGAATGGTATGAGAGGGCCACAATATGCTGTAGGCTTCTCTAAGTAGAGTCACACAGTAAGGTTGTGGACCATGTCAGTCAATATATTTACTTTATATAATTTCCTCCTCCTTCCCCCACTCTTTTTCTATTTATTCAAATGTGATTTATAGGTTTCCTCTCTTAATTGGTGAGTTTTGTACAAGGGCATTTTTTTAATCTTCTAAAAAGTTTCTAAGTAGAACTGTAAAAGAAAAATGAGGAAGATCTGAATGGGTTTTTTTGTTTGACTTCTTTTGTGCATCTCTTTTTGATCTACATCCTTTTTGAGTCATTTCTCACCATGCTCCTTCCAAGTTTAGTTACTCAGCAAGGTACTTTAATTGCCTCTTGCAAATCTTTCTGAATAAGTTATTTATGTAAAAGATAAAACATTTGGGGAAATATTATTTGTTTTGTGTTACCTCGTGGTGACACAAGCTTAAAGTTGTTTATACAAGATTGAAAAGACTCAGAAGTCAGCAGTAATGTGCTGATTTGCTGATCATGGTTCAGGGCACAGTGTCTAGAGGTTGGGAAGAATGCTGTTTCTGAGACCTAAAAATAGAGCCTGTCAGCACAGAGCTGTTCACCCCAGAGACAGTACCTGCACTGTGTGAGAACGAAGGGGGGGAGTGTAGCACAGCTCACCCAAAAAGAGCACTCTGTGTTCTGTGATGGGCTTTATAAAATGGCTGCTGCATCTGCCAGCAGCCTCTTGCAGCACAGGGATAGAATGATGGTGCTGTGCTTATGCAGCGTGATGATGTGGTTTAATTGCAGCATTTACCCGGCTGTGGCCAGCAGAAGTCTGCCTTGGACATTCTGTAACACATTCCTTCCATGCTTTGCTCTGAGGATTTTTAAAGAGTTTCTCTGTAAGATTTGCTACTGCACTTGTGCCAGTCTTCTAAAATAATTAGTTTTATTAGAGTGTGCACCTATTAGCCAGTGGGTAGAAACTCCAATGTGGTTCAGGCCTTATAGTGAGCTGTGTGGATTAGGAGTAGGATGAAGCACATGGCCCATGCCGAGGTACTGGTGGCTTTCAATGCCAGGTTACTGCTAGACAGAGGTGGTTGGTCTGTAGGACAAGCCAGGTGAGCTGTTCCTCTCTGCTTGTGCTTTGCAGCAAAAACGTGTCTTTTGAAATCAAGATTTAAAAAAAGGTGCTTAATCAAGGGCATTTTTGAAAAGGAAATGTTTTTAATATCTATTCTGTGGAGAGCTATGGGTGGGCATCAAGATTGGCCCAAGAGATAGTGAGAAAGCAAAGCAGGAGGGATTTAATAGTGCCTTTAAGTAAGATATGGAAATTAAGGGTTCAGCATTAAAAACATTATTGAAGTAAAAGGGAGACTTTCCATTAATTAGACTTACAGATTCGTACTCTGTCCCAGTCTTCTTTGAAGTTAATGAGTGATTCCTGCATAAACTATTTATGATATTTATAAAATTATAAGTATCATCAGTATTTGTTTTATTTCTGGATCTTCATATATTCCTGCTAGCAGTAATGGTACTAGAACATTTGAAAACGAGTTAACTGCAAAACTTTACATTGTTAAGAGTCACGTACCTATTCTTCATTGCAATATATCTTGAAAAATTGAAATCAGATGAAATACATTTTACAAGTCTGAAGAAGTGAGATAAGAGTTCCCTGATGCACTGTCAGTTGGTGGAGGAATCTTTCAGAAGTTCTCATGAATGCTAATAGCTTACAGCTAAGGATCTCTGGGGTGAGTTGAAAATGCTGCTTGTTATGTGTTTTGAGGGAAATCTAATCTACCCAGCATTGTGCACTTCTCTCTTTCAGGGAATAATATACTGGATTCTGGAATGTGTATATATTTTTCTATACAAGATTGTTGCAAATGCAAAAGATTTACTGAATTGATTAAATAATAGCTGTCTTGAGAAAAAATGCTGCATAAACATTTTCCTGAAAAAATAAAAAAGGACTTTAAAGGGCTTTGCAGGACATTCTCAGTTTGTATGGCATCTCCCACAAAAATAATTTGATTTGTTGTATGCACCTCTTTTATCCAAGCATGCAATCACACTCTGACTGAGAACTGGAACACTAATTTTGAGAACATAGGTTGCTGTCAAAATACTTAAAAAACCAAACCCAATGTAGAATAAAAGCATTAAAATATTTCTTTTTTTAATGCTCACATTTTAGAAGTTTGGCAGTGATTGTACACCATCTGCTTCTGCACAAATCAGGTAATTTACCCTGGAGCTAAATTAATATACCTGTTTACTAAGGCAACAGTTCTGTGCTTCAGGTGTATCCAAAGGTACACCAGTGGCTGGCAGACTTGCAGTCAGGCAGGTCTAATTTCACACAGTTTCCAGTCTGCTTGGAAAACTGGTATATGTACACCTGTGTGGCTGTACAGATAACAGATCATATTTAACAGTCCAGTTAACAGCTAGGACACTAAACAACCACAGCTTTTCTTTAATGAATTTGGAAATTGAGTAATAATTGATGGAATCATAGAATATGCTAAACTGGAAGGGGCCCATCAGGATCATCCGACTCCTGGCCCTGCACCAGGCACCCCAAGAGTCTCACCCTGTGCCTGAGAGCGTTGTCCAAGCGCTTCTTGATCTCTGTCAGCCTTGGTGCTGTGACCACTGCCCTGTTCCATGCCCAAACTCCCTCTGGATGATAAATCTTTTGCTAATATCCAACCTAAACCTCCCCAACACAGCTTCATACCGTTTTCCTTTTCATACCAATACAAAACTGCATATCATATGATTATTGTATGATTATTACTTAGTTTTAAGAAGTGTTTATTTAGAGGTTTTGGGCATAATGTAGAAGGTGGAGCTGACAGTGCTGATTCTATGTGCATGCAACCTATTTCCTCTTTCTCCTAACATTAAAAAATGAAATTATGTTTTCAGGTCTTTATTGTGGCTGTTAGGATATTATTTCTGTTGAAAAAACATTTTCTTATCAGCTTGCATGATAAAATGTTGGAAAAATTGCTTTTCTGCCCTGGTGTTCCCAGAGCTGAAGCAGTAATGATGGGAGCACTTTCAGAAAAACAGTAAAACAAATAGTTGGGCATTAGTATGCTGCCTCCATTTGCCCATAGGTAATATGATAGAACATGTGTATATAATTGTAAAAATGCATGTAAATAGCTCGAAACTACTTGCTTTTAGACTTTTGCTTTATTTAGCACTTCCATGGTGCTGCTTAAGCAGCTGCTTAAATGGAAAGATGCTGCTTAAAAAGCAGCTTTCATGAGATACTGCTACATTAGCTTTTTCAGCTTATTGTCTGCTTATAAAATCAAAGAAAGACATTTATAAGCAAAAGTGCTATTTCTCAGATAAGACCTTCCAGATAATAAGGTAGAAAGTTTAACATTTAATGTGAATTAATATTTTTATCTGAACAGAAAATATATCCTCCTGCACATCCTTTAAATTATAATGCTTATTTTCATCACAGCAAACCAAAACTGACGTAGACTTGTCACTTGACATTACTTGGCATGTCATCTGGTTTTCTCTAAGATGCCCGGCCTTTTAGATCAATACAATATAATTAGCTGCTTTAAACTATAATTATCAAGTATTTAAAAAAATATTTCCTTAAATAAAATTGGTAGCTGTACAAACTCACTTGAAAATAGGTGCTCTAGCATCTTTGTGGTGAGATGAAGAGTACCGATGCCATTCAAATGCCAACACCTCTAAGGCAGCTTGCTTGAATCCCATGAAACTTTTTGATATTTGGCTTAAAAAGGAAAATTAATGCTTGGCTTCTGAAGCACAAGATATCTGCTGCTTTTTAATAAGTGTGGGAGCCATATGGTTCTATGTCAGGAAGGGTAATATATTCCAATCCAAAATGCTGTCCTGCCTTTCAAATGCAACAAAGTATTTTATTTTCTAACTCTGCCCTGAGCAGTTATTTATTCTTCTGTTTTTCTTTGATTATTCAAGAGTCTTCCTGCAAGACCTCATTGTGCATTAATGAGTAGTCACCACCAATACTGACGCAGCTCTATTGAATAGGCAAAATGAAACAGTGTAAAAAATACCATGTGAAAAAAAATAATATAGAGAGAGATTTTGAAAAAAGTTGGTCTTTTCTAATTTTTATCTGGCGATAGGATTTCAGATTAGGAGGCAAATCATAGCTGGGGCTCTGAGATGTTGTGTTTTGTGTTACAGGCCTCTAAAACATGCACACATTTCTGTCTAAAGAAAGCAGTTTACTGCATCTCAAAATTGCTTTCACTTAAGCAAAAAATTAAATGGGACAATTTTATTTCATAATAGGAGAAGTGTGAATTGAATTCACTGAAAGCCACATAATCAAGTTACTCTAACAAGTTGCCATGTGTCAGCTGAGCATCTGTGTGAGCTCCCAGTCCATGGCATATTGTAATCATTTGACTCAACCCTCTTTCACTCTGGACCAAATGAGATCTCCGTGCCCTGCACATGCCGTGGTTGGGGTGTTCAGGCCGTGCTTGTGCCCAGCTGACGTGCAGAGCCTCTGTCAGTGTGCGTGACTGTTCTGCTCCTTTGTGCAAGGCGGCCTCGCTGGGGGGAGCTGGTTACAACTGCTCCACTTAGTGGGGTCCTCATTTTTAGTGTGTAATTTGCCTGGAAGGGCCCTATTGTCTGCAGATTTGAGCTTTGTGCTCAACTGAACATTCCCCTGGGGTTCTGGGCACAAGAGCTAACCTTGCAGAAAATGGTCTTTTGGTAGACAATAGCAGCAGCAGCAAAGTGCGAACAGCAAGAAAAGCGCAGTGAAGTGTTAATTTCAATAATTTCTTTTAAAAAATGGCCTTGTAAGGCAAAGAAATGAAGCATTCAGTTGAAATCCAAACCATTCTGAAGAATGGTGTTGGCCTAAATAAGAAAGAGTACCTTTAAAGTATGATTAAATATCCTGTCCTTTATGATCAAATTGCATGTACCTCATCTCACATGTAAGCAGATATAAACATCAGACTAGTTACTATTTCCATACATTGTATTATGTTTTAGGCTAGCATTTAAATAATTTTCTCTTCAGAGTCATCTTTAATCAGTAAATTATTAAAAATTAATTTTTTTCACTGCTATTTCTAGCAAGGAACAATGGGAAATTATTTTCCTAGTCTTTTATCTACTCAAATTTGTAATATTTGGTGAAATAACTTTTGTTTGTTTCTTTAATTTTAAGATTCCTCTTTCTTCAAATATGACTTCTATTTTAAGTTGATCACATGCTTGTTCGCATGATAAGATCTTGGACAGACTGCTTAACCTGATCTGTGGAATACAGATACCAGTGCATAACTGGTAGCATGTACAGTGTACCAGTGTGAGGCACATTTTAATAATGCTTTGAGATCTTCAGCTAGTAGTGTAACATACTGTAACATGTATTTAAAAGTAGGGCACTCATAGAGCCTCTCAGCTGGACCAGCCACTACAGATACATCCCTGCCAACATTGCCATCCCATCTTCTGCAGCTCCCCTTAGTACAGTCCCAGCTATGCCACTTGTATTCTACCACACTTATCTGTGTTTGCCAAGTGTGGAATCAAGAGATTCTAGTGGTCTACATTTGAGCCCAAAATAGTTCTCTGCCAGCTTGGCAACTTGGCTGAAATGCTGACAAATAAAGATATATTGGGAAATTGTGATACATGAAATCTTTCAGAAGAATAGTCTTGTTGCCCTTTGCCAGGCTTTTGTCATTATGTTGGGCTGTAAGCAGAGTCCTTGAAGCTGTGGGAGAAGGTCACACTTTAAGCTACTGCCACAGCTCCTTAATAACGAATGCAGGTGGCTTTGTAAGAGTAAGCGTACTCCTGCTAGCTGATTGATTCATAATTCTGTCATGGGGCTAGGTCCAGTCAAACTATTAAGTTGGATAATTGTTTAAGTAAGAGTGAAATTCAGAAATTGACGTTTGTTATAGAGGAAATGTAGGGAAATATGGGACTTTGCTACACTAAGTGAATTCAACTGGTTTGCTCAGTTCATAAACATATTTTTACTGCCAGTCCTGCAAAACTGAACTCCAGCTTGAAAGGCAAGCTCTGTGCTGTTTCTTCCCAAAGTTTTGATAATGATTTTCTGACACCTAAATTTTACGTTCTCTTATATGAGTATAACACTATCATTGTCAATCTGCTTCTGGTAGAAATGTAGTATTGTTACTGAAGATGTAACTTGAGCAGTAGCACTCTTATCTTTTAGTGGTTATACCTGAGAAGAAAGTGCATGCTTGATTTTAGGAGCCCAGGCTGTTTTCATTGTTGCTAGCAAAGGAAGAAAGCATATCCATCTAAAAACTGACTGTGACTATTAATGCAATTTGGAGAAGACAGTGAATGTGATGAGAAGGTTTTCAGTCACCTCTCAAGAAAAAAAAAAATCTTTAAATTGTTGTTTCATGTGAGCTTGTGGAAAAAAAAGAAAGGAACAGTTCTTGAACTGATTCGCATTAGAATCTCTACAGACTTTCATAAGGAGTGTCTGACCAAGGCTTCTGTGAATAAAGCACAGTAAGCACGTTGATCTATATAGAATTTTGGAGAGTTGTGACACCTATAAATAGTGCTATTTGTGGACAAAATAGCAATTTTGCTATTGCAGCTGTATTTGTGTGTCCCCAGATGCTATGTTGCCTAGCAGCATCGTTAGAGTGTGATCTCAGATGTTCAGTATGGTGCTGATGGCACTGATGTATTGCATCAAAGATTGCAAATGGCACCGATTACCTGTTTCTCACTTCCATCCTGAGGCAAACCAGGAAAGGATTCCTGACCCATTTTTCATATTCTGTAGAACAGTATTGGTGTCAGGGTCCTGAGGGGATTGATAGACCTTAATGGAGTATTAGTGTCATGGGAAGGGGGGTAAGTGTTTGTACATTTGTAAATCAAAAGCAGGCCTCTCCTACTTCAACATGTAAAGGTAAATTTTCAGAATTACATGCATCATGAGAACATCTTGTTATGCTTTTTCATTTGTTAAATCTCTAAAATTAGTTGAATATGACTTGTGTGAAAAAAAAAGGATTGGGCTTGCTTAGATTTGGTAGATGGAAAACTATCTGAGATTGTGATATGCAGTGACAAAACAGATGGAAATCATTTCATATATTTCAACTTCATGCTTAGATCCAAAAAGGCACTGAAGCTTCGTGGTGATGATTAGTATAAACCTTTGTTTTCATAGTAATTTTCATGGTATTGAATGTTAGCTATATCACATGATACATGAACATGAAATAATCTTTGGATAGAATTTGGATATCAAACATTTTAGGAGGAAGAACTAAATTTCTTTTTTCCTTTTTTTTTTTTTTCCTATTCTGGTGGCTATTGTAATAAAAATAGAGTTCTCTTTCTTTCCTAGCTTCCTTTCTTTGAAGTATTCTTATGTCTGCAAAGTTCAATGGCCATAAAAAAAGAAGTTGAGCATTTTGACCACTATTGTTTTGCTTGCTGGATAATGTTTTCTCATGTGGTGAGAGAGATGTGGTCAAAGAGAAAATTCCTCTCGACTCTTTTACACTTGAGGTTAATTCTATGACTTTCCATCATCTGTGGATGAACTATCACATATAGTTACATAGCTTCTATCCTGGATCAGTAAGGTTTATAAAGGATGCTCAGTATGCTCTGATAACAGCAGAGTTTTTTTTTAGAAGCTGAAATCTGATCTGGAAGTACCATAGCTTCACTATGTTATGGCATGACAAGAACTGAAGATATGGTGCAGGCACATCAAGTACTGCTGCTTTGATCCTGAAGGACTGATATGATCTGGTTTTCTTTCATTTAACTATATCTCAGTTACCAATTTTCCAAATAATGAATAGCTGACCGTACTGTACATGGGGAATAGGGTGAAGAATTTACATCACCTTATTCTAGGGCCCTTTTTAGTTTTCCTACCATCTTGACTTACCAATGCCCTTGGTGCCAGGGCTGCTTACAGTGCAGGGGAGCTGTAGGCACTTAGTGTCTTTGAGAACTTCACTGCTTTGCAAAATGTTGAAGTTGGCTACTGACCCCAAAAGCTTTTGGTGTGGGAAAGTGTTGAGAGAGAAAAAGAGAACAGATGGAAACTGATAGACATCCCACTGCTGTCTCATTTCCTTGGGAAACCAGGCTAAAAATAAGTTGAAAACTTGAGGACTAGTACTTCGTTGTGAGTGCCCAATCCCCTTGGCAGTCATTCTCACTCATCCAAGAAACCTTTAGGTGAACTCAAAGATCTACGCTTCTGTGAACTGGAACTAAAAGAATAATCTACTGTTTCAGCCAGAGGTGAATATCTTTGTGTCACATGTATGCATTGTGTAGAATACAGAGAAATACATTTTAGCCAAATGCAAAAAGCATTGATGTTTGTCAGAGCATGTTGGAAGCAAGTTAGGGAATGATTTCTAGTGAAGTGTTTTGCATTTCACTGACATTATGTGCAATATGATAACCTTCTTGGTGGTCTGTTAGCTTCAGTCTTCCCTATTTTGACTGCCCACTGTGGGCCAGCTCGCTGACCTCAGACTGCTGTGCTTAGAAGGAAGCTATTGCTCAGAAATGGGGCTTGTGAGGGAAGCAAATCAGTTTGTGTAGTCTAGAAAGCATATGCTCAATTAATGTTTGAGTACTGGTAATCTGAATGGCATGATATGACCTTCTGAAAGTATTTGGATATAATGATGACATCTGTCATCTTTTAGCTTGATTTTATTCCTTATTTTTCATTATTAACTTTCTTGATGTGAGTGAAGCAGGAGCCACCCATACTTTGTGGTTCCAGATATGTGTGTGGAACAAGCTGTAGTGTATTTTACTATGCATTCTGCCAGGGAAATTGTGCAGGCATTTTCAAGACTATCAAATGTGTGTGCAAAAAGCTTGAAAATGCCTCCTCTGCAATCCAAATGACTACTCACATCACAATCATTTATTAGGCTTGAGAATTGTTTCCATAATATTACTGTAAATAACTCAACCCTGAATTCTGCAAGTAAAAATGCTTTGATGCCATTATGTTTTAACTGGCTTTAGAAAACCAGCAAGGTTGAACTGAACAAAATTACCTTTTGGTATGAACTGCAGTAATATTTTTCTCCAGACCTGAGATGAAAGTAGCTGTAAATACGGCTCTGAAATTATTCTCTCATCTAGAAGTTAAAAATAGAACTTAAAACTCATTCTAGTTCAGTTGCTGTTATGGGAATTGGGGAAGGAATTAATTGAAGTGCTATGACCTGAGTTAGGCAGGGTGTTATATTTAGATGGTCAGACAAGCTTCTTTTAGCCTTAAAACCTAGAGATCTCATAAAGTTATGTGCAACTTCTATACAGTGAAAATAAATACCCATGTTTGTATTTTTCTAGTATTTACAAATTGGATGAGATAATTAGAAATTGCAAGAAAATGTGTGGCATTCCAGAGAGAATAATTATTTTTCAGTGGTTTGCCTAAGGGCTTTTGATACCAAAATAGTAACAAGATTCAAACTGCAAAGAAGGTTGATTTAATATTTCTTTAGGGAGCTGTCCTGAAGAATATGTAACAATCTGCTTCAGAAAGGAAATGTGAACCCAAAGACATTTTCTAAATACCACATTCCAAGCATTCACATATAATTCCATGACTACCAGTGACAATTGCATTCAATTGTTAAAGAAAAATTCTGGCTGCATCTTTGAACAGATGGGTAAAAATGGGGTATGTATTGAGGCCAGAATAAATTGGCTTGCTTTGAAGAGGTCATCAGATTACAATAATCTTCACTAGCCAAAACAGACCATTAGGCATTTGGAACTATACCCAATACATGTGGTTTTTTTTTTTTTTTATTAATCTGATCCTTTAGAATATTCAGCTACCTTGTAGAGGCTGTACTCAAGCCAATGACATCTATGTGGGACGTGAGATTTTCCTGTTTGAAGGTAGGGTTTAGGGATCATAGACAATTAATAGCTGAAGGAATGCAGCATTTTAAAAAGTGAAATCTGAAAATGAAGAACAAAGAATGGAAGTCTTCCACATCATTTGGTGTGGAATTTGTAGTTAGTCATGCTTTTACACTTCCATATGCAAAATGTAATAAATGCTTAGTAACTGTTCTGAAAGAATCTCACTTGAAGTTCTGTTTCATGAAACTTTTATTTGTTCTTGCACATTAAAAATATTTTGTTTTACTATTTTTTTCTCTTGACTAAATGTTGTGCTATCTACAGTCTATAATGCAAGAAGCTGAACTGCATCTTTGAAGCTCCTTAGAGGTTTAGGCTGTAAATGCATTTTGCAATTTGAAGTGGAAAATCTAAGAAAAAACATTCAATGTCATACACTGCATCTATTTAGTGTCGTTCTTTTTAAAATTAATGACATTTGTTTGAAGAAAAACCTATCAATTTTTGCTTAAATCTGCTTAAATTCTATCTATGTTTCTAAAGAAAAAGAGAATCCTGGAATAGTTCTGTGCCTGCAACATTCCATTCTGGTACTACAGTCTTAGACCTTTGGAGTATACCTACATGAAGGATAGTGAAGTCAAGGTTTGACAGTCTATGGAAGCATCTCTGGTGGTTTATTATGCATAAATTCTGCATACAGTATACACACTATACCAAACCCACATTTTTGTGTCAGTGCACATTTATTCTCCCCAAACAAAGCAATTAATTGATGCCACACATGGAAGAGCTGTGGTCCAAGAGTCTAATCAGTGTGCTGGAAGAAGGCAGTTAAGCACAAGTGAGGTACAGGAGCAGAGGCTGTGTGCTTTGACATGAACTCTGATTTTATCCTGTATGTCATGGGCTGTGTATGTGCCCCATTTATTTTTCCTGTTGTCCTTTTATTTTTCAGATAAATCTGTTAGGAATATGTGTGATAGTGATGTTATGCTCCAACCACAAATTTTTTCATTCCGTGCAATTACAGGTGCTAGCCAGAGATTCATGAATCTTCCTGTTCCTTGTCCAGTGTTCCTATTTCCATTTTTAGTTCGTCTCTACCTGCTATATCAGTTTATAGAGAGATCAGATCAGACATTCAATAATACTTGCATTGCAGATTCACAAAGAAATGCTGTCAAGTGGCATAAGTATATTCTTACAAACTTTATAAAAATCAGAGCCAAAGGGATTCTCCATCTTTTACCAGTGTAATGAATCTGAGTGCTTTTTAACTCTGAAAGTAACTCTTATGAATACATTAAAATATACTTCTCCACAAAATTTGATTTTAATGTTCCTTGTCATTAAAGAAAAATGTATTTTTTAACTTTTCAAAAAGTAGCAGGCAAAAGTATTTATTTTTGAAACCTAAAAAATATAGGTTTGAGCTCTGGAAGTAGATGTTTTACCATTCCTTTTTTTAATTAATATAATGAAGTTTGTCTCCAAACTGTATTTTAATTTGTATTTACATGCTTTGCATTCAGAGAGCTGTGTATTAAATATGAGCAATTTTGTTCTTAGTTGGCAGTTTATTTAAAATAATTTTTATTTGTTTGTCTAGATGGAGAGCATGAACATGAATGTATCAGCCTATTTTGTCATATAACAAGAATATTATCTTTTTTGTTTGTTTTTTTAAGGTTTTTTGAATGATTCAGTTACCAAGTGCATTGTGGCTCTACGCTTGACTGTGGTGGTGAAAGTGAGTACCTGCATGCCTGTGGGAAGCCATTCAGACAACTTCCCATGTTCAGGAAAAGGGAAATGCATCACCAAGCCAGATGAGGTAAGGTCAACTTACCAAGGCATTCCTGTAATGTGGCAATTCCATGATAATTTAAACACAGGGCAAATTGTCCTTGGTGTTTATAGATTGCAGCTGTGTAACAGGCTTCAAAAGCTCACAGGTGTTATTAAATACCAACAATATTTATCTGCTGTACCTGAAAATCAAGCCCTTGAAGTAAGAAAATTACAGAAATGAGATGCAAAGGTTGAAACTTCGCCCTGGTAATAAAAACAATTGTTCAAAACAGGTATAAGGGAATTTATACTGCATCTCACAGTCACTGTAGAAGGAAGTTTCTCTAAAGGAAGACCACGGTGTGGGGATTTGTGATCTCTGATCTGCAGACCTATGTCGTCATATTTGTTAAGTTCTCAACCTTGTCTAAGGTTTTAGGTCAACTTTAATCTAGTCCTTCTTTCTCTTATTGCTTACTCAGAATAGACTGACCAGTGCAATGGAATTGCCTGACCATAATGAGGAGAAGAAGCAGAATGGAGTGATTTAGTAGTGGTTGCAAGGTTTCCTGTACAGCTTTGTCCTTTACGTAATACTGCACTGGGGGATTACGATGGCAATTCCACTGCACACTGGGGATTTTGTGTGATCTAGCAATTTAAGAAAATAAGAACCAAATCTGTCAAATTTGCAATCTGTATTCTGCTTTTACAAAACAAGACTGGGCTTTTGTGATTTAGACACTGTTACCTTCTATACATGTTACTTTTTATTTCATGGATTAAAAATCATTTACAGCACAAATATGCACAGTTAATCTTTGATTTTATTAATATTCATTTGGGAGATAAAAGCAGTAGTAACTGTTGAGTAAATATTAACAGCTGTGAGCCTGCTGTGCACATAAAAAATTTGGCATATTTAGTGAATACACTTTTAGTTCATCTGCTACCATTTTCTAATTTAAATTCTCAATAAGCATGTTTGATAGAAAATGGTGTTTTGAATTGTAACAACAATAATTAAATTGCCACAGTAATCTATACATACGTGGCAATACTAACATCTGGAATAATTATGTTTTATTCCTCAAAAATGAATTTTGTAGAATACTTGAGGTAATGTGAGAACATAATTATTGAAAGATGAATTTAAAAATAAATGCTACTTTACTATACCAGCTGGCTGGTATCCAAATAAATTATTCATTCAGATACGGTGTTCAATTTCATAGTCCAGTTTATTTTTTGTGCTTTTCTGTATTTATAATTTTTATTTTATAAATTCAGTATTTTGAATTTGACTTACATAAATAATGGTGCTCCTCAGGGGTCTGTGCTGGGGCCAGCTCTGTTCAATATTTTTATTGATGACATGGATGAGGGTATTGAGTCTTTCATTAGTGAATTTGCAGATGACACTAAACTGGGAGCATGTGTTGATCTGCTAGAAGGTAGGATGGCTCTGCAGAGGGACTTGGAATGGGTGGATGGATGGGTGGAGCCCAATGGGATGAAGCTTAATAAATCCAAGTGCCAAGTCCTGTGCTGTGGCCACAATAATCCCCTGCAGTGCTACAGATTGGGGATGGTGTGGCTGGACAGTGCCCAGGCAGAAAGGGACCTGGGGGTGCTGGTCAGCAGCCAACTGAACTTGGGCCAGCAGTGTGCCCTGGTGACCAAGAAGGCCAATGGCCCCTGGCCCATGTCAGGAATAGTGTGGCCAGCAGGAGCAGGGACATCATTCTTCTCCTGTACTTGGCACTGGTGAGGTCACACCTTGAGTGCTGTGTCCAGTTCTGTCCCCTCAGTTTAGGAAGGACATTGAGATGCTTGAGCACATCCAGAGGAGGCAACAAGGCTGGAGAGGGACTTGGAACACAAATCCTGTGAAGAATGGCTGAGGGAGCTGGGATTGTTCAGCCTGGAGAAAAGGAGACTCAGGGATGACCTTATCACTCCTACAGCTCCCTGAAAGGTGGTTGTAGTCAGGTAGGGTGTGGACAGACACATTTAGAGAGCTGGAAAATTGCGGCTCGAGAATTCTTTCTCAGGCCTGGATTTCTCCTGCTTCTCAGAATCATTCCCAGACTGATAAGCTGGTTTTAGCTCCAGTCAGGGAGGATTTCTCCCAGGACGATAACTTGGTCAAAATAGAGAGGAATTAACAACAAAGACAAAACACCTGTCTTGGTACATGACCAGGGCCTGGAAATGGGGTGTCTTCTCTCTGCACCAATCATCTTTATTCTGCCCTTGAAGATGCGAGTCATGCTATTTAAGCAAGTGAGTTTCTGAATAAAATTGTCTCCTCTTTGTCCTGGAGGATGACCGTGCAGCTGTGTTTCTTTTCTCTGCCACATATAAAGGGTTAATACCCTAGCCTAGCAGCTACATAAGGGTTGGTCTCTTTCTCCAGGCACTGACAGAATGAGAGGACACAGTCTTAAGCTGTGCCATAGGAAATACAGGTTGGACATCAGGAAAAGGTTTTTTACAGAAGGAATACTAATGACCTGGAATGGTCTGCCCAGGGAGGTGGTGGAGTCACCATCCCTGGATGTGTTTAAAAATAGACTGGAGGTGGCACTCAGTGTGCCATGGTTTAGTTGAAGTGTTGGAGTAGATCCTGAAGGTCTCTTCCAATCCAGTGATACTGTGATTCTGTAATATGTTCAAGTTTTCTATGCATAACAGCATATCAAAATACTGTCTTTTCCCACTTTTTGTCAATTTGAGAGTTAAATCTTTTGATAGATTGCCTCATTTAGTATATTTTCATCTTGTTTGTCCAATTTTGAGACTCTAATTTCTTTCTCTTATTGCGTGTCATATTGCAAAATAAAAATAAATTGCTTCCTATATCTATGCAGAAGAATTAATGCTTTTCTGTGTTAAGGGAAAGGCATATATAGCCTCTAATAATTATCCACATTTTATTAATCTTTTAAGATGTAGTAAATAAAGTAAAATTTTTTTCATAAAAAAACAGATTGGCTTCACAGCAAGAGAGAAGCAATTATTTAACTCAAAAAAAGATCTATATGTTCCTACCTGTAATCTTGACATTAGAAGCTTTATATATTAAAACCAGAACAGTGAATGATGTCAGAGCCCTGCCTCGTGCACATGCAGGCTATTGTTTTCCATGGCAAATGAATAGAAAAAATTAGGATTGTTCATATCTTTCCACTCTTCTTTCTCTGAACCTAACAGGAAAATTTATTAAGGCAGTCTTTTTGGTATAGAATGCACTAGGCTGTAGTTCACCAAAACCCTGTGGCTGAAACTGTGGGACACAGAAACTGTGTCAAAATCCACTTTTGAAGAGTATCTATCAATTAATGGCAGCCAGAGATCAAGATTAGCAGGATTCTCAATATGTCTAAATATAAAAAATATATAAAATTAATTTAAATGTATTTATATGACCACAAAAGGTATTTAGCTATCTTCAAATAAAATTTTAACTTCTGAAATACGATTGCTTCTGTTTTTGCTGTTGTAAACTGCTTCTGAGTTTTCTAGAACTTGAACAAATGAGGAACGCTTCCAGCGATCCTCTCAAATGCCTCCAATCTGTGCCAGGTGCCTGCTGAGCTGGGGTAGCTTGCTAGAACATCAAATACAGTGACCAAAACGAAGGTAATTTATATCCAGGCTCCTACTCCGGGGGGGGGGGGGACCAAAAGGCACTGGTGGTNGGGGGATCAAAATGCCATGTTGTCTTTTTGTCTGTACTGTATTTCTAAATCTGTGATCTTTCCCTGCTCTTTAGCCTATTAGGTGCATCAGAGAACTTCAGACAGGAAACTGATTCAGGCCCAGCATAAGATAAAAACAGGAGGTGCATATTTCATTAAGTAGAATGTTTTTGCCATTGTTTGACTCAAATTATGTGAGATGTGCTCTAAAATATCTTGATGATTTCCCTAATGATGGAGCAAGTGGCTGCCGAGATTACATACTCGACATGACAGCCATTGTGTCTGTTTCCCACAACGCATTTCTTTTTGCAGAACACAAACTTTAATTTTCTTTAAATTTGAAACACACCCTTTGTGATTTGCTGTTTGTTTTTATCCATAATTCATTCTGTTTTGCACAATCTAGTCTTGCAGGATGCAAAGAAACTTCTTAGAAGAAAGCATAAAAGGCCCAATGCTGTGAGCAAGCTCAGAGCTCTGCTGGCTGTAGCTATTGCTTCCAGTGCCAAGAAGATTAATGGTTGTCTTTGGGGTTTTATGTACTTCACAGTTTTATTTCAAATCTAGTAGAATGTAAAAGAATGTAGGAACACATCTGCTTACTGGGAAAGTTAAATGTAGTTAACAGTCTGCAGTGATATAAGCACAGGAGGTTACTGTTATATATAGAGTGCATATAACTATAAACAAAAATGCATTCTGGTCTAACCTGAGAGTCTTGGCCAGTTTTTACTCATTCTTTGCTGATCTATAACTTGACTTCTACTCAGCTAATTGCTTTTTATAGAGTGTAGTTAGGAAAAGCAAAAATTCATCACTTGGAGCAAATTTTTGTGAAGTGAGGTGATGCTGAGCTCAAGTGATGCCTTTGTATGAACTTTGTACCTGGTTTGCTGCCATGCTTGCTACTTGTCTAAAGGGAAACAGCAATGTATCAGAAATATAGCACTGGTCTTGGCATCATCACAATATAAATACCACTCTCACATTTGTATATTCAGCTTTACAGCCGGATGAGTTAACAGTTAGCAGTTTGTGGAAGAGAAGTTTTGATGCTAACCCAAAGGGGAGAGATTTGTCTGGTGTGAATTTCTGATTTCATGTAAGATTTTGGAGTGAACTTGGGCTAGCCACTGATTGTCAGTGCCACAATTTTGCTTGCATAAGTGTAAGTTTCTCTCACAGATTGGTCTGTTCCATAACTTTGGCTCTCCCATATAAAGTATGGATGGGCTGACTGTATAAATATGAAATCTTATTGCTAGATTTTGAACCCATGATATTTACACAAAAATATCTGGCCTCTGCCAGTGCTGAGAAATAATATATTGAATTGAATAGCAATTGTTTCCATGCCTTCTATGTGGGCTGGAAGCTTTGGGATAGATTCATTTGATAATAATCTGTAAAAAGGTAGATTATAAAACCCCTCATGTATGCTGTCCTGCATATGGACTTAGTTTCCTAAGTACAGTATGCTCCAAAGTATGCAATTATCATGCAACATTTTTCTCAAATATTATAGTAACTGACTGAGTTGTACTAAATACTGAAAGTCTTTCTCAGTTAAGAGAGAGTAGACATTAGTTTTGTTCTGGTCATCTTAACAACTTTTCTATAGTGAGAACAGCAAAAAAGCACTACATTCCAGCTCTATTTATAATATGGTATAGGTTGGATAATATATTTTATTGCCATCCAAAATTATACAATAGATTTGCACTTAAGTAAAATACACAGATGATCTCTTGATTGATAGTAGATAATTGGAGTTCTTATAAATTCTAGCATAGTGGCAGTGTGGAACTACTTCTTGACTCAGTTTCCTTCAAATATATTAGTACATGTTATCTATTCAGGAAAAAAAGTAGTATCAGTTGGGGCAAGTGATAATAACCTGACCTTCTCCACAGAATAACTTGTCAGCATCTCAGAACTGTTACCTGTCATTAGATATTACAGATTGAAGTATTACAATGCTTTTCTTTTGCAGCTTTCAAACCCCATTTTGTTAACTACTCTTTATGATACATTGATCCCTATATCAAATTCTTGGAGAGATATATTATCTGGGTCTTTTTTAACTTCCTATTTTCACCGTCATTGTTAAAGCAATGACTGATGGTTGCATTGTTTAAATATACATTGTAATGATGAGCTTTTAGTGCAGGCAGAGCCATGCTGCTTATGTCTCTGTAGACAGCTCACATGAATTATCTTTAAAGATAGTTACTGTGCTATGTGAATATAATAATTTGGACTCTGTTTTGCTTGCCTCCCTTTCTTTTGAACTAGAGCCTTGTTTGGAAACCTGTCATTGATGATGTGTGAGATATTCAGAGCTGTTCTGTGAAGAGGCTGGGGTAAACTCCAGAACATGTGTAGACTGTACAATTAAGAAGGGCTTCTGGCACTCCTGATAAATAACATACTCATGGTTTTGAGTTTTAAAAATGTATGATATTTATTCTTGTATAACTCTACCAGTGTGATATTTGTAAGGAGGAGTGAAATCTGGAGTTAACTGAGTGAAGTTTTCTATTTGTGTGAAGATTGTTTTCTACTTAAGTCACAGCTGTTCATTCATATGAAGCGAAACCAAGCAAAAATAGGAGCCCCCATCTCTTTGTTTCTAGTTCCATGCGTGTTCTGCACTTTGCATTCAAATGTTAGTGCATGGGACAGCTGCGTTCCAGCACTAAAGACCTGGCTTTGAAACAGAGAGTGAGTGATGTTGCCATCTAGTGTTTAATAACAAAGATTCAGATGCCGTCTAAATGCACACCAGAGGAGAGAGCTTTCCTTGCTTCTTTTCTTGCAGTCTTCCTCGACCTTGATCTTAGTCACCTAAAGGGTTTTTAAATCTGATTTTAATATTTTATTGCTGACAGAAATGTGCCATAAATTGCCTCCTGTAGGTACTTTAAGTCTTGAAGAGGTATAGTAGTCTTGATTTTTATTAAGCAGCAAAGTTTGGAAAAGGTAAGAATGCATTCAGAGGAAGATGTATTTTAACAGAATTGAGAGGAACTGAAGTACTGTTCTGGGAGCCTGTCATGTAAAGAGTGCATATCTGTAGTAGGATTTTTTTGCAGTAAATCTGCACATTACTCATTCTGACAGTTCTTTCAGCCTGTATCTAATTTCTGGAATGGAAGAAAAAATGTATGATGATTTAGATATTATGAATTTGATCCTAGACTCCTTGTCTAGATGAAATGACCCAACATCTTTAAAAATTGGAGCTGAAGAATTGGTGCAGGTTTAGTATTTCAAGGAGTAACTTTGTTCAGTTGATGTATTTGTGGCAACTACTGTTGCTATGAACAGGAAAACCAAACCATCTTTGTTCAGAAGCGTATTAAATAAAAACATCATCTTTGAAAATGTATTGTGAAGTCTATATACTGTTTTTAGGCGACATTTTTTTGTGAATGTGAAGATGCATATAAGGGTTCCCTGTGTGAAGAATTTGATGCCTGTCAGAGCCAACCTTGCCAGAACAACGCAACCTGCACTGATGTAGTACAGAAACACGACAGGAACAATTTCACCTGCAGCTGCCTGCCTGGTAGGTTTTGAATTCTTGAATAATGCAGCTTTGCTTGACATTTGGTGCATATCTTTTTGTAGAGCAGTGAACTGTGCAACTTCTGATACCAGAGCAGACAGAAAATGCAACAACATGAAGGCAGTGGAAGGCTCTTCATTGGTGAAAAATGCCATTGAAAGCACACGTCTGAACCTTAACCTTATGAGGGAATTAATCATAACTATTGGAACTTTACCTACTAAAAATACAGGAGCAAAATTTAGTTTACATCAGCTTTTTCTTTATAGGGTTTGTTTTTTTTTTTTTTTCAGAAGTGTTCTATGACTACCACACATAAGCTTAGGTTTAGCTTTTTGGTTTTTTAAAATAATTCTTCTTGATTTTTTTTTTTTTTTAAATATCAAATGTCTAATGTCATTCAAATGGCTCAATCATAGTTAACTTCAGTGGTTTGTGTTTCTACCCATAATTATTTTTATCCACCAAAATTTGTGTCCACACAGTAAAAAACAGTCTGGAAAACTAACTTTGAATTTCTAAAACATAATGATTTCATCTGAAAAATATTAAATAAAATTGTAGCTCATAGTTTAATTACCTTATTATGTGAACATGATCATGTTTCCTAAATTCTGATAGAAGGAAATATTATGAAGTTAAATATCAGTATAAAATGCAGAGGTGTAATGATTCTTAGTATGTATCTCACCAAAAAGCTGGTTTCCCCCCTCTTTTCTGCATTTAGTACCTCTGCATTTCTAGTCCCTGCAACATATTTGGGATGCTATTCCTGAATCATCTTCTCTTTCAGATGGACAATACCTGCACTATAGGTGGTAATAAGATAGGACATATTTATTTTTATAAATGTGTCATAAGATATTATCTCTAATGAGTTTTCCTGCAAGCTGTAATGACAGTTGCACGGAGTAGCAATCCTTGTAGCAAGATTCAGAGCAGCACAATCATTTCGGCCTTCATGCCACTTTCTTTTGGATACATGTTGAATTCCAGGGTAATTTTGAACCTTCACAAACTTGGTAACAGTTCAAAGATGGAAGAATGTTTAAATGACTTAAGCACATTCAACACTGTTACAATTCAAAAAAATAATCAGCTGAATGTGCAAACTAAAAAAGTTGTGAAGCCTAAGTGGATGTCAGTGGATGCAGTCTTCTATAATACTTCATTATTGCTAAAATTTATGTGAATTCGAGACCAGTTAGAATTACAGAAAATCACTAGTTTTCCAGAGTGAAGCCGAGATCCCTCCCTCCAAGTGCTTCAACCCAGCCAAGAGGACCTGCCATATGTTCTGGCTTTCAAGCTCATTTTTTTTCTCCAGTTTAGGTGATTTAATAGAATAATTTTACAATATATAGCAGTTTCTTTTCCCGTGTTTTGCATTGCCATTTGCAGAGAATAGTTTTATAGCTTAGCTGTCTATAGCATGTAAAAGTGCAAGGTGCACAAAAAGTCTTATAGATGTTTTTCTGCAGTAGTGCTGTAGTAACTCTAATAATCTGTGTTGACAGCTATTTTATGGTGACATCATAAATTTAAACAGGTATGGGTCTTACTGTGTGCAAAAAACATACCAATTTTGATTGCATTAAAAATAATTATTTAATAAAACCATGGGTGTTTCCCCCCTATTGTTTGATTTGGGGGGATTTTCCCCTTCTTTTTCCTTTTTCTCCCCTGTATCAGCTAAATCCTATCCATGTATGTCCTCTGTCTCACCTTGGGGTCTTTCTCTTCTATACCTGTTCATAGCAGTGTTCATCTGGTCATAGCTTCCTAGTCTTTAACACCAGCCATTCAGTTAAATATGCTCATTATGGAAGACAAAATTTTTTTTAGGATTCTCTTTGAAAAAATAAGATGTGTCTGTGCGTAGCATGTAGTTTTTTCTTCAGTCATGCATCCAAGATATTTTCTTGGAGGTAATTCAAAATTTGAAAAGGGGAATGTGTCGTATTTGTTATGAAATTTAGGTATGGAGTGTAGAATAATTTAGATTGTATTTTAAATTTGTTCATTTTTTGGGGATGTGTTACAGACATCAGACATATGGAATAAAGCAAACTTATGGTCAGATAGTATAATACACACAATCTGTAGCTTGTGAACTTATAGAAGCTTATTTGGAAGAGTTTGCAACTGTGCTGAGCAGTTCTTCACAGCTCCCACTTAAAATAAACACTTTTTGAAGCCCAGAAGTAGGAGCAAATGACAGTCATTCAGCATATGCACAAATAATTCATAGTGTTAAGTTCTGTTTAAAGCCTTGCTAACAATTATTGACTTGAGATTCAAGCTACATTTGAAAATCATTCCAAAATTACTTTATTTTTTTGGTTATATGAGTACCAATGAGGACCCAATATCTATCGCCAATTCATCAGTGATGTCAGAATATTGGTGTTGGTAAAATACAATGGTTGCAGTCTCTAGAATTCTGTTATGCTTTTATGCTTCTCCTGTGAAGTATATGTTTTAATTAGAAATCTCATTTTATAAGAAATGAGAGACTGTCCTGGATTCTATTGCTTATATTGGTTAATTTGATTCAAGAGAAGTAATGGTACTATTTGGATGGCTGAGCAATGTTTAGTGGTAAACCCTTGTTTTTGCTCCATCTTCTGAATATTGTGAGCTGTTTTGTAGGTTACACTGGAGAGCTGTGCCAGTCAGAGATTGATCATTGCATCCAGCAGCCATGCCAGAATGGAGGGACCTGCTCATCCCACCTCAATGGATTCAGCTGTCAGTGTCCAGAAGGTAACCAGCAAACACCTCTTTAGTACCTTGTACAAAGTGCTGTTTCTTGGGGTGTACTTACTCTAAATTTTCAGCTATATTGGTACGTAGACATGTAGATTTAAATGTTTTTAAAATTGTGCCTTAGCTTGTAATTGTAAGCAGAAAAGAAAACCAGAGGAGAAATCTTGGTATAATCAGCAACAGGATATGAAGTGTTGTAGGAGTTGAGTGTTTTGGTGTATATGTGGTGCAGAAATGGTCTTTCATTTTACAGTAATCAGGCTCCAGCACTGATGAGAAAGGTAAATTTGAGGAGACTCAGGATGTGATCTGATTTTTATGTTGTCCAGTAAATGTGTGAGAAAAAAATGCCTCCCTTGTACTATTTGCACATTTCTGCACATGGGCCAATTGGCTAAAATGTGTAAAAGTAATAACTAAAGGAATTATTTCAATCCCCAAGGTTTTAATTAATTCTCCTTTCCATTTGGACATATTCCTTTCTTGACATGAAAGTTTTTTACTGGTAAACCTTTTAAATGTGAAACAAGGACACCCCAATGCCAGAGTGTTCTTTCATAACACTGTACTGACTGCAATGACAGATCCCTAAATTGCACATGAAAAAATTATCATGAGTGGAAGCTTTCAATTATGAAGCCTCCTATTAGTTATTTATAATTAAGATTAGAACTTTGAACTAATTATACTTCTGTCCTTCCTTGATCTGTGGATGTTGGTTTTGTTCTGCCAGCACTTTAATGCTTGCTCTAAGGGTGGAAGTCTTTGATAACTGCTCTGGTAATATCTACTTGCTTAATAATGAAGATCATTTGTAGTTTGTTCAGAGTTCTATGCTTTAACATTTAACTGCTGTGTTGAAACACAGACTGACATATTGACCATGCAGATATCCTGCATGTGGAAAAATTTTGGCAATTGTTTTACTTATAAATAGTAATGAAATTCAGGAGAAAAATATTAGATGTTAGACTTGGTCAATAATTTACTTGTGATTTTCTTAAGATATCTGTTCAAGAGTCTTTAAGGATGCTGTGCAGGAAATGATCTTTCCAATGATGTTGGGACAGCAGCCACTGGGAGTTTTGGTTGTTTTATCTCTGCCATATATAAAATGGTGTTTTAAAAAGTGTTTCTGTGTGTGGCTCATTAATTGCTGGCTCCTGATGGTCCATTGATGAATATGCTGGCCGTAGCTCTCTTCTCCCCTGCTGCGCAGGGCACAGAGTCCCTGGAGGGCTGTGCGGGGTGCCGTGGCTGTGCTGCGGTGCCGGCAGCAGCGCTGCCCTGCCCCGGGCACTGTGGGGCTGTGGCTGCTGTCCCCGGGGGTGCCGTGCCGTGTGGGGAGAGCAGGAGAGAGAACTCCTCTCACCTCCCTGCAGAGCTCTGCTCCCGAGGACCGACCCAGAGGAGGCTCCTGCTGTGCCACCGCTCGGGGCACGGAATTCCTGCCAGCAGCAGCTTCTTCTGCTGCAGGAGAACCCCGTCACTGGCGCCTCTTCTCTGCTTGCTCGTGTTCACACATCTCTGTGTTGAGATGCTTGACTCCTCAGTCTTGTTGCCTGCTTTGTTCCCTGAATATTTATCTTCTTCTCCTTTCTTTTCCATTGATCCATATTTTTGTTTGATAAGTTTCCAGTTGTTTCTGTTTTAAGTTTAATGTAGGCTGTATACATTGCTCTTTTTCCTTCTGGGCACATTGGCATCACCTTCTTTAGTATTCTGGTCTTTTTGTTTATTGGCACTTCTGGTTTTGTTATGTGTTTTAAACTTGTGTCCCTTTTCAGCTTTGAGATTTGAGGTTTTCTATTGTTTCTGGACTTGCCTTAAAGACACAATGTGATTTTTAACCCTCCTAGAGGAAAGAAAAAACCAAACCAGTTTCTTAGTGACTTCAAGAAAAACCTTTCCGCTCCTATGCTTTGTTGATAAGCAAACATGTTTTTTGAGTCATCTTCCTGAAACTTTTCGTGCAGAGTTTGCAGTTCTAGTCTCCAGTATTCCGTATTTCTGACAACAGCTGTGTGGCAGAGCAAAGATGGAATTGGGGGTAAAACTGTTACTCTGGTTATTCGTTTATATGTCTGACTGGCTCACATGGTATACATGTTTTCAAAAGCACTGGAGCAACAAAAGGAAAAAAGGCTTTTTTGAAATATACTTCCAACTCCTGTTAAAATCAGGTGTTGTACATTGACCTACATTATTTCCAATGTAGAAAAAAGCCTTTGGAGGGGATAGAATGATTCAGAAATCACTTTCTGAACTGGCCAGAATGATTACTCCTAGAAAGACTAGTTTTATATTAGTTCTTTGGACATAAGAAAATAATTCTTAGGTTTGTATGAGCAAATGACATATTGTGTGCATGGTTGCTCTTCTTGTGTCAGCCTGTGATAACTCAAGAGCAATCCTAAAGCTTTTCCCTGACTCCCTAATAGTTGCTGGTGGTTCCAAGAGTGTTTCCCATGAAGGTACACAGCTGCACCTGGGATGAGGGTGAGTTTTGGCACAGAAGTGGCACAGTCTGTCTGCAGGGGCCCATCCATTGCTCTGGAGTAGCCTCAGGGGTATGCTAAGTAATAAGGTGTTGCTTCTTCATTTTGTTCTGGAAGGTCTAATGCCAATGAGCTGAAGAATTCAGATATCGCGTGGAAGGAAAGAGTGAGCTGAATTAACAAAATGTATTGTCTAAGTTTACTAATGACTGTCCCCTGATCATTCTTACATCTTTTGTGGTGTTATCCTTTCACAGAGGCATAATTTGGGAGTTTTTGTTTGGGTTTTAATCTCTTCAGAGATTCAGTAATTTTTGTAAATACAACAAAGAGTAGTTAATTGAAAACTGCAGATGCAGTAACTTGCAAATTTGCCTACCAACCCCCAGTTTTCTAATTTAAATGAGGTCTCTTGCTCTGCTGCTATTCTGCTGTGCTTAATAGTAATCACTTGTTGGGAAAAGACTTTTCTGTAGTGCTAATTCAGCACGGTGGAGAAATGTAACTGAGGAGCTCATGTTTGTGTAGGAACTACAGTCTGCAGATATGATGTGGCTTGGAAAAGAATTAGAAAATGTGGCAAGTATTATACAAGGAAAAGAAAAAGATGGCAGATGAATGATACAGAAAAAAATGAAGGATGATCTTGAGATTGTGGATTTCTTTTACAAACAATATCTGTGGTTCATGAAAAAGCACATGATAACTGACAGAAGGCCAGATCTGAGACACTGAAAAAGCAGCCTATCTCAGATGTGAACAATTCATGATGATTCTTCAGACAATTTTACTGTCTTAAAGGTCCTTTAGTAAAGAAAATTTCATTATGGTTACAGATTCCATTTTCTGTGGGATGCACTGTATATTTTCATATCCAAAATATATCAGAAAATAAATTCTTATCTGAAATTGTTGAATCACATGTACTAAAGAGAAAATTGGATTTTATACTTGAATTTGTAGTGAAGAAGCGTAAGCAATACTAAAGAACAAAGAATTTGTTTAAAATTTTGACACTGTTACTGTGAAAATAATGTTTGGATCTTGTACTTGCTTACAATTGGGTAGGTATCTTTGTTGTATTATTTTATGTCAATAAACATACATTTATTAAATATTACCTTCAAATGATCACGTAAAGGAATTTCTAGACATTCTAAAACCCTACACATAGTAAACATTAGAAGTTTATATTCAGAATAAATTCCATCCTTATTCCATCCTCTTAAATATCTCCTCTCATTTTCTTCCACTTGTTGTAGTATATAACAGATTATTCTATTGACAGTAACATTAATGGATTTTATTTAAACTAATTGGGGTACTACTCATCAATTTACAAATTTGGATATTCCATTTTCTTTAAGCTTCTGAGAAGTTGTGTATTTCCAAAGTACCCTGAAGTGGAATTAAATATACAAATAATAATTGGAAACATAACAAACCCTGGGTTGGAATAAATAAATGTCATTACACTAAATTAATAAACAGATATTATTAAATAAGTCAACATAAGTTTTAGAGATGTTGAAACTTGTTATCCTTATTTATGTAGGTATCAAATTCACAGAAATCTTTGTTAAAATAAGAAAAACCCAACTGTGTGGAAATTGCCTGATTGTGTGGTGAGGAAATGTGTTCCTTCTGGACACAAATTTTGTAAAATTAGAATGAAAGACATGGTACTCATGTATATATTTGTTTTACATATTTTAAAGATTCGGAGACCTTTTGTTAATTTTGTTCATATGATGGTATTAAAATAATTTAGTAGTAGACTATGGTTTAGAACAAAGCCAGACATTAATGAGCAAAGTGCAGATCAGTTATAATAAAGAAATAAACTTTTGTTGCAAGATGTTTCTGAAGTTCTGTTCATTCAAGTTTAATGTCCTGATGATAAGTACAGATTAACTGCCTTCAGTGTTACAGGGAAACATCAATCTTTGATAAAAATAGCTTGCATTCAGCTGGCCAACCCCATTGAACTGGCCTGGGTCCTTGAGCTGCTCCTACACGCTCTATGTAGAGGTCACCAGCTTGGACAGAAGGGGCAGAAATATTTTGTGTTAATATATTTTTGTAATATGGTCATCAGCAATAATGGATGTCAGCCATCTGCTAAAGTAAAAGAAGACAGAAAACAATGCTATGATAAAGAGATAAACATATATAGATTACTTGAAATTCACATTTTAGCATTGATTTTATTTTACTTTTGACAGTTTGATTTGAGTAGCTGCAGGTAACAACGGCTGGCAACACACTGAGCAAAAGTGTCCTGAAATATCTGCAAGTATTTCTGAAAATACTGGAAAGCAATAAATTAAGAATGCTCTTATTATGGTTTCTGTGGTTTAGAAAATAGAGTTTGACAGCTATAGAAGATGCTGAGTTGTGATTCATATGTGTTGATTTGCAATAGCAGCTAGAAAATGCACGCTGTCACCATGAATCTTAATTGGCTGCCAGAGAAGAAGTTATTTACCAAGACTTAGAATAGTTTAAGTTTCAAGGTTTTCACTATTTTCTCTCCTTCATTGTTCATGTAAAAGCCTTTTTCTCTAGAACATCTTGCAGATGTCATTCTAACTTCTTTAGGTTTACATAGAATCAACCTATTTACGATCTTGATCACAGGAAACTGGGTCACACAGCTGTTGCGTATGGAAGATTTCCCAAGGTTACTGGTGATCAGAATGCAGAATTCTTCGTGTTACCATAAGAGAGTTTCATTTACCTGAAGAACATTTTGTTGTTAATTAAATTTCTTTATGGTTGTTTAGTTTCTGGTACTTTCCACTAATCTAATGTTTTTACCTGGCACCTTCCCAAATTGCTCTTATTTTTAACAGACTTCTTCTTAACGCTTGAATGGGTTTAGCCTCTATTCATCTTCATCCAGAAAGACTTAGCTGGAGTGAATTTCAATCAAAATCTTAAGGCTTTAATGATTTCTTGATCCTTCTGATTAGTAACTTTTTTTCTTTACAGAATTCTGATGAAATGTCATTTATTTATATTTCCTCACAAAACAAATTTGTATAGGGAAGGTTATAAATTGCTTGTGTTTTTTTTAATACTTGTCCTTGCATTTCAAAGTTTTGTAATCCTGAGCCCTAGAAAATCACAGACTTAATTTTTCACATATTTGTAATTCTTGGAATTGGTTCTAATGTAACTTCAGACAAGTTAGTTGTTCTACAAGCTTTATAAAAGGCAGTTCTGCAGTGTCTTCAGAAAATGGTTGACTTCCTTGACTTGCACATGGTTCTTTGGCTTTCAGTAGCCAAGTAATTAAAATCCCACTGTGATAAGTAATTTGGCTTTTATTTGGAGCTTTTCTGTCTCTGAAAACATATTTCTGATGTCGTTTCTATCACTGCCCTGGAGGTCTGTAGCAATTTATAAAGCATTTCACCTAACTTAAGACTGTTATTTTTCTTGACAGTCAGCCAAATGACCTGACCAATGTAAGTTCAGACATTGTACTGTGGGTTTTAACAGTATAAATATTTTCTATTATTGCCTTTCCCCTTTACCTTCTGTGTTATTCCTTGGTAATTTTTGTATTCAGATCTTTCAAATTACCACTAGACTTTGCATTTCAGTCATGTCCCTTTTATACCAGCAATGACCTGCATGCAGGGTTGGGTCCATGTTAGCTGGTTGAAGAGCAGTTTCAGGGGGTATTGTTCTGCAGATAAACAATTTTCTTTTTTATCTGGAATTTGATTCTGTTTTCAGTCAATACACCTCTGAATTTGATTTTTATAGTAATTACTTGCATTATTTGTTTTCAACAATTGGATGGGTATGGATTTAAATGTACATTCAGAAATGCCGGAATAATAGATTTCCATATTTTCTGCTTTGAGTATTCTCAGATATTTGACTCATGCTTGAGATTTGAACTTCCAGAATCACCTAAACACATTTCACAGTGCAGTCAAAGATAGCACAAGGGCAACATGTTTTGGTGTATTTTAAACCTGCATATGTTCTTGAAGTGCTTTGTCACTTGAAACATTAGCCATCTGCCAGTAACCCCCTCTTTGGAGGGAAGATTACTGCAAAGGTTGTAGTGAAGTGGCATTAGTGTCATTGTGTGACCTCAGATCTCTCTGATCCTTTTTAATCTGGTTTCAGAGTTACTTGAGAGATTTCACTGGATTCATTGCCTGATCTCCTCCTGCTAATAGTTAAAAGTCCATGCAGTTTCTTTTAAATCTGACCAAGATTTATTACAACAGTACAACCTTTCTTAAATTGTCAGTGAACTATTGCTGGCATTACATCCTTGCTCTTGGAATTTGTGTTCTTTCAGTTTCTGATGGTTGATTATAATCTACAGGAGGGACCTCTAGCATAGGATTCCACAGTATTTGTTTTTAGACGCTCTCTGTTCACCATTGGTGAGCAGGTGGTCCTGACAAAGCCTATGAAGCAATTGGAACCATAGGATAGCAAAAATGGGGAGAACAGAAGGCTTCTGCCTGTTCTTCATCTGTGCCCTGCCAGACCTGATTTTTCTTTCCTGGTCTGTTGCAGAATTTGTATGACAAAACCTAAATCTTTCTAGTTACTTTTTGGTTTTTTAAAATGATATTATTTTTTCCACGTTTTTCATGTGATAATTCTGATGTAAGACTTATGGACATCTAAGGGAGATGTGGTGTTGAAAGTCATTTGTCCAGCACCTAATATTCTGAAGATGCCCCTAAGATCCTACTGTCAATTGTCACCAAAAAACCCTACTTTGTCTGGAACTCATTGAGCAATTTTGGCCTCCCCATCTTTTCTTAGCTCCATTAATATAAGTTTTGTTAATTCTGTGAGTAGATCTCTGTAGTATGCTCTGTGTGGGTTACTCACCTTTGTTTTTTATTCTAGTGCATTATTAAGAGCTTTTTTACAATGTAAGATATTCCAGGGGATTTTAAGCCTGAAAAGTGATGGTCAGTACACATGGAGCAAATACTTCCTAAAAAAAAAATATATATATATATATATAATTGAGCGGAAAGGACAGTTGGCTCTTTTATTTGGAGGGGTTCTGGAATTTGAATATGCTTTTCTGACTTGCTTTAGGATACAATAACCATGTATTGTGTAACTACATACATGATGTATGTGTATGTATAGATACAAGCTGAAGTTACTGCAATTTAGTAAAACATTATTCTTCCCTACATCTGATTAAAAGTTCCCTTGCAAGAATATCTTTTTCCTTATGTCTATTTTTGGCATGATGTTGCTTCAATAAATCATTGTCTCTCCTGCTAATGAGAAGTCTGTTCTTGTAAAAGATATTATTTGAATTATTGAAACTCAATAAACCCATGCTCAGTTTAAGAGGTTGTTATATTTAACATACATGTTAACAGTTAGGAAAAATAGGTCAGTTTGGGCTTTTTCCTTTTTTTCTGGGCTAGCCCGCTCCTGATCTTTAGAAAATCTCTTTTGCTTTTCAAGCCAGATTCACTCAGAAAGCAGATAAGCACTGTCAGTTTCAGCAAATATTTTTGAAACTCACTGCCTTAATCATTTATAGTATGATTTTAGCTGAAGCCTCTCTTTTCATAGAATGTTAATGGGCAAAATTAGATTTTATTATGTAAGAAGTCTGTATTTTTATAATATTAATAGAAATAAAAAAGGAATATCGATCTCTCAATGGCTTACTTTAACGTGCTTTAGTTATTAATATTGTATGTGTGTCAGGATGCTTATTTATCAAACCCATTTATTTCTTTTAGGGTTTTTAGGAAACACTTGCGAGGACAAAATAGACCCTTGTGCGTCATCTCCCTGTCAGAACAATGGAACCTGTTATGCAGACAGACTTGCCTTCTCCTGCAGCTGTAGTCCTGGATTTACAGGACCTACATGTGCTCAGCTGATTGACTTCTGTGCTCTGAATCCGTGTGCACACGGCATTTGTCGCAGCGTTGGAACCAGCTACAGATGCCTCTGTATCCCTGGTTTGTACCAACAGTTACATGCTCTGTAAATCTTCTAATATTCTATATGTAGGTTCCATATATAGCTTAAAATGACTTCCTTTTCTTCTTTTCAGTCTCAAAAACAGATTGAGCAGATGTTCTATCTGTTTAGGGTAATGATAGGAATCTACACATTGCACTTGGAAAACCAAAAATTGCAGCGTGAGCACTGAAATGCACACTGAGATCCATATGGTTTGAGTGAACTCTACAGCTGTATTACAGAACTGTAGTCTGCAGGATAAATCTTTTTGAGGCTAGGCATCAGCAGTGTTGGAATTAGAACATTTGGTAGACAGAATGGAAAATGTGACACTGATCATTAGGGAAAGAGAAAAACAGACAAGGTGACTGAACAAAGGTAGAGAAGGAAAAATATTGGCTACTCCAAAGGGTTTAGTTCTGCTATCCATGTTTACATAAATTGTTTCTCTAGAGCAGATCCAGCAGGGCTGCTCAGGTGAGTTGGGTGAGGAGACTCAGCTGGGAACTGTTTGACAGCACAGCCTGTCACTGGCTCTGTGTAGCAACTGATTGAGCTTCAGATTTTTTTCATCCTTATACCAATATAACAGAATATTGGGGTGCTTATGGCTCCCTTTATCCAATTTAGCAATGATAATTAGTAGGTGAAGTAGCAGCTAAAATGTCTGATAACCAGTGCTGCACATTCACTGCTGCTTAAGCACTTACAAAGTGAGCACCAGTCTTTGTTTTCACTTGAATAATTTTGGCACCTTTTTTTTTCAGTCTGCTCCTATAAAGCTATAAATTTGAAAACTGAAAAAATTAAGGATAAAACAAATTTCCAGTGTACAAGGGATAAACTAAGGAGCGATATTTGGTAGTTAGTAGCTCTCCTGTGATATTCACATTGTTCTACATTCCTTTCAGATGAATACCTTCTCTCTGCTGCTTTTCCTTGTTGTGTGAGAAACCAGTCACAATTCATCTCTTCCATCTCAGTTTGCAGGATGTGCATCTATCCTACCAGTCTGTTTCTGGGTATTTGTGAATATGGGGCTTTGTAATGAAAATCTACTAATTCAGCATCTTTGGTGTCAGAATTTATCTACATGAAAGGGACCATCAGAAATTTTTTGGGAGGTACTCACAAATTACCAGAAGCTATGGAAATTTGTTGTTGCAGTTGACAGATTTATAGTTAAATTAGATACTCTTTTATAAAGGAGAAAAATATGGAAGGGAAATGCAGACAGCACCATAGTAATGTTACTTATAATGCATTTGTTGAAAGCACTTGTCATTAATAGTAGGAAAAACTAGACATTTCTCTTTCCAAGAAATCTAGAGGAGTTTTAATCTTTGACATATTCTTTGCCTGTAGTTCAAATAAACAAAAGTTAGCCAAATATTCTTGATCAAATAAAAGCTTTTTTCAGAACTTTGTCACCTAAACTTAACTAGAATTCCATGGTTTGGATTTTTCAAGATTATTCTCTCTCTCAGGACTTAAAAGTAATCTTAGATCTTTCATGTTATGGAAACTTATTTTTATTTATGCTTTTAAAAGTTAGAGATGAGAAGCTTTAGAGGTTGCATCCAGGACCATATGTGGTACTTATTTAGTTGAACTCCTCTGTGTTGTTCCATGTATGACATTAAAAAAAGCTATTTATTTTTTCCAAACATTTTGTTGGCTGCTGTTAACTTCACTTTTAAAAATAACATTACTTGCTTCACATAGAGGTAGAACTAGAGGCCAAATTAAGTGAGTTAATCATTAATCTGTCAATAGTTTAAGAACTTGGGTAACTTATTTCAGGAGGTCGTTTAAGAACTGCTCCTAAGTGGCAGCAAGACAGGGATAGACAGAATATTTCCTTCTTTTATACCTTTTATGCCTTTTCATTGTTATGAACATATCATTATGGGCTTTTATTAAGTCATAGCAGCAGAATTCAAAACTATTATCTTCAGATATTTTCCCCATGAGTTAAAAGGATAATAGATAAATAGCAGTCAGCTTCTGTGTATATCAGCATGTAGAAGGCATTGTGACATACACTTGGTTTGGGTAATTATTGAGTGTAAGGCAAATAAACTTGAGGATTCCTAGGTTGCAATTCCTAAAAAAACCCCAAACTAAAGTAATGACTACAAATCACAGCCTAATACATTTTTGGTATCTCTATCAGAAAGCAGTTGGCTAGAGTGGGTGAATAATGTAGTTATGTCTCTGGGATATTAAGAAGCTGGATTCTATTTATAATTTTGCCTGAAGAGACCTTGACTATATCCGTTACATTACTTGAAAAGTGAATGGTTAAAATTTGTGTACAGTTTAGTAGCATTATCAAGGGTTAATAATGAAGATATTACCAGGAAAGAATTGTGACCTTGAGGCTTTCTGACTTGCAGGCTCTCAGCATCAGTGTGCCAGCTCCTAGACCAGTGACTTCTTTGGTACAGGAGGCTTTCAGACATTTCCCTGAATTCCTACACATTTACGTTTTTTAGGTATTTTAATGGAAAGGTTGTTAAATGACATTTTAGAATTCTCTTCTGTATTGATTATCTGACATGTCTGGAAAACAGTTTTAAAAACTTTGGAACCTGTCACTTAAGTTTTGTGCTCAGCTCTAGGAGGTTGTGATCTTTTTTAAAAGCATTTTGCAGAGGATATAATTTTCTAATGCAGAAGCAAAGTGCCTAAGAGTTTTGCTTATATGTGTGACCTATTCCTCCTTTATGCACTGTTTTACAGTGTCAGTTGAATTTTGGATTTTCTTCTGTGTTACTTCTGCCTCAAAAATTAAACAAGAGAGGAATTCTAAATTGTTCCAATTAGTCCAAGGTCTGTGCAAGTCTCCTTGCTTGGTAGACAGTTTGGCTTCCTTGTTTTTTTGGCCAGTGTACAGATTTGAAGAATGATAAATGATAGTGGTTATACTTGCATAGCTGCACAATTTGCAGAACATGAGCAACCAGACATTTGCTACTAATTTTTTTGTGTGCATTGGCTTTCATCTAATAGCTTGTAGAGGAAAGCTAATTTGTATCAACTAACTTGGAAAGCAGTCTAATACTTTTGAATGTTCCTATTTCCAGAGTGGAAGGAAAAGTGTGTAAATTATTTCCAAGTTGAACATAATTGAAATGTCTGCTGAGGGGCTCTGTGGAATTCCCAAACGTATGCAGCCATACCTGCTTTGCACTGTGTGTGTGTGATTTTTTCAGTTGCACATGAAACCTTACCTTAAATCTTTATTTGTATGCTTACACACCCCAATTATTAATACTTATCACATCACCCTTTACGGGTAACAAAGAAATACTTAGTGTTTGGACATTAGATTCAGACTTTGTGTCATGTTTTTCTTCTTAGCTCATATTAAAGAACTAATTCTAATAAAAGTTCTAGCACTCATTTGTTGGATTTCTCATCTAGAGTCAGTTTGGTGAAACTAGTGGGACCCCGTTGTGTATGTTTGAAGAATGTTTATTTAGTCCCTGGATCCCAAAACAGTTTCTTCCTCTTCTAAACCTTTTTATCCTTTAAATGCAATTGTTTTAATACAGCTACCATTATAAATTTCAAATGCAAATATTTAATATAGTATTTTTAATTTTGTCTGGTCCAAAGTGGAGAAATGTAGATAGAAAGTGCATGGCTTAATATCACAGCAAAGTTTTAGATTTGGGTTTTTTAAAGGTACAGATTTTGAAACTGAAAAGCACATGTACAGACATTAACACCTGCCCTCTATACAAATATATATGATGGCATATATAGAACATTTGGGAAAAATAGAAAAGAGGAAATTCAGAAAGTGCTGCAGGGTATAAAAAGTGTCTATAACTTTAGAAGTAGTACCATGGAGTATGTTCCCTTGATTTTACTGCTCATGCAGCTTAATAGATAGTTCTAGGAGTATAGGTTTATTTTAGTGCCTTAGCAGAGGCCAGAGCAACATTTGTCTGCAGCAGCTGCAATTTTTCTTTTTTCTGTCTTTTCCTTCCCACATTTTGTAACTGGGGCAGGATATGTGAGCTCTGGAAGAAGTGACTTTAGGTTAATTCCAGTTCCTGACTTTCTCTGAGCCCGTTACTGCTTTGTTTCCTTATCTTGTTTCCACTTCTACATTAAGACAACTTTCCATGCAATCTGGCCATGGCTGGTGAACATGACTTCCTACCTTCCTGCCATCTGGAGCATTCTTCTCTCTTTCTCTTATTTAATTGCTTTATAAGCTCAGATTTTAACTGAACACATTTATTTCCTGGCTATATAACATGCAACTCTGTATTAGTGAGCAGCCATATATATGAACTGCTGTTCCCTGCAAAATAGAGCTGTTCTGCATTGTACCCCATTAGGCCTTCCCATAAAGATGGGATTGATGTTCTGCTGCCTTGATTGGGTGAAATGTTAAGTATGGATAAGCCCAGGGAATCACTATTGAGGCGTTAGTGTCTAACAAGGCTAAAAAGATTTCAGCTTTGTTCTTTATTGATTTCTAAATGGAGACTAAGTAAGCTCTTGCCTCTTTCTTTTGTTAACCTGATAGTGCAGATATTATTGAGAGATTACTGTATCTTTTGCTCCTGAAGGCTTTGACAAAGTCCATGTCTTCTCCTCATCAGCCCGTGTGACATAGGTTGTGGGCTCCCTTTCCCATTTTCCTTTCTGCAGTTTTTAACAGCTATGTGCAAAGACAGTGTGGTTCAGTATGTAACTGAAGGCCATGCCAGAAAGCATCAGGAAAATAACCTGCTCTCTTCCAGGCACCCTTCCTGTTGCTTGAGAAAGAGGAAGAAGAACTTGAGGATCAAGAGAAGAATGGCAACAGATCTGTTTCTGCTTTTGTAAAGACCAGTAGCAGAGGGAAAAGGGGTTACATAGGAGCATTTCTATTTTAGGGGGTTTTTAAGTTCCCTGTCTATTCCTCAGTCTCTGAAGAGAGCACATCAAAGTTGAACTTCATTTTCAGGTTCTGCTTGAGTTCATGAAGATTCTGTTACTGAAGGCTCTTCCAATTTCATGTGACCTGGAAAAGTTGCCCTTTTTAAAAGCCTCCTGTGATGTTTTTTTAATCCTGTTCAGGACACGGTAGCTGGAGAAGTGTTGTTAGTGTAGGTATTTTTTCTTTCTTTCTGAATACGTCCACAGAACTGCTGCACACCACAAAAGATGCAAAGAGCTGCATTTGACATTAGCTGTAAACATACAAGCAGAAGAATCATAAAACCACTAGGAAGAGAGAAAGCAACTACACTAGAATCCATTACTCTGAAGTTATTTATGGAAAATGCTCCCATTTCAATCTAAATTCTTCAACAAAAATGTAGAAATTATTTATGTAGTATTTTTGAAAATACATGTATGAATTCAGTGTACTACAGGGTTTATATATCAGTATAATTTAAAAGCAGTAATGCAAGGAGAAATGCTCATTAAGAATGACAAGGTACCTCTTATCTCCCTGAGAAGAAGCGTGTCGTTCCCACAGCAGAACGTTCTCCATCCCAGCAGTCCCAGCAGAAGGAAGCTGCTGGCCCCAGGGTGAGGACGATGAGGGTGAACTGTGTGTGGGTGAGACCTGCCCTCTCGTGGAGAGAGGAAACCTCTTTCCCTGCCTCTGTGCAGTGTCTGGCAGCGTGGGCTGGCTGCAGCCTGAGGAGGTGATACCATAGTTCATATTGATTTTGGAAACTAGACAACTATTTAGTCACAAATTCCCTTTGTTCTCTTGGAAAGGTGAGAAGTGCAAAATATTTTTTCTGAGAATATGTAATAACATCGGTGTTTAACACTGGGAATTCCCATCTGTTTTTTTCTGATGCTCCTGTCTGATTTTGGTGGTTTGTATGTTGGCTGTAGATCTCACTACATAAGGATATTTCATGTACTCATAAGCTAGATAAACTTCATTGTAGGCTAGCAAGAAACCCCACAACATTTAGCACAATTAATTCTCTATTGCCTGGCTGACAGCTTTGTAGAAAGTAGTTCTGAAATGTTTCTTAATACCTTACTAGTCCAACTATTTCCTATGAAAGGACAGTTTTTTGAGAATCATAATGGATGATACTGTCTATATATCTTGAGTACTACTAACAGTTGTATTTTCATAAAATTTTGTTTTGAATTATCCATAATAGGGAGGGAGAGGGTGAATGCAAATGGTGTCTGAAGGCATCATTTGCCTTATTTTTTATGATTCTATGAGAATTTTGGGGAAAATTTAGAGCAGGATACTGAATATAGATTGGTTGCCACTTACTGAGATGAGAATATGCCCCTCTCTTTTGTTCTTTGCTCATGAGAGATACCCTCCTTTCATATCTGAGTTTTGCTACTAACTAGAAATTACTTTGAGAAGTAAAATTGCACTAGAGAATCTACTTTGTATTTTAGGCCTTTTTTCTGGCATCTGTATTCATGCCCATTGCAAATTTATTCATTGTATGTTCAGTCATCTAATTTTTTTGTATAATGAGGAACTTTTATAAGCACATGAATGCTGTTCCAGTGCATGGTAATATATCATAGACTACACTACATCTGTAATTTCAGCTACTGTTATGACTAATGATTGTGTGGCACACTAAGTAATGAAAAAGGTTTTCAAGTGGTTTAACTCTTTTCTTATCCCATAATACAAATGTCCTAGTGGCTGTTAACAGGCCATGTAGCTTTTCTCTACTTCTGCTTTCTATGTTTACCTAATCAGCCTTGGGAATCAGGCTTGGGAATTCTTTAAAGATGGAAGTACCTTAATGCTTCTAAGGTGCTTTGTACAGCATTCATGCTAAAACATGTAATCATTCTAACGACTGTTATACAATTATCACCTCTTTGATGAACAGTGGCCTTGATGCAAGGATCCAAAGGAGCTGGGAGATAGTCAATATTCTTGTATTTCTTTTAACAATCGGAGTGTGGGTATTCACATTGTTGCTTCTGGCCTCTGCCACCAGCCTCCATCCTTACACCTCATTGTGGTTTATCACAGGAGCTGGGAATTCTCTCAAAACAGCATGCTTCCAATATTTTCTTGGTAATTTTCACATGGGGAACAGATGCCTTTAAAATCAGTGTCTTAACATATATCAGTTTACATAGTATATTTAAATTAGCAATCATCTGCCCATGGTCTATAGTTGCCTAATTGTTAATTTTTACTGTGAAGTGTTTCATAACTAGTTCTGTTTGCTCTTCATGTGATTTAGGTTACCATGGCCTTTACTGTGAGGAGGAATATAACGAATGCCTCTCTGCACCCTGCCAGAATGGAGCCACCTGCAGAGACCTTGTCAACAGCTACGAGTGTGTGTGCCTTGCTGAATATGAAGGTAGGCTGGAGTTTGCAATTGTTCTCTGCATTTTTGATGATAGGTTCAGTTGCAAACAGAGGGATGCTGTATCCTGAGCAGAAATATATCCCTCGTGTTAAATTAGCAGAGAAAAACTTCAGTATTGATCCTGATCCTTAATCTTTATACAAATTAATAGTTAAGATTTAGCTCCTCTGTGAGGAATGCATGTCCTGGTCTGGGCACAAATGGATTTTCTCTGTTCTTCTCACGTGTAGTTTTGTTCTGCTGCTTTTAAGATTGGTTAGAAAGTGATGAGATTTTTAAAAAACTATAACTGTTAAATAGACTTTTTCATCAGTTGTGGTTGGACCCTTTACACAGAGAGCTTTCAAAATATTTTTTATTTTCTTCAGTGAAGTGAGCTAAAAACATAATAATAGATTAATATTTGAAATAGATTGGTTACAAAAGAGTAGAAATAAAAGTTTTATCTTGATTGTTCGTTTAGAAGACTGTAAAACCTAGAGAGAGTAGTAGGCCTGTGCTTTTCCCTGTTAACTGCAGCTATTATTAGATCTGTGTTCAAATAGAATCCCTCTTTGGCATTTCTTAAATAATTTATAAAGTAGATGAGAAGAGAGTTTGGCTATACAAAATCTTTTCTCTCACAGTAGATTTCAGCTGTAAACAAATTAACACATATCATTGGTCTGTGACAAGTCCTTCTGGGGAAGGCTAAAGTGATACTGTTTCAGTGTATTCTGTCTTGAATCGTGCTGTGAGAACACTTTGAATGTAATTTTATATGCTATTAGGATTAAAAGTAAATAAATAAATATTCTACACAGAATGACTATGTTTTAAGGAACATTGCTCCAGCATTTTCTCATTAAGCATATCAATCCTTATCTCTGCTGATAACTAATGCTCATTTAACAGCTGCTAGAGGCTAAATATGTGTTTCATGCTGGTGATTGCACTGCTCTTTGACTATAGATACAGAATTCATCATTTTAGAGGCCTGGTGAGGAAATGACCCTCAGCTTTTCATGACAGTTTAAGCAGCACTTAACCATAATGTTCACCATATTGTTCATCTCCTCACCTGACCTTAGGGTGCAGCTGGAAGCTCTGTGTGCACAGCACATGGTACTGTAGATGAAAGAAGGGCACCTGGTCCTGTCCTGTAAGCAGCTTTTGCTGGTCACTGAGCTCCCACCATTCCAGTCTGTGAGGTGTTGAGTGGCACCAATGAACAGACCCGAGGTACCCAGCTCAAGATATGATGTGGCCCATCAGAGGCCTCAGTCTTGGCACTACCACCCCAGCCCTGCCCATCTGCAGTGCCCCAGGGCTGGCAGATGGACAAGAGCTCTCAGGGCTGGCCAGGGCTGGAGCTTGTGCCAGCAGGTACCTGTGAGCTGCTGCCTCTGCTGCTCCTCACCCACAGGGTGCTCAGCTAGAATGCTCTGCCTCTTTGCTGCTGTCACTGCAAATGTCAGCAAAATGATTTTGGCAGGTCTGTAGTGAGTGTGTGTGTATATACATTAAGAATATACATATATAAAATTAATTTTTGTCTGAACAGTAGACCCCAAGAAAATAATGCACGTAGCAGTGGCAATGGAGTCTCTCTCCCAGGCCCTACGAGGGAATATGCTAGGTTATATGTTTTATATGCCAGGTGCAGCTTGCACTGTCTTCTGCAAGGAAAATTTGCTGGATTCACAAGGCCTACACTGGGAATGAAAGAGAGAAGGTAGTGGCATGAAGTAGAGCCATCCAGTTATTTATTTTTAACTATACATTTGAATAATTTTTTTTATTACTTTAGTAATATTCCTCATTTCCAGCAACAGGTAATGAGAGTCATCAGAATGCTTATGTATGTTATTAAATAAGTTATTACATAAAATTCTTAGTCAAGACAATTATTGTTGACATGTTACTGAAGAATTTTATATAACTGATCCATTTATGCTTCATTATATGTTTCTTCATAGACATTTACTACTTCTAAGCAGAAATTACCCTGCCTCTCCTAGCCCACAGCCTGTGGGAAGAGCAGAGAGGAGGCAGGAGTGTAAAAGGTTTAGCCAGCATGAACCACATGGCTTTAGTGTTATGACATCATTAGCCCAGGACAGGTTTGAAGTTTGCACACTCATCCAGGTGAAGTCAAGTTATCATATATACTGATTCCATGCTGCCAGTATCAGTCATGTCAATGGCAATTACTGATTTTTCCTTTTCAGGAAGGCACTGTGAATTATACAAAGATCCTTGTGTTAACATCAACTGCCAGAATGGTGGCACTTGTGACAGTGAAGGTCTAAATGCTACATGTATTTGTGCACCTGGATATGCAGGCAAGTGATTTGTGTGTTACACAGAACATCCAGTTGTCACTGTTCACTGTGTCTAGAGGAAGACAAATACCAAGACTGTCTCTTCAAGAAAGGAATTAATTTGGGCTTTGCTGTGTTGCGAGCAGTCTAGTGAGAATGAAAAATTTTTGATATTACTTACATCTGCTTTGAACTTGGTAGCAAAAAAAAGCCTGTTACTAAAGTGACTTCACAAAGCTAATAGCTATTTAGTATGGCTTATGACCTTACTACTTGAGACGAGATTGCATTTTAAAAATAGTATTTTGAAGATTTACAGGTTACCCAATATACTAATTGGACACTGTTGAAACTGGAAGATGTTTTAACAGTGACCTTAGTTACTGTGTGCTCAAGAAACAGCTTATTCCATTATCTTAATATCAATTGCTAAAAGCCCTAAAGTACTTGTTATGAATCAATTTACACTTTCAGAGTACTGGTAAGAAACTCATTTAATCTTTTGGCCTTGTACTTACACTGATGTGATTGGTGTAATCCAAATATCTGTTGTCAAGATAATTTATAATCTGATGTTCTGTTAGTCATGTAAGGTAATATCCAATGTGAGAGTGATAGGTAAACCCATTCATAGCTGGTTTATAGATCAAATTGGGCTTTTTGATCTGTTCTAATTAAAGGGCAATTTTTGGAAAATAATTAGCTTTCCATTGTACAGTGTCGTTTTCTCAGGCACCAATTATCTACATTATTGTGTAGCATATCGGAATATTCACGATCAACTGTTATACCACATTTTCTTGGGATGGAAATTATATCTAGAGAAATGAGACTGAGTCTATGTGATGTTAGTCAAATCCCTTAGTCCTCAGGCTTTATTTTCACCTGGTTGAATAAGGATAATACTTCCTTCTTGGAATCCTTTTGATATTCTGAGAATAAAGATGTATTGCACTATAAGGTGCTTTGCAGCAAGAGAAGCTAAATAACTGAAGAGGTACTTGCTACATCAGGCACTTGCCATACATAATTTTAGTTTTGTTTTTGGGTTTTTTTCCCTATGTAAGGTGAAGAATGTGAACTTGATGTAAACGACTGTGACAGCAACCCATGTCACCATGCTGGAACTTGCATAGATCAGCCTGGTGGTTACACCTGCCATTGTCCTCATGGATGGGTCGGTGCAAACTGTGAAATACGTAAGTTTTGTAGTTTCTAAACATTTCTAAAAGCTTTGTTATATTAAAGAAATTTTTATTTATCCCTAAATACCTATCTGCACCAATACTCTGAATTAAATGTAAATGAACAAAATCATGGTAAATTAATTTCTTCGGCCACTGCATTTCAAAAGTGGTTGTGAAAGTTAGAAACTTTTGTTTCTGGACATGCTACTTTGAGATGTGTCGGACTAGATTGTCAGGGATGCTGTCTCAGAGCTGGGCATTCAGTTTACCTTTTAATTGTGCTCATGCTTCACAGCCTCCCTGCACACTTTGGGTCAAGTGTGTTCCATAGCAGTATAAGCATGGTCCTAACAAGCTTGTAGTGACTTCTGAGGAACTGCAGCTCTAATGATGTTTCAGCAAAACAACTTGGAACTTACTTACCTAAGGAAACTGGTTCTTGTGTGTGCAGGCATTGATTAACTTTTTCAGGAATAATTTTCCCAGCCATAGGCTAATTTCCACCAAATTTGTTTGAACTTGTTAGAGAGATGCTTCACTGTAAGGGCATGCTTATGGCACAGCAGAGAGTCCAGGAGAAGCAGAAAGTATGAAGCCCAACTGTGGAAGAGTTAAAATGGAAATTAGGCTTCGTTAGTTCTGCTGTTCACAGATCTGCTTTGTATTTCCCTGGTGTTTTGTTCTTGAGCTAGAGATGTTGTCTTTGCTAGAGAATTCAGCTGTGTATTTAACTGCTTGAACGCTCAGGTACTGTGGTCATAGATCCCTTCAAGTCATTATACAGATACACAGGTTTGTTAGCACAGTTAAAGTTGCAGGGATAGGTGATAGATTAATAAAACAAACACAAAGGATGGATCAGAAAATGTTTTTATATCTCATTTACACAAGGAGCATGTGAACCTTCTATTTTTTACTCTTATTTACTTAAACTTTACTTAAACATATTGACTGCTTTTTTCAAATTGATTCTACTCTTGATGTTAGCCCTTACTTTAACCTAGTACATTCAGTTTCAGAGCTTTCTGGGGTAAGCAAAGACTGCAGAAGACCATTTCCAGCTAGCCCAGAGATGGTGACATCCCTGCCTTTTTTCTTGTCTCTGTGGTTGTCTCAGACTTCCCTGGGTGATGCAGAGCCAGCAGACATTGGGAGCACAACACTGTGTGCTGTCAGTGTGCCATATTGCTGATGCTAAAATATGCTCAGATGAGCTTTTCCTGACAAGGCTGATGTTGGTGACACCTGCAACATGCATGTCCAAGTTCATCAGCAAGGCAATATAATTCTGCCTGCCTTTCCTATTAAATAGTTGGCTGACAGGCAGATGGGTTTAGTTCTCTGAGAAAGCAACAATCATCCTGGAAACGCATTTCCTGGAGTCCCCTGATGAAGTAACAATTACATTTCTGTTATGTTATGGAGTACCAAAGGGATACAAAGGCTGGCTTGCTTTCTGAGCCTGCAGATGTGCTACAGGAATTCATTGGTGCATGTTCTGGAGTGCTCTGGCTGTCATGCTCTAGTCACTCAGAGTTTGGCTGTTTGCACTACAGGAAGTGCATGCAAACAAATAGGAAAAGGAGAGAAGCAGGAGAGAGGGTGGAAGGAGCATCTCCTACTGCCCAGCTACTCAACTATTTCATCTTTCTCCTGTTAGAGGGGAGGCAAGTTCTATCTTGTGACTGCTATGACAGAAAGCAGGGAATTACCTGAATGTTAACTGGCATTAGTAACACTGCAAGGCTGATTCTCAACCAGAAATATTCAACCTTCCCTTGTTCATGGTAATTGTTTTCAACTGAAGATGTTGAAATTACTGAGTTTTTAATCCAACACATGACAGTAGCTAATAAAGTGCATGTATAAAATATCACTAATAATAGAGGAGATATAAAAATACAGTGTAAAAAATTCTGGTTTGGACTGATCTTGAATGAAAACAGGAAAAAAAAATCTTATAGCCACAACAAAAATACATTTTAAAGAACAAATACATTTAAAATTTGAGGGTTGACAGTCTTTTTTTCAATAAGCCTCATTACAGCAAGCATCTATTCCCTTGCTAGTAGAGTCACTTTGCCACAGCATCCAAGTAAAAGTAGGTGTTGTTTATGGGACACCATACAGATAATGCTATCCCCAAAACAGATAACCACGGACGTGCAGCCTCTCTAACCAGTGCAGTTCCTTATGTGCAAAGCTGGAGAGGCTTTCCTAAAGAACTCAGATTTTAACCTGTATGTAAAGGATTATGCAAACAAAGAGAGATTGAGTTTTGAAGAAATCACTTTGCAGAAAGAATTTAAAAGTATTTTGATCTGCAGATTTTTCTTCTAAAGGTCCATGTAGGCATGTGAAGATCTTTGTACTCAGTCTTTCCCTGAGCTGTGAATTAGCAAGCTGAAAGGAGCTCAATTCTTGTCATATCTAGAAAGGCCATATTGTGCTCTTTTATAAATAGGTACAGCACTTCTGAACTCACTGGAGTTGAGACAATGGTGCAGTGGATTTCTTTGAGCTCTGAAATATGAATCTATTAATAAATGTGCTTCTGTTCATCTTTCCAGTTCTCTTTGCCATATTTATTATATTCTTTTAGCAGTTTGTACATAATGGTTAATAATGTGATGGAAATTAAATTTAAACACTGAATACTGACTTTGTATTGGACCATCCCTCTAAATGCTAGAAAAAGACACAAAGTCAGGCTTATCAAGAAACTGGTGTTTGGGTGCCATTTGAATAAATAAATCACATTTGAGCCTTTGTGATTTTCTGTTACTGGCCATGAAGGAGGCTCTTGGTACTTAATCTTTTTTGTAGAACTACCCTATTTATAGTTCCCCACTTTCTACCAGCTGGCTTAGCTGCTTGAAGTGACTACCTTAACAGGATTTCAGGGTTATGTTCTTGTCAGACTGTTATTTTTAATTTCCATGTGCTGTATATACAACAAACTAGACAAGATGTACGTTGCCTGGATGAATTGTGACATTTTTTAATATCATCTTATGGTCCTTACCAGTATTAGCAATTCCAATTAGATAGAATTAAATTTGTCTTAATTATAAAGAGGATATTCTTCCTTTCAAAATGAAATACATTTGCCTAAAAAGTTAATAGAGCATTCATTGTAAAAATGCTTACAAATATCTCATATGGATTCTCTAATGCCTGCTGGTTATTTGTTAATATCATTACCTTTGCCACTTTTGTAATTATTAATGTAGTTACTGAGGTATGCCAAACCATGTGGTTACTTGAAAACTAACATTATGAAGAATTTCTAGTACAGACTAGGGTGTGCATTGAAATCTTATACTTAATTAATTTTATGAACATTAATATAAAATCTGAAAATACTGTGATTTTGAGCTGTCATATGCTATTTCTAATCTCTGGAGTATAAACTTGTTAATCTTTATATTTTGATATGGTGAGGAAAAAGGGAAGAAATTTTTCTCATTGTCATCCAGAGATGGAAGACATGGAAACTAAATCAGAAGTGTCTTGCCATATATCTGCACACATTCGATCTGAATTCAGCCTAGTCTGACAGCCTGACAGAAACCACTGTGTGTGACAAATGTGCTGCAGAACAGACAGAGAAGCCCATCCCAAACTGCACAGAGCACAGCTGTATTCCCTCCCTCATATCCTGACTGGGCAAACTGCAGAAACAGTGCTTTAGAAACATTAAATCACTGAATGATTCAGGCTGATCAAAACTTCTCTTACCTTCTTCAGAGGTCAGTAAAACAACCAGCCAGTCCTTAAACTCAGCTCACATTTGTGGACAAAGTCTGAGCACCCCTGAGCTGGGAGGTGCTCCAGGACAACCTTTACTCCTGTGACAAAGAGCAGCCATTTCTCCAAACTGCCCAGCTGAATCCCACATGTTACAACTTTGGGCCTTCTCACCACCTCCCTCTAAAACTAATTTATTTTTTTTCCTGTCCTTGTGCATTCCCTGTATTTCTACTATAGATCAAGATTTTATCCACAGATGCCACTAAACTGGAGATTTCAGCTCAGGTGCTTGAATTATCTGCTATCATCAGCATCCTTGAGAGGTGGCTTCTGAGAATATCTTAACCTCCCAAAGCATATGCTTGGAAGCCCTGTTCCCAGACTGTTTGTGATTGAGTAAAGGGAGTTTCTAAATCAGTGCAAAGCAGAAGTACATTTGAAAAAGGAACAGCACCTACTAGAAATAACTTTTGCAGAGTGCTACATTTCTGTAGTCAAGATGATTGAAGTCTGTTCCTGTTTTGAAATAATATGAGACCATAGGCTTAGAAGACTTCCAGAAATGAACCCTGGAGGGAAATACAGGTTAATTAGAAATATTCTGACCCATGCTAGAAAGAAACAGATCTGAGGACATAGGCAATTGATAGAAAACCTGTTGGGTATAAATACAGTTTGAGGATCAAGAGTATTTATACAGAAGATCTGGAATACGTAAATACAAGAAGCCTCTCCCAGACTGGATTTTCTTTAAGGTCTGCTTTGAGAATCTCAGGGAAATTATGCTTGTGGAAAGACTCCAGTGGGCTCCCTACTGTAGGACATTATAAGGTATCCTTTTTGTCCTTGAAATGCTGAAGTCTCTGCAGTCTGGTCAAGATAGGTGTAATAAAGTCTGTGTTTCAAATTAAAAACCAAATGTGTTTAGTACATGTTGAATAACACAAGCTTCACTATTAGAACAAACTGCACAGGAGGACTGGTTGATTCCTAGAAGCTCTTGCATAAAACCTGCCTGCTTTTAGAGAGCCTGTAGTATAAAATAATACAATGCAAGATAAACTCGATGATTTTTTGTTACTTGGGTTACACAGGAGATCAAACTAGATAGGTGTTCCTGTATGACCTTAAAAATCAGTAGAAAAAAGCGGTGAAGGTTTGACATAGCACTATTCAAATTTGTAGCAGGTTAGGCCTGGTGGTGTATTGGTAACAGAGCCTGGGAAAATTGAAATTTTCTATCTTCATAGCTTCAAAAGTCAGAAATATTGAAAATGAAGATCATAAGGTAGTTCTATTCAGCAGGACGGATATAAATTATTAATTAATGCTAACCTTTTATTTCTTATTGGCAGATCTGCAGTGGAAGTCTGGTCATATGGCAGAGAGTCTGACGAACATGCCTCGTCACTCCCTCTACATCATCATCGGGGCCCTGTGCGTGGCCTTTGTCCTGATGCTGATCATCCTGATCGTGGGCATCTGCCGCATCAGCCGCATCGAGTACCAGGGCTCTTCCAGGCCAGCCTATGAGGAGTTTTACAACTGTAGGAGCATTGACAGTGAATTCAGCAGTGCAATCGCTTCCATCCGGCATGCCAGGTTTGTGCTGCGTTTGGTGATGTCCTAGGAGTCTGTTCTGATGTGTCACTTCAGTTCATGCACAGCACACCAAAGTGCTATTGGCAGAGTGAATGGGCTGCTCTGCTGGGGAAGCACCAGCACTGCTCACTGTTTTCATCTGAAATGTGACAATACAGCAAAACTCCTTGAAAACAGACAGAGTTACTCTGACTTTATTTGGTGTAACTGGTGAAGTGGGACAGATGCAGAGTTCTTAGCCTGTCAGATCTTCTGTTAGGGATGTAAAAATTCTTTAGCTGTTACACATAATATGATGAGATAGGAAAGGCACATTGATTTTTGTGACTAATTTACCAGATTATTCAGTGAGAATCTCTTCACATCATTCATATTTGTTCTCCTATTTGCCTTTCTTACTTGCTTTCCTAGAGACAGGATTTTTTTTACTCTGAAATTTAATGCACTTGCAAGGCCGGGCACTGAGTATCAGAATAATACAAAAGTAGTAGTGGAAGGGATTTGAGAGCTCAAGTGTAAGCCATGGCACTAATATGGCATTAAATATACCTAGCTCCCTGCCAACAGTTGTGTTTAAAAAATTCCAAAGGAGTTCAGTAGATTTAGAAAGGGCTTTCCTAAAATCTAGCCTGTATTTTCTTTGCTATTAACCTGGCTGCTTCCTTCTTACGGCTCTTCAGGCTGTCATGAAGGATCATTTATCACTGTTCATATCACTTGTACATCAGGAGCTGAGCCCTCCCCTCTTTCTCTTACATGATAAAAACAAAAAAGCTAAACAACTTTTTTCTTTCCTAGGTTTAACTAAGCCATTCTTTCAGTATCTCCTCCTCTCAGATTATGTCAGCTTCTTTATCATCTTCTCGTCTTCCTGGGAGTCACTTCAGATTGTCTTTTTTTTTTTTTTTCCCTGAAGGGGGTTCCCTAAAGCTGGAAGTAGTCTTCTGTCTGAAGATTTATGTGCACCAAATAAACTGAGTAATCACCTCCTGCATCTTATTTATGGCATTCCTGTTCATACATCTGAAAAAGAAACTTGCTCGGGTTTTTCTTCTTTTTTTTTCCTTTTTTTTTTTCCTTCTTTCTAGTGACAAATGACATGCTTTTGTGACCTGTTAGACCTTTTCCTCATCTCAAGATCCTCTGTGTCATTTTGCTTCCTAGCCACTATGGCTTCTTGTTTGACTTCTCTCTTAATACGATAGAACTTTCATTTTCGGTGTTTCTTTTTCCCATTTCTTCAATTTGTCAAGATCACTTCAAATTCCAACGGAGTATTCATGTGTGTTACCATTAAAATGCTTTTAAAACAACTGAGGGAGACAAGTTTCTGTGCACTGACATGGAGAAATGTGTGTGTATTTGTTGGTGATTGCTGGTAATTAATTTTCTGAATGCTCCAGTTCTGTTTCAGTGAAGATGAAATAGGTTAAATTTTACCACTGCTGAAGTCATCAAAATTATCTAAAGTGAGTGAGGCATTCCCCCAGGCCCAGTTAATCACATCACAACTTTGGGTAGTAGCCTTCAAAGTGTTCCAACTTCAAAAAAGTTCTTAGACTGGGATAGATTAATGATGACTTTTCAAATCCTATTATATAGTTAGAAATTATTGTCCATTGAAGTTTTCTCTATCTTGGAAAAGGTATTTCTACTTATTGCAAATGAAAATAAATGTTTTCATTCTAAAATTCTCAGTGTCTCCCAGAATATGATGCCTTATAAAAATCCAGGTAATTCATGGAGTTTTTTTGTGGAGATCGTTGTGCATTATTTGGGTTCAGAAAGATATAAACCACTGTTTTGGTCATTTCAATCCAGAAAAAGGAGTAAAACTTCTATAGTTATTTTTACATAAATTCTTAAACCTACATACATAAAGGTCTGAATTTTCAGAATTGCTGAATCTAAGAAAAATACTTTCAAATACAGAAAGTTAAGCATTTTCTGAAAATAATTCCTTTTCACAGTTAGATACCAAAACTTGCTAGTAATTTTGCAAAATGGAGGCCAAGGGAAAAGTTAGTAGATTATTTTCTTTTAAGGGAAGGTTTCTGTAAAGTCAGAAGGTGTCTAGGGGCGTGGATGCCTGTTGTATATTCAGTAAATTATTTTAAAATTACTTGTTCATGTTCCTCAGCAATTTTTTCCTAGATAATTTTTTTTATAATTTGATCTTTACTAATCAAGGTACTTGCTGTAAGACAAAACCAATGTACTCAAGGATCATTACTAATAAATGTCTACTTCTACTGAATGTTCCTAGATTAGCAGATCAGAACTAGGTAATTTTCTGAGCAGATGAAGCACAGTTGTCTTTAGCATTCATTATTCTTTTATGTTAAAATGTCTATATTTTAAAGCTGGAAGAGAACAGTGTAATGAAATAGCTGACCACTGGCTTTGGCAGCCACAAGATGCCATTGAAATGGAACCAAGATCTGTTATTGAAACAGAATTGTTCACTTTAGAAAAGCATTCACACTGAGTTCAGGAATTATCTGGTGACAGACTATGCTGCAGTTAGTTCTGTGTGTGCCCAGATATCAGTAGCCTTCGTGAACCACTTAGAGTGTAGTTTATTTAATTTTTATTTTCATGTGCTGATCTGTCCTGTTTCTGTGTCAGTTGCAGAGTCTGGTTCATCAGGCTCTGAGTTCTCCTGTCACAGCAGGGTCAGCTTCTCTCCACTGCACGTTCTCCCCATTCCTGTGGAAGTGCCTGTGTCAAACTGTGGTGCTCTTAAGCTTTCTGAATCAGATGAGCATCAGCACACCCTCGTTTCTTACCGTTTCCTGGCAGCTGCCTTTCTGTAGAAGTGTGATCATATGCTCATATACTCTGGTCTCCACATCACCTGCCAATTGCTTAATATATATCCTCTGCCAGGGTTAATTTTCTGGGAACTCTAGGATTATAGCTCAGTTATTCTAAGCAAGGCACAGTACCACTTGCACACCTGACCTTTTCTCTGAATAATGCAGAAGAAATAAATCTTCTCATTCTCCTCCTGTGGAAGCAAAAAGAATCCCTTCCTCCTTTCAACATGCTTTATCCTTTTTTAAACTTCTGATCTCTCTCTTTTACTTCTCTTGTTTAAATTTTATTTGTGGACTCCTTTTGGCAGTTGCTGTTTTTGAGCAGAGTAGCAACATGTGGTTGCTTTCTTTATTCTGTTTCTGGGTGAACTCTGAACTTCTGCCCGTCCCACAGAAGTCAGAAGATACCATTTCCTCAGGTTTCAGCTGTCCAATGTTCTCAAAAATCTCTTGATGGAGTTACTGAGGTTAATAGCTCTCTATAGTTAGCCATCTCTTGAAATGTTGTTCTGAGGAAATGGAGGAGCAGGACCATTCCAAATCTGAAGATGATTTGCAGTGTCTGTCACACACACACAGAGCTGCCTTTGCCAAGAATTGCTGCAATGAACATGTACTATCCTCAGAATTGAGAATTGTCACGGAACCTGCAGTTTCTCTCAAGCTACACAGGTCTCTCTTGTTCAATGCTTCATTGAAAAATACATTTTCTGATTGTTATTTCATGTACTTTGCTTTGTGATTATCTTTGTGATGTGTATTATTGTTATACACTGGTAAGCCTGTCTGATGTACACATTACCATCATCACCCATGAATGGACATGCCAAAGCTAAATGTTGAGCCTGAAGAACTTCCTCAGTGCTACTGCTACGCTGTTTATCAACCCAAGCACATAATTGTTCACAGTATGGCATTGAAGCTAACGTTAAAGTGATTATCCATCATGTCCCTCCAGTTTTTTTCCACACTCGGTGCTTCCCAGGATTGAGATTTCCCCATGCAGTGTATACTCTTTGTTAGATGAATCATCTTATGTTTGGTTGCCCTGGAAAAAAAACTTTATTCACTTGTTGGTATGTGCTTTTGTTGTAAGCAGGCAGTTAATTGATCCAGCACCCTCTGTAGCAGGAATCTTTTCATGATTGATTAGCCCTCGAATCATTGCCTCTTGTAGTGATAATTGCTTTGTGAGTTCCTATGCACACTCATGCAACAGAGTTACCATTTAATACTTCTGTCTGTAACATAAACCTCTGAGGTTGGTGATAACTCTGTTTGTTTGTTGCTTTGGGCAATGACTGAGTTCTGAACCACCTGATCAAAGCAATGTGGTTGAGCAGCTCTGGCTCAACCAGACCATAAACAACTTGCACATGTGCTATGCTCTTTTCTCAGCCTTTTCTAATTAGGGGCACATGTCAACCCTGACCTAAAGGAGAAAACAGATTTTGTCCTGCTTCACTGTGTGCAACAAGCCATGTGCTCTCTACTGTCAGAAAGGGCAGGTAGACTTTGACTGAAATCTCTGGAGAATGTTCACCATCGTTTGTATCTCTGCAAAGCTCTATTTTCTTCAAACCTTTGAGAGCGATGGTGGAAAAGGGTGATTCAGAATTTAGCGCTGCCTCTGATTTAGTAAGATGCCATGACTTGATTCCTTCATTCAGTTCTTGAAATTTTATCTCATTTGTAGAAAATCAGGTTTATCCATCATGATGGGGATGAGCAAATGTGACCTGTCTGTATTTATTAAAATAACCTATATAAGAAGGCAGACATTTATGCATAGGAATGAATCTAGTGTAGCCTTATGGACAGCTGAAGTACTTTGAAAAATGAAATTTTCACCATATATATCATAATGCTTTCAGCCATTTCAGTTTTGTCTGCAATTCTAAGTCATTGAAAACAGGCAAGAATTAAATTGGAAATCATGAATCTGCATAAAAGTCTTGGAAGAAAATCAAGTTAATTTTGGTTTGGGCTAAATATTATCCTCAAAATCTGAATTTTCTGGCTTTCGGTTTCCAGTGAGCACAATGTAAATTAATATAGGCTTAATATAGTACATAAGTGCATAAAAATCCTTAGTGTGTATGACTACATAAACAATTCTGTTCCTGTGTTTTCTGTACTGTTTTCTCTGCATCAGGTCAATAAGAAAAAAATACTTGACCATTTTTTGCCTCATTTTCCTGTGATTTCTTTTGTTATATGAAGTTTAATCTAAGCTCTCTGACTTTGTTTTTGATCACAGGCCATAACTCACTGCACTGTTGCTTTGAACTCATTTATATTTCTGTTTGTCACCAAACGTTTTCTTTTATTTCCAGGTTTGGCAAGAAATCCCGACCTGCAATGTATGATGCAACCCCCATTGCTTATGAAGATTACAGCCCAGATGACAAACCTTTGGTTACACTGATTAAAACAAAAGATTTGTAATCTAGTGTATCTTTTTTGGATTATTTTTCAAAAGGATGGGCTACTAACCTAATTTAAATATTTTTAAGAAGAAAGCGTAAGTAATTTAAACCATTAGATGCTTCAGAATTTTCTGTAGAATATTTAAGAACCAATTTTCTGCAGCTTTTAGTTTGGAAAAATATTTTAAAACAGAATTTGTGAACTTCATGATTTACATTTTAATGTACCTTGAGCTCTATAAACTATAAGCTTATGATAGTGTGTGCTTTTTTCTTGGTAGACACTATTACTAAACCCAGATGAGTTTCTTGTGATTGTTACAGAACAGAAGACAATAATTAATGAGGAGTTCTTTATGAAATGTCAGTGCCAGCTTTCTCAGTAGAGGTAGGAAAAATGTGAAGCATAATATGATATATAATATATCCATTAATTAAAAAAGTCTAAAATGTTTGTGTTGTGAAAAAGAAACTAGTAAAAATTATTATTCCTAATCTGAATGAATTAGCTTTTGCCTTATTCCATGCATGAATAGATAACCTATTCCTCCATTATTTCTTGAAAGTTGCTAAAACATACTCTTGAGTTGATGTTTGACATTTTTGTAATAGTTATTCAGGCTAGGCCTTGTACAATAATTAAAGTGCCTCTTGAGGCAAAGTTAGGGCATGATCCTTTAAACATTGAAATCAATGAGAGGACTTCCATTGACTTCACTGGGTATGGGATTGGATCCTACAATTGGACTGAATCTATATTTTTCTTTAAAGGTTAAAGTTTTTTATATTGTGAGTAAACTAAGCATATGGTTTGAGTTGTTTGTTTCCTAAAGGTTGTTGATGTACAGTATTGTTTCATGAAATATTGTGTATTTCTCATAGTGCTTCTTATTTAGGATCAGTATGGGGTTTCTGTGGCTGTATTTGATCGCTTATGGGCGTCTTAAATTCTTGCTTATTTCGGAAAATACTGAATAAAAGTTAACCAGTGAAGATTGCAGCTGTTTCTTTGTTTTTCTTCATTTCAAACTGAAGTGTTGTTTATAAATTTGAAAGAACATGAGCATATGATGCACTATAAATAATGCTAAAAGATGATATTCCAGCTGTTAATCTGAAAAGGGAAAAATGGTTTGTATTATCAAGGTCATCTCTCAAAAGTGAGATAAATGAAGCTCCAGAGTGAAGGCACAGTCCTGGATAGTGGATGTGCAGGTTAGTAACACCATTCTGTGTCTGAATTACAGAAATGCCAAATGCTCCTCAGAAATCCAGAGTACCTTTCCTGATATCCTGTATATGCTAGCATGGGCTTTCAATGATGGTGGTCCAAGACAGTAATTATTATAAAGAGGACTGAGGACCTCAGATCCATGTTTAAATTAGATTCATTCTTCAGGCATGGTTTGCTATGACAGAGGTTGTAAATTTGCATCTGGTGGCTGCCAGATGATGTTATTGGTACAGTTTTTTACTGTACCAATATATTGAAACTTTTGTTTACTGTGACTTCTAGGAGTGTTTTGAGAACTGTTAAGAAAGAAAAATCAAGAGTAAGCTATACCCTGTACCATTTTTTGGTAACTTGAGCAGAAAAGGAGCACTGTTGTAATTGATTTGTTAATCTAAAGAAAGGAAATACTCATTCTTCAGAATTTTTGGCCTTTTTCAGTCATTAAAATATTGGCTTGCAAATCTATATAAAGTAGGGAAACAAGCAACTCTGTTGTTCTACGGAACATACAGATTCATGGTCCATATTTTACAAGAGAGATGTTGGAATGAGCAGCAGCCTTTCTGCATACAAATCACACCTTGGTAGCAATTCTTGACCAACCTGTATTTCTCTGAATTGACTGACCTGAATGATAAGTAATTTGTGAGGAGCTATTTTCCTGTCAGCTTGAAGCCTCTAGCTTCTGTAAATCATCCTATGAATTGTATTCTGAAAATTACTTTGTCTCCTTCCAATTTATTTTATTGAGCTCTGATGGCATGTTATGCATGCACTTGTGAGATATTTGTGAGGCACTGCCTGCCAGATGGAGCATCCCTAAGACCTGGAGGGAACAAACCCATCTTGTGTTTCTATCCCAACTCTGAATCTGCAAGAACAAGTTGGTTACAGATCGTGTCCTGAGGACATACATGAATGTGGTCAGGGGACACTGGTTATTTCATATCCTTTTCCAGGTTTGTTCTGTACAGGGAGCAAGTACAGATGTATAGCAAATACCACTTGCTGTTAATATGCTACAGTCTTTTTTGTTTGTTTGTTTGTTTTCCTGTAAATCATCCAGTTGTAGAAAGGGCTGATTGAATCTAGTCTTCCCCTAGCAGTGGGCTAACAGCCTCCAGCTTGTCCTGGACAAGACAGAGTCAAGTGTCTGGGCTTGTCATTAACCACTAGTACTTATGCACTCTCCAAGTTTGGCTATTTTTTCATCTTCTTTCATCTGGAAACAGGAAAACATCCTTGAGTGCTTTTTGCCCAGAAGCATGCACATGTATTCTTACTTGTTTCTTGAGATGGTGTGAAACTTGCCTTTACAGCTCAGAGTTGTGATACATGTGCTAACAGTAAAATGTCATCATTTACATGGATTCTGGATAGAGTCAGTCCAAAATGGTGAAGACAGTGACCCTATCCATGTGGTTGGGCTAATTGCAGTATGGCATAGATGCAAGGCCTGAGGGAACAGCTGAGCACAACAGCTAGAAAACACGTTGGCTAAAACCATACAAATTGTCCCCATTAAAACCTGCAGGTATAAACCTAACTTCAGCTGAGAAAAATTAGACCATTGCCACAGCTTCAGCCTCTCTTTGTGTCTTGTCTCTGGGAGATGCTTTGGGAATCTGTATTTCTCCTGTGTGGGCTCCAGATGTGACATCCTGCCAAACCCTTAGGTGAGAAGCATGAATGAAGATGAAAGTAAAAGGACAAAACCTTTGCCCTAAAACTTTTATTTTGTTATATATATATTATTATATTCTAAAACCTTAGATTCTAAGTTTTTCATCATGTGATATTACACACTTTTATTTAAACTATACACTCGTGATTCCAGTTTTATCATTCAATTTTGGAAGTTTTTTCCATGGCCTCAGGTCAAAAGTAGTGTTTTCTTGGGGGTCAGTGCTTGTCAGCCCAGAAAGTCTAAAATTCTCAGTTTCCAGGGTTCTAACACATTGTCAGTCAGGGCTGGGTAATACCCTGTCCCAAACCTATCGACCTGCACTGCAGCTGTGGCCAAATGCTACACTGGTGTGAGGGGAATGAGAGCTGAAAAGAGACTTCAGCTCAGTGAAGTGCATCCTCAAACAGTGAAAGTCTTTGTGTAGTTAATCCCTTTGAAAACAATGGGATTTTAAAGACAATGTGTGTGATGTTTTGGGAGAAAGTGGCTTGGTGTCCCTGTGCATCTAAAAATAGATGATATGACAATAGGAGTAAATATTGCTTGTTTCAGTGAAGTCTTGTGTGTGACACTTGAGTCACAGAACTGATGTTTTCATCTTGTCTCAGCCTCGTTTCTGGAAACAGCTTGGCTTTTCTCCAGCAGGGCTTTGTTGAGAAATGCCTGAGCAGTTATGACATTCCTGAAGATGTGTAGTTTCTTCTTTGATAGCAATAAATACCTGATAAGGAATAAACTCAACACCTGAAAATTATTCTCTGTGTGAATGGCTGAGAGGAATCAAAGAGCCACTCCTCACTTGTGTTGCCAGAGAGAACTTCTTTTCCCCTTCATATGGCTAAATCCTTCTGTGTCCAAAATTTCTCTGAGATTCCCTTCTCATGTTGCACACAACCACCCAGCTTTTGCAGAGCAGACAGGCACATTGCATCAGACAGATGCAAATCCAGCCTGTCCTCCCCTTGGGTGCCTCCAGCTTGGTTTCTGTGGGAGATATTTGCTGTGTGACTAGCTTTGGAAACCCTTTTATTTTTTTCACTACTGTCATGTTTTTGAGGTTCATGTGCTGCTCAGTGCAGCTGGGCTGAAATTGCTGTTTGTATGGTACTCTGCTCTTGTATTCCTGACCTCACAGGGGTGCAGAAGTACAGTCCTCCTATGGATCATGAAGGGCAGCTGAAAGCCAGATTAATTCAGGGAAGAGTTTAGTCTCTCATGCTATGCTCTGCTATGAATAGTTAAAATAATGAGTGTATTATCAAGAGCTAATGAGTTCAGACATGTTCTCAAAATGAAAAATGGGAGTCAGGGCAGTCCAGTGTGTGCTTAAACCTTCTCTTCAAACCTGCTGAGAGAGATGTGCACTGGCTTACAGCTTTCAGGCACCCTTTATTTTAAAACAAAATTCTTGTTTAAAATTTGTTTTCTCTCAGCATCCATTACCCTTAGGAAATGCTCTGCATGAGCAGGGGAGCAGTGAGAGAAGGGCAAAGCAGAGAGCTGGTGCCAAACAAGAGATATGGAGCTGATCTGCTCCATCTTCTCCCTGCAAGTCTGTCTTCTGTCCCTTGAGACTTTGGCTGAGCATCTGCTGAAACTCTGTAGTTGTGTGGGATCAGTAGGGGTGGCATAAGGCAGATTTGAGACACTTTAATGTCCATCTTAAACATCTCATCAGGGAGATGAGAGCAGCCAGAGTCTGGTATCCAAGCAATCAGATACTGCTGCTACCTGAGAATGCTGGACATAGCTGCCAAGACGGGCAGAGTGTGATGTGCTCTCAGCTCCTCAGTCTGATGTGCTGGTCACTGCAGAGGTGTCCCTCAGAAATCATCTTTGCACTTCCTGACTCTCTGCTGTTTGCACTAGAGCTGATCCCTCTGGTGCAACTTCTGTGCTGCTCAATCCCCTCTGTAGGACCCAGCATCTGAACCCTTTATAACTTTTCCCCCCTCTTATTTTGGAACAGCTCCAAATAGGTGAAGGTGATTCCTTCCAACAGGATGTGGGTCCAACAGTGAAAACAAAAAAACTTCAAAGCAGTTATGCCACATCCAGCTTCATCTGGGCTCAGCTGGCTTCTTTTCTTCTGCAGTGCAAAATGGATAACAAATATGACCTCTCTGGAAAAGTCAGATTTCTCTGTTACGATGAATTCCAGTTTCAAATCCTCCTTTTAAGACGTTTATGATAAGATGATTATTGTAAATAAGCTTCCCCTTTAGCAAAGAATAAATCATCAAATAGGCTTTGTTTGGTGAGATCTTTGGCAAAGGAATGTAAATAAATAAGCTAACTGAATAAACTTCTTTATCTGATGTGCTGAGCAGAAAAGGCAGCAAAGTTAATCATTTAGGAAAATAAGCTGGGCTGCTGGGCTTTCTTCAATAACAGACCAGTCTAAGGGAAACAATCTGCCCTATCTCGCTGACCCTGGACTTTTTGCTAGCATCCCACAGACCACGAGAGATCCTGTTTTTCACTCTGGCAGCAGTGCTGTCTTGTCAAGATGTCCTTCGGCCTAAATCTTAGATTTGTTTCTTTTCCTGTGTACTGCTCTACTTCCTGTCAGAGGTAGCTCCTTGCAACAGAACAGATCTCTTATGAGATCAACTGTGGCTTCTCTTCCATCTCCAGGGAGTAGAACATACATGGACAACAATCTGAACCTGCAGGGTCTTAAACCTTGGGCTGCATTCATGTTTCCATATGAAAAAGTTTGCATATGACTCTGCATGGATCTCAGTCCAAAACCACTCAAGGAAATGAGTGTGACTGTTTCAGTTTTCACAATGTTTTTTTATTGACTTACGGATTTGAAGTAATCTGAAGTAAATCTGCCTGGAATATGAGCCTATAAACCAGATACAAGATACACAAGGTAACAAAAATGCATGTAGCTTCTGTCAAAAAGCAAACAGCCTAATGAAGTGGAGGTTATTTTGGCATGTAGGAACTGCATTAGCAATTAGTTTCTCTGCAGAATACTTTATTCTTGCCCCCATCTGTGATTGTTGGATATGTGATCACTGCTGGTGCAATTTGGTCTCCTAGAAGCTGATTTTCTATCTTGTATTGAGACAGAGAGAGCACCAACAACAGATTCCAGTTATTGTTCTTTCTCGCTGAGAACAGAGAAATATATGGGTACATTACAAAGAGCAGAAAGCAGCATCAGCTTGCTGAAAAGGTTGTTTGTAGATCCCAGTGAATGGCATTGATATTTATTCTACAGATCAGTCTGTGGTTGTTTGATTTGCTCTGTTGCATCTGTCATGTGAAGAAGGCAACCAGCCAGTAATGTGTCATGACGCAGAATAATTTATTTCAAGGATTTTGTACCTAAAATGTGATATCCACAATATCTTATTTGTGGTCTGTACCTGACACCAGTTCCTCCTAATAATTTAATTTGTACATTTATTTCAGTTGGTTTGCCTTTGTATGGTATTTGCTAGAAAGGTCTGTCAAAACAAAGCTGACAGAATGTCATGTAACTAAGGACAGATCTGCTTTCACATGTGCCTATTATCCCGTTTCACTTTCTTCTTGCCATGAATTTGGACTTGAGATTGTTCTACATGTAAAAGATGATGACCAGTTATTTTTATCTCCAGTACTCATCACGTTGCTCCCCCCTTTCCTGGTGCCCTGTCTGTGTGCAATAAGGACAAAGACAGGACGAGATTTTTAGAGTGCTGAATTAGGTGTGGGGTTTATCTGTCTTTCATTCATTTTATTTCCATGGAGAGAATATTTTACAATTCCATGGAGATGCCTTAATCCCTGGGAGCTTTGAAGGGTAATTTTACTTTAATGCATGCAAGATTTAAAATGAGGTAGTTAAGTAAGCTAGCGGTATTGACAGATATGTCAGGTTTAAATCAAAATGTCTCACAGCTGTGATTTACTTAGTGATATATGTTGCTGAATTTTGGAAGATTTCATTTAGAATACATTATTCAATGGTTTAGATTATTGAATGGTAAATATGGTGATGCTTTGATAACATTTTGGAGTTTTATGCAAGAAACTACAAAACTTCTTGGTTAATACTATCTAATTTCCCCTCACTTTGCCATCTGCTGAGAAAACCAAAATTCCCAACAAAACTACTACCCTACCCTGGCATTAGGCCTGGTGCTATCCATGTTTTTCCAATTGTTTTTGAAGAAGTTCTGATTTTGCATAAGCAATAAAGTCATCTTCTCCTTCCCCATAAGGCAGTACCTCTCAAAGAGGGCAGAAATTGTAGATAGACAATTATCAAGAGTTCAAATTAACAGTTAAATGTGGTCTTCATTCAAAAGCAAGTCAGCCTTGAGATTTCTGAGAATTCATTGTCTCTTTCTTTTTTGTTTATGTGTTGTCTCTGACTTACATCTCTCTTCTTCAAACTCTAGTGTCAAGAGTGATTTATGAGTGCAATTTTCTGTGCAATATTATGTAGCAATAGTTGGCAAATCCCTTCCCTCAGCAAGGGGATGTATTCTTCTTTGTCAGACACCAAAGAGGCAAAAAACCCTTAAATTTCTTTAGAAAGACAATTCTTTTTGAAAAGACAAATGCAAATCCCATCTCATAATAATTAATCTCATAATTACTTATAGATATGTTACGTGCACAAAAACATCTCTGGCCACTGGCATTGGCATTCATGTGATGGATCCACTGGGAATCCCTCTGACTGTCTCAGGTCCAGCTCTGTACCCAATCTCTTGCTCTTTGCTTGAAACGAGCTCTGCATGGTGTTGAGCAAAGCCTGAGAGTCCAGCTGCATTGCTGTGCTGGGCACTGTTTGTGATGAAATGTAAGCATGAGCTTAATGAAGGACTTTGGGGGTTTGTTAACTTTCTGTTATGTTCTCTGTTTTCTGTTATTTTTGCCTCTTCTAGGGTTGAAGTATTTTTACATTTATAGAGCTCTTTGAGTTGCAAGACTTGGTAAAACCTTATGTGAAATGTTGGTGGCATCAGCCTTATGTTTTCCATGAGGGCTCTACATTCACTCTGATTCCCAAAAGCTTATAAAGGACTCAAAATTATTGCACACAAGAGGGTGATTCTCGTGCTTTTCTGAATGATTTGTAAATCTCTATTTACAATCTTAATGGATATTTGCCAGAAAAACAGTTCACATCCACCCAGCGACTCATGTTAAAATTCTTCCCAATAATGAGTGCAGTGCCCAGGTTAGGGACAAAGAGGGTGGCCCTTTCCAGCTTACCTTTTGGCCTTTTCTCAGTTGGGATGGGGATGAATTGAAGTATAGTTTCATCCTTGAACTCTGCTCTGTTTCCTGCTTCACAGTTTATAGTCTATGTCCACTGCAGAACAGGGCATATGTGTCCCTTGTCCTACAGTGGGTTTCTGCACCTTTATGTGCTCAGCCATACTCCGTCATTAGGGTTTTACTGGTACCAGCTGTTGGCTGTGGGGGACAGTGAGTGCATTAAGCAAATGACACAAGTGCTGTTGCACACTCTGCCATCAACATCTCAGCAGTGTAATTTGAAAATTAACCTGGGTTTAGCTCTTACACAATGCTTGTGTGCACAGTCACTTCCAGGAGAATTTGGATTATTGCAGCAGCATTCTACATTCTCTTGCTCAAATGGGGGAAGGAGAAACATCCCCTGGATTGCCACACAGCTGACCAGTCTCCCTAAGCCTATGAATAAATGCTGGGATGTGTCACTGAAATAGGAAGTGTGGCTTCTAGTGACTTCCTATTTTAATGGATAAAATTGGGTAGCTTGAATGGTGAAATCTAGATGACAGATTGCCAAATCTTCTTCTTGCTATAATGATGCTCTGCAAACAAACGTTTTGATTTGAGACTGTCAAAAGTCTTTTTTCTCGGTAAGTTTTCTTACTCAGGGAATATCCAGTGCATGTAAAATTGTGCACAGTATTATTTATCATTTATCATTCTTCATTCATTTTTATAATTTCGGTCTCTTCAGTGCTCACTCTAAAAACAGCTTATCTATCTAGACATGATTCTTCTCTCTCTTATGTTGTTAAAAATCAGAAGTAATTTGAATTAAATTCACTGAATCACATCTGTGCAACTCAGAGAAGTGTCATGACCAGGAGATAGATGCCATGGATTTAACTTAGTGTAAAACTGGTGTAAGGGTCATCAGGATCTCTGTACAGATTTGTGGAGGTACATATTTATTTTTGTCACAGACACAGAAGTACTTAATAATCATTAGGGGCAATTAACAAATAAAGACAATGCAGTCAAAGGTGCACAAGGTTGACAGGGGTCTTAACAGGTCTCGTTTCAAGTTTTTCTGGACTAGGAGAGAAAAAATGTGTAAGCATCTGGCATGTGTCAACCCAAAGATTTTCTGGGGTTCATTTTCTGCTGCTTACAAGATTAATTGCTGCATTAAGAGCTGGAGTTGAGTTTCTTTAGATTGTTAATGCAAGATTTGCTGTTGGAGGCTGCCTGGGAAATATCACCGCTCTTGCAAAGAGGTGTCTGGCCAGCAGCTGTGCCAGGGGTGAGGCGGTGAGAGCATTCCCTGCGGAGGAATGATGAATCCTCCTGTCCCGCGTCCCTGTGCTCCCCCCCGCCCTGCATGTCACCGCTGCCCCCACACTCCGGGTCCTTGGCTTCTGCCGGCTCTGAGCCCCGGCATTTCCCCTGGTGTGTGCTCGCTGCTCTCTGCTGGGAGCCCCTCCTCTCAGGGGTCCTGCCCCTGGCCGGCCGCGCTCCCCTCAGCCGGCCCCACGCTGCACACTGGGCACTGCCGCCCCTGCCCCATCGCCGCGCCCGGACGGCTGCAGTGCCTCTCCTGGGGCTGGTTCACATCGCCTCTCCTGCTCTCTCCAGGCCTTTTCTCGCCGCCTGTGCGGCCCAGATTCGATGGCCTGAATTCCCCCGGGCCGGCTCTCGCTGCCCGCTGGCGCGGTGCCGCCCGGCGCGGAGCCCAGAGGCCGCAGCCGGGCAGCGCTGCCGCTGCCAGCCCCACAGGCTCGGCCTTTGGTCCCCGAGCTGCCCAGGGAAAAACAGCCTTGGTGGTGCCGAGGCCAAGGGCTCGGCATCCCCGAAAGATCCACTCTGTTTGCTGGGAGGCTGACAGCCCTTCCTTCTTCCCCCCTCACCCGGGCTCCTGCAGGGGCGGTGGAGGGGCTGCCTGCCAGAGGCAGAATAAAACTTGTTCCCCCTTTCAGTATCGTATATTTTCTCCTTCTCAGAAGTGTTGTCCCCTTTTAAATGTGCGCAAGACCTTTGCAGCAACCTTCCTTCTGCACTTGCTGACCTTCCATGGCTTTGGTACTTTAATTTAATTGCTGTGAGCAGGACCAGTACAGTGCCAACATGAAGGAAAAGACCAAATATCTGCCTTTCCAAAGATGAGACCTCTAGAGGTGAGAAGAAAAAGAGGAAATCACAAAAACATGGCCAAATACATCATTACCTATGCATTTCACGCTTTTATTTAGTGCATCCACCTCCGAAATTGAACATTCTTTCAAAAAAGGAAGAGAAGTAGCTGTCCTGGTACTTGGGGAAGGTGGTGGGGTAGTTACAGCTGAAGGGGGAATCAGAAACACAAACTCTTCTGGCAGCAGCACAGGTAATTAAAGACACCTGATCACTATGGGAACCCCAGCAAGAGCTTCCCTAACAAATTGGAAATCAGGACCTCATTATCCCTGGCAAACACAATGCGAATGGGTGGTAGAATATGGGATATCTAAACCTGAATTATCTCCCTTGACTGGGATACTTACTGCTGCCTCAATTTCACAAATCATTGACACCACACTGCTTCAGGTTATAACCATACTGTGACCACCATACTTCAGGTTATAGGGTCTCCTGATGCCATTTAAAAATACCTGTGAAGGGGATATGAGGCAGATGCATTGTGAGCAGAAGTTCCCTTGGCTGAGCTACCTGTGGTGGACCTGCACTCCCATGTCTGCATAATCATCCCTATATATCTATACGATCAGGTACTGAATTTCAGTACTGAAAATACTGAAAAGAAATCAAGGGCCTTTGAAGATAATGTGGTCAGTACTTTCCCAGTATTCTAATGAAACATTCTTACTGTTGAATTGCTACTGGTTTAACAGTGACCATGCCTGAGGAGATTCCAAGTTAGGAATCAGAGCCAGACCTTTAGATGCTGCTGCTCCCAGCAAAGGGGATGTATCTCTCACTATGTGTACATTGAAGTTGCTTCTCAATAGCCTCTGAACTCTGCAAATGTATGAGACCCTTCAAAGCCCAGGTTTCTGCTGTCAGTGTTTGCAAACTGCCAGTGCTCTGATGCTGCCCCTGGCTACCCTTGCCTGCACCCCATGGCTGGCTGTGGTGCTGGAGCCCCAGCCTGACTGTGCCCTCCCCAGGTAATGCCCTCACTGCAGCTCCCCCATGCCCGACTCCAAAGTGTGCACTCTGCCATGGGAACTGGAAATCTCTAACTTGGGTCTTCCCTCTGCCATATTTATATGACACAAAGTTCAGGTCATGCCATCCCGGCCAGCTTTGTCATCTATATGAGATGAAGTTCTAAATTAAAATACATTTGTTGTTACCTTGAATGTTAAAATGTAATAATTGTCAAAGAAAACAGTTTGGATTACTTGGATAGTATATTTTGGCTTGCTTAGGCACCAAACATTTTTTCAGAGAGATACTGGAAAGCTCAGACAATGCGTCTGGTGCCATCTATGCAAGGTAGATGCATTTGCTTCAAGTGATTTGACAAAGTGTTTAAGAGTAACAAGTGTATTTAGGTTTTGGAAGTATGCTATTAATTACAGCACTTTACAGAACATTAAATTTGTTAATTAGGCAAACTTACTCTACAAAAGCAAACACAAGGTGAACTGAATTAATAATAAAAAAAGAGATTTAAAGACTTATTTAAAGACTTCTGTACACTTTGTAAACTTGCATAATCAAAAAGAGGATCTTGGAAACAGGACTTGCAAAGTCTGCAAAATATTTGAGGAAGCACCATTTAAATAACTGAATGACTCTTCTAGTTGTGTTTCAGTGAGAAGTAATAGTGGTCCTAAAGCTAAATGGAGCTTTTGAAGTCAAATAATTCAATGGGATCAGCAATTGGACAAGTTTAGTTAATTAAAAAGGCAATGCTATAGTTAAAACAAAAAAATCTTTTCAAATGCAGAGGAGCTATGTTGCTATAAAGACCTTAAATAAAATAATCCTCATTAGGGAATGAGATTGTTCAAAAGGACGATAAACTCAATAACTAGAAGCCATTAAAAGACATAAAATATCCTGGAGTCACAGGAAATGCTTCAGATTTACTATCTGAATATAAGTGAAATTGGTCCTATTGCATTGAATACTCCCTTTTGAAATGCAAGCTCTCCCCTGGCTCCAGTATTTCTGTCCTGTGAGCACTGAAATGATGGAGACAGAGAGGTGGGACCAACCCGTGTAATGTATTGCAGTCTTTGGAAAGAATTGTCTTAATTCATTCTAAGAAGATAAACTCCACAATTTGGCACAGTAAAAGGAAAATTAATAGAAAAAAATATGTATCTTCTTACAGGCACATTCTGGAAGACAGAACATCCTGGAAATAGGAATTCACACTATTTATTTAAGTGAAAGATCTCTGACTGCCTTGAAGCAGGACCTTACCTAATGCAGAACAGCTTAAATACCAAATAAAAATTATGCTTGGTTTAAAATATTAGAAAGTCTAGGTAGAAATTACCTCATCTTAGTGAGATTGTGAACTCACCCAAGTTTAATGAATCATTTCCTGAGCTGGGCTCTGGCTGGTGCCTGACCACCCCAGCAGCACCTGGCCCAGCTGAAAACTGAGTTTCCTGCAGAGGTGTCATGGGGCATATCCAAAAAGACAAACCAGCTGAATTTCCTGAGACAGCCCATGGTGCAAAGCACAGCTGGAGACTAAACCAACATGAGCAGAAGGATTCAGTAGCTCTCTTGTCCCCACAGTGCCACTTGCTGCCTTGGTGAAGGGTAAGGCTTGGGGAGGATGATGGTGGGGCTCAGGGGCTCACTAATCAACCAGTTGGATTTCCAAAATTTGCAGCTGAGCTGCTCCTCCCCATATGTGTGAGCATATTCCTACCTTCCTCTCATACAACTAAAGCCTGAAGCTTAGAGCATTCATTTTCTCTTGTTTTCACATCCTTTTTTGAAATTAGTTGATTCATCTGTCCTCATAAAGTGCCACCCATTTCGTAGCAAATGCAGATTTTTCCTCCCCAATTGTTTTAGTTGGTATAAAAGTCATATAAACTAAGAGAGAAACAGCCTTCAGCCCCAGGGTTGGTCTCCTGCTAATTGCAGATCCTGAACTTCCTTTGTGTGTCCTGCTGACAGGCTGGGTAGTGCCAGCTCCTAGCTGGTTCAGGAAGTAGTGGCGGGTGGATTCACCTGTATGGGAAAGATTGATGAAACAGCTTCAGAGTTCACTTGAGGAAGAATGAGGCTTTTAGAAATGGCCCTCATGCAGGAGTGTAGGCACCTTTTGGAAGAAACAATGGGATGTGGTGTTTGGAAAGAGCTCTAGTGGACATCTCGGCCAAGAGCTGGTGCAGAATGAGTGCTTCCCTTCCTGGAGGGATGTGGTGATGCATCGGTAAATGGAGCTGCAACAACTGAATCGCTTTAATTAGGCCATCACTGCCCAGGGACATACTGGTGGAATCTTTCCAGAAAAAGTCTAAAAGTTCATGTTCATTGAGTCTTGCTCTGATTACTTGCCTGGATCCTGCAGTGTGTCTCAAGGTCTTGGTCCTTGAGATGGATCCTGTGGCAGGGCTGCCCTGCCAAAGGATGTGGTTTATCCACAGGTGAGCCTGATGCCTGTCTTTTAAAGAAGATTCCCTTCAGTATTGCTTTTCCTTGCTATTTACACACTGACGCTGAAAGGATACCCTGTGTCCCCGGGGCCACACACCCACAATATGTTGGAGCCTGTGGGATGTGGTGGTCAGTGTTTGGGACAAGTATGACACAGGCTCCTCTGGGTTTTTTAGCGAATCCTCCTGCATGCAAGCATGAGGCATTACCCAGGCAGCCTCAGGTGAGCAGCGAGGGCCAGAGGCAGTTTTTGTGTCTGGATAAAACATTCCTTGGTACAGCTTTGGAACCTGCAGAGACAGCTTTTCTGTGGCATTTCTGGCCTCCACAGGGAAGAGCAGTGCTTGCAGACCTCTACAGTGTGTGTGTGTCTGTCCTTGTGGGTGCTGGGCCACAGCTGGGATGCTGGGCACAGCTGGGATGCCCGACGCTGTGAAACAGCTGCGTGTGGCCTCGACGTTGGTTTGGTGCTGGCCCGTCGGGGGACCACTCCGGCACTGACTGGGCCGGGGGGATCCTGCCCCCAGGTGCTGGCTCCCTGTGCTCCGTGACCCCGCACTGCCAGCAGCAGCGGCCTTACAGAGCCATGACACTTCCTACGTGCTTGGCAGCAGCTTGAACCACCTGCAGAACGGGAGGAAAAAGTTTCAGCTGCGGTGAGGCAAGCGTCCCTTGGGGAAGGCTGCTCTGAGGAGGGCCCCACACCCTCCCAGGCAGAGCACAGCGAACGCCAGTGGGGAGGGAGGCCGGCATCGCTGCCCGAGAGCGCCATGCGGGGCCGGGACACGCCGGGCTGGGGCAGCAACTGGGGGGAGGCGCTGTCCGGTCACTGCAGGTGTCCAGGTGGGATGTTTGCCGTGCCCGGGAGATGAATGCTGTGCCCGGGGGATTGATGCTGAACCCAGGTGGCATGGTTGCCTTGCCCGGGGGATGGATGCCGAACTCAGGTGAGATGAATGCCGTGCCTGGGCGATGGTTGCCGTGCCCAGGTGAGATGGTTGCCGTGCCCGGGTGATGGATGCCGTGCCCGGGGGATGGATGCCGAGCCCGGGGGATGGATGCCGAGCCCGGGGGATGCCGTGCCCGAGGACCGGCGCTGTCAGGCGGGTCCGCGCGTNGCGGAGCGTCACCTCCGTACCGGGAGTCTGTGGCAACTTCTCCCTCCGGCGGTGCGGAGGGTGGGTGTGCGGGGACACGGGACACGCACACACGCACACAGAGCGGGGGCCGCTGCCGCGGCCGCGTCCCGGGTGTCGCTGCCCTCCGCTCCGGCGCTCCCGGCGGCGTTGGGTGCCGGTCGCGGGCGGCTCGGCGGGGCTCGGCGGAGGACGCGCCGCTCAGGGGCTTCTCCGCTGCCCCCTCGGGTGAGGGGCACCCCCGGCCCGGCCCTGCGTGACCCGCGGCAGCTCCGGGAGGGTCCCTGCGGGCATGCGGAATACCGTGGCAGTCCTGTGCCAGCCCCACGGCCGGAGGTCGGGATGTGTCAGGGTCACCGGGTACCCCCTTGCCGCACCCTCCGGCGGCGCTCGGCTGTGCGGTGCCGGCTCCGCCGTTGTTCGTGCGGCTTGTGTGCGTGTTGCATAGTCCGGGGACATGCGAGACAGACAGAGAGCGAGATGAAATAAAACTCATTTTGTAGTTCCACTGCGTCGGTTTCTTGTAGTTTTCCAGAGCAAGTGTCGACTTAGAGAGAATTTGACATCTTAAATAAGAATCAATGGGCACAGCAGATGACAAGAAAAGGTTATTACTACTTTTGCAATTCAAATTGAGAATTTGCTTTGATATCATCAAGCAGAAAATTCAGCAGTTTGATTGGAGTTGATAGTTGCGCCAAGCTGAGAGACCCATGAGCTTTAATCTTCACCAGCCACTAATGGGAATAATTCCTGGTCTGAAAAAGCTGTACTTTTCTCTACAATAAAAAGCTTGATTTTTAGTGGATAGGAATGATGTACCACATACAAAGTTGATGGATTCTGGGGTAAAACTATGTGAGTGTATTATTAGTTATTTCTTTCCCTGTGTTAGTCAGAAACCTCTCTGCTAAATACAAGTGGCTGGATGCCCTGAGTGAAGGAGTTAATGGTCTTGGGCACTGTGGAGGCAGGGATGCTTCCTGGGGAGATGCTGATGCAGGGGACAGACCTCAGGTGAGGCTGCACCTATCGGCTGGTGACAAAGGAGAAGGTGAGGGAAGGGAAGGAGAAAGGGAAAGCCGAGGTTAGTGGTGTTGTGCTGGTCTGGATTGTGCAGAATGCCTTTGTGTCCCCTTTGCGGAATTAGGGAGGTGTTAAAATAACAAGGTACTATTATGACAAATACCTGATACTGCCTACAAGAGCATGCAAAGGCTAAAGAGAACCAAATGCTTGTGTTTTGCAGAATAAGCTTGTGAGTGTAACCTTGTTTAGCTGTATCCTGGGCACTGTTAGGGGTCTGGCCTTAGGGAGCGGGTGGGAATGGCTGTGTGCTGTGAGGAACCAGGGCTGTCTGGTGTGGAGATGATTGATCACTGGGCCTCTACTTGTTGCAGCAGAACCCAGGATTGGAGCAAGGGCAGCCTGTGCTCCTCCCTGTTCTTGAAAGGGAGCCACGAAGTTCTCAGCAGTGGCCACTTTGTGCAAATCTACTTTGGTTGCCTCTGGCTGGAGTCTCCAGGCATCCAGAGCTGATCAAAATGCTGAGTGCCTGTAAATGCTCTTTTTGCCAACAGAAGTTTCTAAGGAAGTACATGAGTAACTGTAGGTGCTGTAAAAAATAAAGAAATCAGGGGAGTCAAAATTGCAGAATTAAAGGATGCTTTGGACTTGTGCAGGCTCCTGAAATGGGGAGAAAGCCTTGGAAAAGTCATAGTAAGCCCATAATAATTCTGTGTTTGCACAAGGGACTAAATAACAATGTAGTGAATTGTGGACAAAATGAATGCAGTGAAGGGAAGGATGCTGGGGTAGCTAGGATGAGATCCTGTAACTGAGAGGCTAATCCTAATCCATATACATATGAGCTAGAGTTACATGGGGAATAAACTATCTAATAACCCCAACCCCTCTGAAATTTTTTTTTCTCCAAAAACGCCTTCAAGCCTGGTTCTTTCAAGTAGTCTGATCTCCCCTTGACATGTTGTGAATCATCAGCCTGGCTAGAACTGCAGGCAGTGCTGCCTGGTCCCCTGAGGAGAGCTTGTGCAAGGTATAAATGCATCTTTTTTCCCTTCTTCCTCCCCCTCAACATCTTAATTTAGTTTCAGGTGTCCCATGTTGCTCTCTTTGTCCCAGGCTCCCTCCCTCCTGGCATGTAACTGCTGTGAAACAAATGTTGGTGGAATGGGGGTCTTGAAGGGGGGCCCTCTGCCTGTCCCTGGCATCATAAGCTCTTTCCCTGGATGACAAGCAAGTGTTGTGAGGCTCTGGCTGTGGGATTTTGGTTGTAGCAGGGTGGTATGTGGTCACTGGGTAGAGTAGATGATGTCTTATAATCTCTATTAATGTATTTTGGGATTACAGTTGTGCCAGGTCACTACTGTAGGATATTTAGGGGATGTATAATGTCAGATACAGTCCTATCTTTTACATCAGACTGATGTACGAGTGCAGGAAATGTGGAGCTGGCCCAGCTTTCTTGATGTTCTGATGTGTGCATGGTATGTGGCTTAGTTTAGACCCAGATGTATCTTGTGTCAATACCCAGCTGTGGGGAAGTACAGGTCTGTTGTTAGTCTGTGGTGTAGCTCTGTACTAAGTAAAATGGCAAAGAAAATATTTTCATCTCTCAGAATATTTCTTTTGGCCTGGTTTTGTAAGGGAAAGTATGAACTGCCTTTGGAAGTGGATGCCTGTTGGTATGGGTCAGTCCTGCCCTCAGTGCTAAGGCAAGCTGCGGATGTTGAACTTAAATGGCAGCACCTATCACTGTGTGAGGGCTCTGCCGTGTCCTGACAAACTGTGCCATGGCCCTCTATTGCTCACGGGCCTCCTTTCCCAGTCCCACACAATGGATGACAAGACTGCACATTCCTGCTCTGTTGCTGTTCACGCAAAAGCTACTTCTGTTCCAAATGTGCTCAGTCCTGTCAAGTTTCATAGTTTGTGCTGAAGTTTTTGGCATTGACTGGGTGGGTACAATTCCAGTAGTGAGGTCAGCAGCCAAGCTCACGCATACGCAATAGGAATGAAGTGTCATCAGCAGCTGGGATACAGAACGCAGTGAGCTGGGCATGAACTGGACTTGTCCCCACTACTGTTGTGGCCATTTGCTGCTGAAAGCTTCATCTGCTGCTAAAATGTGCCCCCCTTCCCAGAGCCTTGGTTTCTGGCTTTGCTGGAATAAGCTGTGCCTGCTTGTTTTTTGATTTGGGTTTGTTTTTTGTTTTGATTTTGTCAGTCTGTTCTCTTACCTCCCTCTGGAAGCTTTTCCTATTATGCTGCTGTTTAATGAAGAAGCTTCTCTGTTTCTGGAAGATATGTAGAATTGAATTAAACGGATTAGAAGAATAAGCTAGAAAAATGTAGATATTGAGGTTTCTTCTTGAAAATATAATACAGCAAAGTCTGCTTTTGCTGTTCCTTTTCTTTCACTTTTTATGATTCTTTCACCTGTAACTACATTGAAGTTTCTTTTATTTTCTCCAAAGTTAGTGGGACAGGCAGTTACATGTGAAATCAGACACCTGGGATGTTGCAGGAATATACCACAGGGATCAGTGAGTCTCTGATGTGGTAAGAAGATCATGACTTTGCAGGTAATACAGGATTATCATTATTCACACTTACTGTAAGAGAGATGATCTGGAACTGTGTCTGTTTGGGAGACTTTTTCGCTTCTAATTTCTGTGATGGTGTTCCTGGCTTGTGTTCAGTAAAGTGAAGGTGAGCATATGGAACATGTGTGTACCTCCCAGTCGTCTCTGCAGCAGCAACCAGGGTTACTTTAGGTATTTAAATGTCATTCCCCCCTCTGGGAATGTGGAGACTCCAGTCTGGAGCTCACTGCACCTGCCTGTTCTGGTTTGCGTTGCCATGTTTGTAGCAGACATTATGATTTATATGATTATGATTTATAAGCAGTGGGCACTGATTTGTGGCTTGATGTTTGTGGCAGTGGCACTTGTTGAAATGACGCCAAAAATATTGTGAAGTCTTTCTTTAAAACTATTTCCAAATGTACCCTCTGTGTCTGGCTCAGCAGCCCTTGGCAGCAGAGCTGAGATTTTGGAGCTGATGGTCTCAGTGATGCTCCTGTGAGGACTCTGAAGTGGTGTTTGAAAACAAGCAAGGTGTTCTCACAGCCTGAGAGGTGGCTGCTATTCGCTTTGTAACCTAAATTTTCCTGGAAGCCTGATGCCAGAAATTGTTTCTAGATAATAAATCCCAGTGGGTGCATAGTTTCCAAGATTGTGCTGTTTATTCATAAGCCCACTTTATGTTTCCCTGTTTCTCTTGACACACGTTAATAGGGATCACCCTGTCCAAGCAGCTTTTCCCCTGGGGCAGTGGAGCAGCAGTGCTGGTGCTGCTCCAGCCTCGTGCTGTGTTGCCAGGCATCCCTTACCCGAGCCATGCTCATGAGCCCTCTTTTTGGAGAAGGTCTCACTCTGCTTCTGTGGGTGGTACAGGGGGTGGGCTCACATGAGTGATGGGAACAGAGGGGATGCCATGTCATGGAGCTTTGGGCTGGACACTGCTTGGCTTCATACGGGCATGCAGACAGCCAGGTGTTCACAGCAGGAATTCACTGTTCTCTGTCTGCTCATCTGGAAGTTCAGTGTTCTTATTGCGAACTACAGTTTGGGTTCATTTTGGGGCAAGGATTTAATAATGGATGGCTGTAGTGTATCTCATATTGTTAGAATTTATTTCTTTCATAAAGTAAAGTTCCACATCTCTTGTAATGTGCTGTGAAATACTGTGCAGGAGAGCTGCGGGTGGGCAAGATGAGATGAAATGAAGTGGGTGATGAAGGGCAGGAAGCTTCAAGTCCTCTACTGGGGCAAGTTTGATTTCCTGAACCCCAGGGCTTAATTCTGCCATCGTGTAACTTGTGCAGCTCCTCTGAAGTATGAGAAATAAGATTGTGTAAGGTTGCTTTACCAGTCTTTGAGTTGTTGGTGTAATGTACTTCCACATCATTACCACAGAACAGCGTAGCTATTAATGGAAGTGAAAAAAGTGTTGCTGCTCACCTTTGGGCTGGGCTGTGAGCAGTTTTCCAAGGCTTCGTAAACATATTGCTTGTTTTATAGGAATTTATAGGAATAGCCTTGCACCCTCAATCTACTTTTATACTTTTAAATTTTTTGATTGTAGACTCTCTTGCTAAATTCACATATATTACATGCAGCCACTACCAGTAGTATACACATCAAATGCCTTTCCCATATCAGGAGCATTGAAAAGATCTTTCACTAAAGAGAAGTCAGCTCTGGGTAGACACGTGTGATGGCTTTGAGGTGATCACAGCCACTGTGGTTTGGTGACAAATGTTTGCATGTGTTCAGATGTAATGTGGTTTCAGGTGCTATTGTTTTTTTCAAAATGAGCTTCTAATCCTTTGGAGTATTCACATGCATATGTGTGTTAAAAATACAGCTTACAGTCAGTTGAAACAATAGTTTTCCAATTTTTAAACCATATGGAAAACCTTTCTAAACCAAACAAGCAGGTTGTAAGCACACAAGCAGCTGTCTAGGTAGAAAATGCTGCAAGACATGTATAGGAGGAATGATACTGCTACTGAACTCTGGTTTCATTAAATATTATGTCAGAAGGAAAAAATGAAAAGTATTTGAAATTTAAGCCTGAGTCATGTGGCTGCAAACGTCTGAAGTCGTACAGCCCGGTGTTTTGGCAATATGTAGATTCAGGATATCTTTCAAGGCATCAGAGTTTTTGCACTCGCTGCTATGACTTTACAGCAGTCAGGAATCTTTAAAACAAAGCCCTGTGATTGCAGGAGGCTCATCTGGCACCACTTAGCTCAGGCAGTTCCTTTTTTCCTACGTTACTTGCTCTTTGTAGAAAATGAATGGCTCTGGAAAAATGTTAATTTTGGGAAGCATTCTGTGACCAAAAAAAAAATCAAAATCAGTGAGCGCCATGTGGAAAGCCCCTTGGGGAATGATCTTCAGAGTTCATTTATAGTGTACTACTAGTTTCTGTTTATGAAACAGCCTGTTTGATGACCAAGAAAAAAAAATTAAGCAGTGATTTCATTGAAGAAGGGCAAACTAAAGCATTCAGTCTAAGTAGTTCAGAATTTTAAGTGCCTGTTTCAGATTTTGTGTGTTCCTGGTGTCATCCAGCAGGACAGGACAGTCAGCAGTGATGTGCCAGGATGTTACTGTTTCCTTCCAGGCATGGCTTTGTTCTTAGCAGACGTCTTGGGTTGGAGCTGAGGTGTTGGGCTAAGTGTCCTCACCCTTACAGCACTACTGTGTTTTTGATGTGGCTCTTTGCAGGCAAGAGTAGAGGCTGATTACCCAGAGACAGGTAAATGTGTAGCTGAGAAGTCCCTTTAAGCAATGTTTAGTCCTTAAAATATTTTTTTTCCCCATAGTGCTTTCATGTATAGTAATTCAACTTATTTGCACTTCATTAATAGCTGGAAAAGTTACAGGTGACAGTGCTAAGTCTTCTGAGCTGTTTTTGTTTTCTTTGACCAAAGGTGTTAAATGTGGGTGATTGTATAAGTGTCCTGAGAAGACCTAATATAACATTTCAAGATTTGTTTTTCCTGCTGAAATACTGAAAATATGAAGTGGCAAATATAGATCTTTGCATAGAATCCAAAGGAAAAATAAAAAGTTGTGTATTGCCAGTATTTAATATTCTTTTAATGATGTTGCTTCAACAAAATTACATATAGCCTCAATGATTAAGGTGGTCTTGTTGTGCTGACACCTTGGCGGTTTGGTGATGACTTCTGGAGTGTTGGTCTTTGAAAAACCTCCATAAATGTTTTCATTGGGAGCATTTAAGTAAGTGTCCCTTTCACAGATTAATGGCTGATTTTGCTTCCAGGCCATGTGAGCAGGGACATTTCTAACCTGAGTTGCTGCTGGTGAGTTTTACTGACAGTGCTGCTGGGTTTGGGATCGCACCAGGGCAGCTGGAGTCCTTGCACCATCACCCTTTGCGGCCTTGGGCCTGTGTTATGCCAGACAATTTTCAAATGTCTCTTCACATGAAAATATTTTCTCCAGATATATTTGATGAGAGCTGCCAAGAACACTGAGAGCAGATAGAAATGTAATTAAGTGTCCTGAAGCTCAGATTTGTGGCCACCTCTTTCTTCCCATGCCAAGCTCCCTCTGGGTTTGAGAGATGGTTGTTCCATACTTCTCATGTGAAGCTTGCAGAATGACCCTGGAGTAAGTTTACAAGTCTTCAACTGGCTGTATTTAGCTTTGCTCAGGGCCAGTCTTTTCCAGAGAGTGTTTTACCTGGTGGACTGTGCTCTTGTGAAAACTCACCCACTCACTGAGTGTGTGGAGCGGAGAACTGATGTTCAGTCTGGTCCCACTGGTGAAGTAACTGCTCTGAAGATCTTGCATAGGATCTGATCCAAACTTCTCTGGGGTCAGTACCAGCCTTGAGCCTGGTGATTCAAGAGCAGAGCAGGAAACCCATTCATTGAACTGTTACAGGAGATCCAGAGAGTTTGTATAGTCTCATTTAAAATGAACAGTTCTCTCTGCTGAGTAATTCTGCTGGCTGGAAGGCAGGGCAAGAGGAGTTTGGGGTCTGTGAGGGGCCAAGGCATGGTGATGGTGGCAACATCAAATACATCATCTGAACCTGCAAATTTCTAGCTCTCCTTTCCCTCCCTGTGTCTGGGTGTTGAGCAACAGGAGGGAGGGTTGGATGCAGCATTCCTTCTCTGAATGGCTCCAGGGAGAGGCTCTCCAGAGTGAGTCTCAGCTGCTCTGCAGCTTTCCTATAGCTGGAGACCAGTTTTCCTGCTGTCAGGATTAATCTGTGCTTTCTGAACTGATCATGGTGACACTGACCTGAAAAGGGTAGTTTCTTAGGGAGAGAAATCACCCTTCCCTCCTGCCTTTGTCATTCTGCTTAAGAAAAAAAGGCAAACCAAATTTCTGTTATTATTCATCAAAACTGTCCCATCTAAATTAGTATGCTTGGTTTCTAGTGTTGTGTTAAGGAATTATGTCCTTGGCTTTCTAGTATTCCCTTCTCCTGGGGAGAGGAGCACTGGGAGTTGTGCTGTGGTGTGCTGGTTGTTCTGACTTTGGCTCTGAGCTGGAGAGTGAAAAGACAAGCAGCAAAATTGTTAGAAAAAAATACACCAGACTTCAAAAAACAGGATTTTAATCCCTTTTCCTCTCATTTGAGGCTATTTATTTAACCGAACCTTTTGCCCAATTTTAGCTTTTCCATATGGCATTTATTATATTTTTTATGGTTTTTGACCAGAAATGTACCTTTTGGAACTTTAGCAAACACCAGTTGGCAGCTCCCTGAGCTGCCTGATTGTCAGGGCATAGTGTGGACCTCTGTCCCAGCTCACTGCACAGTGTGTCAGCAGAAGACAGCAGTGAGTTTTTTTCATCTTGTAGAAAATTGTCAGCTTAAGCATTTTTCTTTTTTCCCTGGTCCATGGGAATTTTCTGTGCCTGACTATAAATTTGAATCAGAAAATGTAGAAGCTTGAATCCTGTCCCAGTGCTTTTAAGAAGGAGCCTGTACAGAGCAGATCTGTACGGGCTTCAGTTTTCACAGCTGTGCTCTGTTGTTTGGATTAGAATTAGAAGGAAGGATATTTTGAAAATTTTATGTCTGCCCTCTTGATAGTGTGGCTGAAAGGGCCTATTGAGCTTGATTCTGTGTGTTTGAGAAAATCCTGATAGTAAAGACAGCTTTGATGCCTCCTGCTAGAATGAACTGCTGGAGAGATGTGCAGTGGTGCTGAAGAGTGCTGGGTGCTTGCTTTTTCTGGTAGGTAACAAAGAAAAAAACCCATCAGTGATTTCTGAGACACTCAAAGCCCTGAGATCCTCCAGCCAAGGACAAGGCATAAGGGACTGAGCTGGGTTCAGGTTCACCCTTTGGGAGCTGTGGATCTGTGGCCCTGGCTCCTCTCTGGCTGTGCTGTGCTGCCATGGGCAGTGCTGCTGTTGGGATACATGGTGGGGATGATGGGGGAGGTGGAACCCTCTCTGTCACATTCTTGTTGATGGAGCATCAGTGCTGTAGGCTGCAGAAGGGATGTTACTTTCTATGAGATTGGACAGTTCACTTTGATAAACGAGTGTTACATCATTCAGATTTATGCATGCAGCCTTCTCTTTGTGTATAGGGATAGGCCTTTGAATCTGTTAACTTTTATCTTGCCATTTAAGATAGCAGTGTAACTTTTCTATGGTTTATAAGGAATGTTAGGAAGCATTTGTTTGTTACTGACTTTTGTTTTGATGTGGTGTTTAGAGCCTGAACTTGGTGCTGGGACATGTAACATTTTCAAAGGGCAATGTTTTAATCTTCTACCTCTAAAATACAGAGTTGCTGTGGAAGGAGGAATTGAACAATTTGAAAGGTTACAGAAGCACAGGTAGGTTCTGCTGTTGCCTTTTCCTACAGATGGGTGGGAAATAGTTTTTTTTTTCTTGTAGCTTTTGAGGTCATGTGTGACTCCTTGCACCTGCCCTTCACAGTCCTGCAGCTTCTGGCTTGGGAGCAGGACACAGAGTTCCCAGGACTTAGCTCACTGTGAAGAACTGGGATTTTTTTCTCAGTGGCCATTATGCACAGAGTTCAGATAATTTCCTTGGGAGTGTCCAGTGGGAAGTGGGGCTGCCAGGTGTGGGAAACAGCCCTGTCAGAAATACCAGTCTTGCTGCAGGGTCTGCCAAGGCACAAGGCAGCCTGTCTGGGCATTATGGTCAGCCTGAAACCCATCTCTAAATGAATGAGATTACTGCCTTCTGTAATCAAGGGTAGTAAAAAGCCCTGGAACTTCAAGACTGAAAAATATTCACTTATTCTAGTAATAAATTCTACATAGTGCTTAATAATTCTTTTTCTGAAGCCATTCTCCCCATCCTGCTCACATTTAAAATGCTGACAAAGTTTCAGGCTGCAGAAGTGGCAGAGCTCATTTCCCCTAAGGAAAAGTCACATTTGAAGAGATATTGAGCTGCAAGTGTGAGCTGAAATGAGTCATGGGCAGATCTTCAACTGGAAAGAGACATTCAGAGCTGCAGCTTAGAGTTTTCACCCCTGTATGGGGACAAGCTCAAGAGGTTTTCTGAGCCTGAGGCTGTGCTCCAGGAGGGCAGAGCAGGGTCCAGCTGTGTGGGGCACTGAGGTCTGTATAGATTAAGGTATCTACATGGCTTTGTCAGAATGACAGAATCTAAGGAGGCTTTGGATGAAGTTGAGTACTATATAGAGCTGAATATGAAGTTAAGTGATGTAGAGCTTCTGAGTGCAGGAGGAGCAGGTCATCAGCTGGGGACTTGAGAGGTCTATGAGCAGCCTGGCATGGCCCAGGAGCCATGTGTGCAGAAACCTTGCACTGAAATAGCTCACTTCTGGTTGGTTTAAATTACTTTCAGAGTGTATTTGTATTGCTTTTTTCAAGTTGAGTTTTTTATTTCTCTCTATCAGAAGTTATTCATGCTGTTTACATGATATTTGAAAAATAGCCAGCTGCAGTGGGTGGCATTGTCCAGGGAAATGCCCATACCTTGTTTAAGTTTATTGCACTGGTTCTGAAAGTAACAGCCTGACCTTTCATTCCTGTTATGGTCTGAGGGTGTTCTTACATGGATGTGGAGCTTCCCAAGATAAACAGAGTGAATGTGGTTTGGCATTTAAATCACTAATGGCATATCAAGCTACAGAGTTTCAGAAGCCATTAATGTCTACAAGAGATGTTATTTTGTTCACTTGGGGATAAACTTTGCCCCTGTCTATATGTGGGCTTTGGTCCAAATTCAGATTTTGAGAGTATTGGTATAAATCTAAGTGCCAATACTAATGCCAGTGGAGTTACCCTGTTTCTTTAATTATGACTGAGAAGAAACTTCATGTGTTTTTTAAAAGTCCAAATTTTACTTGATTTTTTTTTTTAGGAGTAGCTATATGAGACAAGACTTAATGTCTAAGAGAGCTGAATTAAATGTTTCTGTATGTCTCTTTTTGGAAAGTGTGTGCTGTTGAGGTCATCCTGGACCGGGCCCTAATGCTGTTTGGATCAGGGGCTGCTCTGTATCTGCCAGAGGAACGTCTGTCACGCAGCGAGCCCGCCCACTCGCTTGGGGCTGGGGGAAAACTGCTTTACAGAATATTTATGGAAGTACCTCCCCTCTGTGGGGGAAAAAGGGAGTGTGGGTCCCTCAGAGAAGGGTGGGAGCCCTGGTGCTCCATGGTGGCTGCAGATGCCTCCCAGCTTAGCCAAGGAGCCTGACACACCTCCAGAGCCTCAGGAAATATTTTCTGTTTTCAGCCAAAACCTGTAGTTCTTATTTGTGCATCCAGTCTGTTTCTGAGATCTTTTCTTACTTTCACATTTTCTTGTGAAAATGTTATGTATTTGTTTCTTGAAAGGGTCAAAAATGCCCCCTTTGCTTTTTTTTTTTTTTTTTTTTTTTTTTTTCAACATTTCTCAGGAGCAAACAAATGGTTCTTATCCAGCAGCCATCATTACAAAACTGAAGTTATATAGTTTTCTCACTCATCCTGGGAAAAGAAAACATTGTTTTCAACATGTTCTTACTCTCAAATCCATACACATATTCTTCTTCATTTCCCAAAAATCTATCTGTTTTAATTTTTTTTTTCTTAATTTTTAAACACTTGTCTGGGAGGATTTTAAGTCTGGTCTTCACTGGGCTGTGTAACTTTGTGTTTGCTTTAAAATGACCTTATATTGCCATGCCAGTGCCATATGTGACTTCCCATACTGGTTGTAAAGTAATGTAAGATTGAGGAGTTCTAGATAACAATGTAAGTCACTGCTCACAATTGCAGCTGTGCTGCATAGCCCTCAGTGCAGGGTGGTTTTGGCTGTGCTACACAGTTTCCACAAGTCTTTGTAGTATCCCGGTTAGCAGGTCTCATCGGGCAGTGGTAGTTTTATTTAAGATAGAGTTTTATTAAAGCCCTTGAATTTGAACTCTCTGGCTAAAGGAGCAGGTAAGGCTCCCTTTGCAATGCCAGTGGGATGGACTGGCTGGGGGGGAGCAGAGATATTGGGAGCTCTCCAAGGGACTTGGGGACTATTTTGTAACAGTAACAAACTGACACAACACAATTTGTCCATCTGTTGGAGGTGGGCAGGAACGACTTTGAAGCATATAATCACCTCCTAAATGTGATCTGTTTTTCCACTGGGAAGAAGATGGTTTCAGTGCCAGCAATGCCAAGGTGACTGGATCCTGTGTGCTGTGTGGTGACATTCCCCTGGGGAACAGAGCTGCCTGCACCAGAGTAACGCCTCTTGCTGTGCCTGGGTGTTTCATGATACTTGGCATTGTTGTTGCACTCTTTGGCCTTTCTAATTCTTCCTGAGTACGGATATGAGCTGAGAACAGAGATGGTAAAGTCCAGCTCTCCAGTGGAACAGGGAGTTGAGCTGGCAGTGCACACCATTCTACAGAAATACGCTGTAATCTTGTCCTCTGTAAGTTCTCAGGTATGCAGTAGTTTGTACAGAGTCTGGAGGCAGGGACCTGCCTGACACTACCATGACACTCAGAGCCTGCCTTGATAGATCTGACCAGGACCTAAGGGGCTCCATAGTGAGAGTTTGTGCCATAAACACTGTGCAGTGACTTGCTGCTGCAGCTGCTTGAAGCCTGACTGCACACTGCCTAAAGATCTAGGGTTTGCTTTAGGAAGTACTTAATGCTGTTCTGCTTTATACACCTGGAGGTCAAAAGGGAATGTGTTTTTTCTAGCTAATCATCGTCTCTTGCCAGCTAATTGTAAGTAAAATAAAAAGAGAAAGCACAGAGTCTGGCCAGTGCTTAGTAATGTCTGAACCAACAAGTCTAAGGTGGTGTTACTTTTCTGACTTGACTTTATTGAACTTCTGTGGGAAGCTTCTTCTGAGAAGCTTATCTTCACTTTCACTGTGTTGTTGTTCTTTGTGGTTTATCTTGATTTTTTTTTTTTTGTTTTTCTTTTTCCGAAAACTGGTGTGTCAATATAAAGAATTACTTTGAACAGTGGGTGTGAGATGGGTAAGAAGAATAATGGTTGTTGCTACCAGTGCTTAGATACTCCATGTAAGTTAGACTCAAATAAAGGGTCTAATGGGTAGGGTGTCCTCATTTGCACCTGACCCAGGATCAGCACGGCTCTTTGGATGTTGGGGCCTGCCCATTCCTGCTGTGCAAGTGAGCAGTTTCTTGATTTTCTCCCTTGACTGTTTTGCCCTCTTCTCCTAGAGTAGCTGGGCCTTGGATGCTGTGTGTCCATTTGCTGAGATGCTGTATGGACAAAGGCTGGGTCCTTGCCTGAGGAGCTGAAGAATTACAAGGAGAGCAAAATTATTTCAGTTTCCAACGTCCATGATTCCATTAATATCTTCTTAACCCTGTGTTAATGCCTAACAGCATGTGGTGACTAACATAAATATTTATTCTTGGTATGTAGCTAGCAGATATGTGGTAGGATTAATGCTGAATTTTTAGTTTAAGTAAAATCAGTTTGTGAGACTGCTTCCTTTTGTGTTTTGTTTTGTTTTTTTAATTGGCAAGAAAATCTATGAACAGGGTTCAGATGGCCAGAGCCTCTAGAATCTCATTATCTTAATTGAAAACTGTCACCCTTTGACATTCATAAATGATTTAGCTAGTACATGATTCAGTCACTGGGGAGAAATGGAATTGACTGTTATAACCATCCTTCACTTCTGGATGCTAATGATAAACTACAGCCCACAGCTCTGTAGAATTAATAGCTCTTGGTTTAGAGCAATATTGTTGTATACTGGAACATCTCAATTCCATTATATTTGGTAACATTTTATTCTGGAATACCTTCACTTAGAAAAAAACTGGAAGGTGCTCAAAGGACATCCTCTAATGTTGTACTTCAGCTTTTTACACCCTGCAGATGTGTTACCAGTGCTCTACATCTTCTTTAGAAAAAATCAAACTGTTTTGTTTATGTTGACCTTTCTTCACTCACTGGAAGAAATAAGTTGTTTAGACAATGTGTGGGGATTAGTTGTGTAATGAACTACCACAGTAAACAAGTAATTAATTCTCATCAAAACATATACTGTGCTCTGTGACTGGGTTTTATGGTGTCTTCTGGAAAAGAAAATATTTTTCTGTCTAAAAAGCATTTCCTACCCAGTGACTAGCTTAAAAGAAACAGCTTGAAAATGTTTCCTGGCTGGAGAAAGGATTGGTACGTTCAGTTTGCCATTGTGGTTAACATCACTGTGTTTTTCTAGTACTTCTTTTCCTCAGTTTTATGTACCTAGTGTTAATAAATATAGGTACATAAATTACAGTCTGTCTGAGCCAACTGATTTGCTCTTTTAATTGGCTAACGCTGCTGCTGGGGTTTTGCAAAGGATAATCTGAAGATTCAGGCTTGGCTTTGCTCCTTTTTGAAATCACTGTTAAAATACTGACAACTTTGCTGCTGGACCAGGGACCGGGGGGGTCATGCCTTTTTATTTTTTTTTTTCCCTTTTCTGGGTACTAGATCAGTGGGCAAAATACAGCACTAGTGTATTGAAGGAGACAAGCACTTGGTCAGTGTGCATATTGGAGCCCTGTGCGTGGGGTGTGCTTTGTGCAATTGCAAGCTGGGGTTTAGCATGAGATGTGTTCGGAGCACAGCCAGTGACAGATGGGTTTTGATGACCAGCTTTTGCCTTTAGAAACAAAAGTGTAGTGTTTATTTCAGCTTCTAAACCAGGTTAGTGAAGAGCTGTTAGCAGTACCAGGTGCTGTGCAGCTGTTTGTTTGTAGAACTTAATATTTTTTATGCTGTTACTGGTAAGCAAAGGAAAGGTGGGATTGGAGCGACTGATATTTCCAGAAAATGGGCTATCAAGGCTAGCAAACACTTATGTCCTCAGGATTTCTGTTCAGCCTCCCTGTTAATTCAGTTTTGTTTTTTTTGCTGTTGGCTCCTAGCTTTTCCTGTTGCAGTTCTCCACGGGCCAGCACAGGGGCTTTTGAAATACGGGCGCATTTCACTGGCATCACTCCCTCTTTGCAACCTGCCCTGCAAGCTCTCTGATCTACCTGTAACTCAGGAGGATGAAATTATTTCAGATCATGAGCATCTTCTGAGTTTTCCAGTACTACTTAGTTTCCCTGTTTCCAGTCTTGCGGTTTCCCAGCACCACTCAGCCAGGTCGAGTGGTCTGTGTTTCCTAAGCAGGGGCTTCCCGGGCTGCTCTGCAGCATGGACATTTCCTTGGGTGACTTGACACTGAGGTTTCAGTGTCATTTGGCTGTTGTGTCATACTGCAAATGACTGATTAACTTGTCTGGTTTCCTTGCTGATTCCCGGCAGAGCTGTTTGCCTTCTTTCAAATCATGTATCACTTTAGTCTGACCTCTGCCATAGTCTGGCATTTCTGTAGTGCCTCATTTACTATAGATGTGTGATTACATGTGATTTTTCTGTCTTAAGTTGTTGCTTTTTTAGAGTTAGGTTTTATCTGTTACTGTTGCGGACAACATCTAAAACTGTGATTGAGGTGTTCAGAAAACTTGGAGGCAAATGAGAAGATTCCTAAATTTATTCATTCCTTGAACTCCTTTAGCTGTGATGGTTTCCATACTCATGGATACGTTACAACTTCAGGTGATCAGGGGTGAAAGCAAGAACTTTTAGGGATGGTGAGCTCTGTAATACCAAAAGCCAGATTAGACAACCCCAGTATTTTTTTGGTATCTGTGTTCTCTGGCAAAAATAGATCTGAAATGTTTTCAAAGGCTGGGTACAGAATGAAACCCATAAATAGATCCTGTAAACCTGCTCTCTGAATTGCAGAATCAATCCTCACCTTTAGTTGCACCTAAAAACAGTGAGCCATTCATGCTTCATATATTCATACGTGAGTGTACTGCCATGAAATTATCACAGAACTGGAACTAAAGCAAGCTGAAATGGAAGAGTCATGCCAATGGAAATAATAAAAAGAGGAGTCCTGCCCCTAAAAATGCTGCAATGTAATTGCTATGAAAATCTGCATGTATTTACAATAAGGAAGATCTGATTTCTGCAAAACTTTGCCATATGCGTATTTTTACGTACTCCGAGCAGCCCCCAGCACCCACAGGCCTGTGCACTGTGAGTGAGGGGCTGAGGCCTTGCTGAGTGTTCAGTGTTTCAATGCACATGGATCTTTTCCGGAATTGAAAACATCTTTTATTCCCTGGGCTGAGCTGGCAGCCGGCACAGAAGGCAGTCTGCTTTATGTTTATCAGTCCAGGGAGAAGTCAGCTCTTGTGAGTGTATCTCTCATCTGCCAAGAACATCAGTAGTAACTTAACTATCTTCCACCCTTTTCTTTTTTTTTAATTACTTAAATATGGCCATTTAGGGAAGCATTTAATTCTTTAAATATGGCAAGGAAGGTATCAGTGAATTGAGGGTAGAGGGTTTAACCTTGTGATATCCAAAGCTTGGCTGGCCATTGCCAATGGCTGGATGTTGTGTGATTTGTCCTGGTAGGTGCTGTCCCCCCTTGTGTGGACCAGCTCCGAGCAGGGAATCCCATCTTGCTATGTCCTCCATGCTCCTCAGCACAGGGGGATGCTACCTGCATGATAGAGCCATTTTGGGGTACCTGCAGAGGATTCACCTGTGTTTTTTGGGAAATACTGCCCTGTGCTGTCATCTATGTGGAGTATATTCAGAGAGAACAAGAAGCCTGGTCCTGATGCATTCGTTAAGCAATTCCGTTCCTTTTAATTAATCTAATTTAAGTTGTGGTGTAGGTGTGTAAAAATGGCCTTGATCATTTTAGGCTTGGCTGAAACTCTCTGATCCAAGGCTGTAAATAAACCCCTGGCAGTGAGTGAAAGCCAAAGAGCTTTTGAAGGGTCTTCTCAGATGATTCTTGTGCCCATGTGTGGAGAAATGGGGAGATATAAAAGGTTTCTTGAGTAACTGAGAAAAATATGAAAGCCTGTAATGGTGTATCTTACCTTCAGAGTTTCTTAGTTACTACAGTTCTAGGAAAAAAGTTTCTTGCATAAATTTTGGCAGCCCTTTTCACTAACTGAATACCAGGTTTATTACTGTATGAACTTGATAATTAGTTTGTAGTCCGTGCATAGGCATTTCATCCTGGTGGTTTTCTTGCAGAGAATAATTTGCCTTTTATTTGTTGAGAGTGGTTTTTTTAGTGAAAACAGAACTCCCATTCATGATGGGCACAGCAAATGTAGTAAAACACTATCATAGCTGGGATTTGTTGTACACTATGGATTTATGTCAAGAATGTTAATGATTTGTTTATGAATAAGTGAGCCTGTAGTATTGTGAAACAGTATCTGGCAGGGCCGCTGAATGGACATTTTGAGAGCAGAGGATTCTTCAACTGAATAAGCTGTAGATATTTGTGTGTCTCAAACTACTCATAAGTAAACTTTTGTATTTTAAGCAGAAGTGTTTATTTAATGCATTATTATCAATGGTGCTCATCTGACAGATATGTATGGGCCACTTGATAACAAGCAAAGAGGTAGTTAAGTACTTCTTAAGAGCAGTTAATCTTTTTTTTAGTGGGCTTTAGTTTAAAAATAAGGTGTTTTTCCAGAAAGCAACACAAATCCTTAAGCAGAGCAGTGTGATTTTTGCAGAGTCAGAGTGGATTAGGAAGGTTCTCTGGTTTTGCAGTATCTCACTTGGGTGTAGCACCTAGTTCAACAGAGCCGCTTGAATTTACCGATAAAGTCACCACTTGGTTTCCAGTATGTTATATAGTCCCAAACACCTTCTTGACAGAGGCTTGGGATGGATTTACTGCTTTCTTCTAATGCACATTTTCCTAGAAGAATACCTTCTGATAGGCATTATCTTACATGAGTCCAAATATCAGTAATTATCTCCCGTGTTGGGAGTACTTGAGAGAAGAGAAACACAGTCCCTCAAAAGAATAATTTGGGGGCTAAACTGAACCTCATCTCAGGTAATGATTCCTTGCGTTGCTGGTTACAATTTGCAAAGTCAAAGTGTTGGATCTAATCACTGATATGACAAATCTACTGACCAACAACTGATGTCTAACAGGACAAAGAAAGCTCTGTCGCTGTTTTGGATTCCTAATGATTGCAATGTTTATCTTCTCTCCAACCATCCCTCCTGTAATGAGTTTTACAGCTGGTTAAATGGATTGTCACTCAAGTGAGATTCATGCATTTTTAAATGTTGCTAAGCCTCTTGAAAAAGATGACACTGAAGCAAGAAGCTTACTATGTGGCTTCATGCAACATGGGCAGCTGAGCCCGAAGCAGAGGGACTTCAGAGCTGGATTCAGAAAGTGTCAGAGGCAGTTGGTGTTGTGCATCCAGGCTGCCATGTGCAGCATGACTTAACTCTGCTTGATAAATTATGACATTTCTTGAAATAGTGCCCCGTACTTTTTAATGAGCTGGGCTATCAGCTCTGCATCAGTGGATGGTTAAAATGAAGCAAGAATTGCTTTAACATTAAAATTGTGCCTGGAGGGCTTCTCTGAGAAATTGCTTATGATTATTAAGTGAATATAATACAGTAAGACAACCTTGCATCTTTGCTGTTCTTTTTTTCATACCAAGTGTAGTTTCGGAAGTTGAAAATTGTACAGATGGAAAGTAATGTTTAAATGGGAATAGCTTTGAAAGTTGTGCTGTGCTCTCTCCCTTTGAATGGGGATAGGGAAAAGAAGTAAGTCACAGTATATTGAGATGCAACTTTTATGGATGAATTGGATCTCCTCTAAATGTGATTTGATCGTGTGCCATACAGAAAAGAGGCTGAAGGCAGAGCACTTCATGTGCCGAACTGCAGAAGAATATCTTCCAAACCAAATGGGAAGGGCCAAAATGAACCTTGCGTTGTTCATTCCTTCTGCTGTGCATGCACACTTAGAGCTAAAGAAATGGGAAGGCAGCATCCTCTGTGAGAGCTGATGAGGAAGCAGCTGTGGGGGTGGGTTGGGCTGCCTACAGCCTACGCTGCTACAGGACAGCAGCACCTGTCAGGCAGGTCGGAGGCCTTGCAATAGGTAGCTCTGCCAAGTCATCACTGAGATTTACCCCTGTGTCCAGGCTACATTATTTCTTCAATGGTGCACATGTTGCTGCCTCTGTTTTCAGAATTACCTCCCGTTTCTTCCCTAGAATCATCTCTGAAGTGGTGTTTCAGCAAACAAATAGCCCCCTGACTCCAGCCCAGCAGCACACATTCGGGGATAAAGGCAAGGAGGGAAACTCAATGGAAGCTGATTTGTTCTCTAGATAGGCACTTACACCCTTTTTCCACTCAGATACTGCACCATTAAACACTATTAAATATTGGCAGCCTCACAGTAAACTGCATTTGTGATTTCTCTACTGTGTAAGCAGAAAAGGCAATCCCAAATCTCCTTCAGGAATGGCTTTACTCTGCCAGGTTGGGAACATCAGTGATAGCCACCAGAGTCTTACTTTTTGACTGCAATGGTGATAAAACATGAAAGTGGAAGTGCTCATGTTGTTGAGCATGAGTTGGAACTAATCAGCTTTCTACAGATGCTACAGGGAAAATAGATCATAACACATAGCCCTGTTTCCTGTGCTGTTTGAAGCTGTTCCTCTTTCAGCTGTTCCTGTTAATCTTTATAAAAGTGAAGGAGCACCTTGTCATGGTTTTCAAATGATTTCTAACCCATATTTAAAACTAATTATTTTTTAAAAATCTGTGTTTTAGCAGGAGCCCTTGTCATACATTTTTTCATTGTGTGTCAGTCAAAACCCACGGTCACCTTGTGTGCATAATCATGGCATACACTCCCCTGGCTTGAACAAGACAGTGGTGGTAGTTTGGGTTCCTGTTTCTGCAGGGATTTGCTGTGGCTTCAGCCTGTGCTGTTGTGCTGTGGATGACACTTAGATGCACACGATAGCCAATGAGTGCTTCAGGACAGGGAAACAGCAAAACTTGGAACCCTTGAATTGTGGTGGTTGCTGGATTGTACCCAGGAGGGAACTGGCTTTGTTGAATGATCAAAGGTCTCCTTCTCTCATCAGCTGCTGGGAATGGAGCAGCCAGATGTTTATGTAGCCGATTGTCTTGTAAAACTGTAGAATTGGCTTGTGCAAATAGCTGTGCATGCAAAACTTGAATGATGTTATTTCAGAGGCTTTTCTAATGTCATCTGAAAATCTGTTCCAGTCAGACAACCTGGGATCCAAAATCGAAAAAAATCAAACAAGGATACCTTCTGTTCCTCAAGCCATCTCACACTAAAAATAGTGTAGTTGGCTTAAAGGCTGGTCTGTAGGAGGGGAACTAGTGGTGATTAATTGATGAGGAGTTAAAGCCCACTCTGAAAATTTGTGACTTCAGTTAACAACTTGCTGAAGACTTTCCACTTTTGAGGTTATCTGTTTCAAGCTTTGCTTCTGAACTGAAATGACATTCTTTCTTTAAAAAATGAAAATATTTTACTTGTGGTGGTCTCCCAAGTAACTTACCAACAGTACAAACATTTTTGCAGACTTTCCTCTAAATAATGGTAATGCTTGGAAAGCAGGAAAGCAGCCATCTGTCATCGAGCTCAGAATTACCCCTCAGCAAGCCAGATGTTCATTTTGGGTGTTCAACTCTGACTACCTTTGGACTCCCCAAGTGGAGACCTAGAGGCAAAGCCTTATTTTGTGCCCACGTGGAACGTTTTGTGCTGAGTGTTCCTGGTTAGGGTGTAGGCAGAGCAGCTTTGCAGTGGGCAGTGTTTGGGATCTCAGCAGCTGCAATGGAGCTCTGAGGGAAGTGTGTGGTGGCGAGGCACAAGTCTTGTGGAGCTGTCACATTGTGCCCTGGCTGCTGGGTAGCTCTGCTGATAAAAGTTCTCCATAGTGGTTCCCTTCTGAGGATGGTGTTCCATCAGACTGGTTGGTCTTGATCATCCCAGCCATGGACTGGTATTCACTTTAATTGCTTTCTAAATGATCCTTGCTTTCCAAACATAAGAAACTGCATTAAACACTTGAAGCTAGAGAGTTACTTTTCCTAACAGTATTTGTGGAAGAAGGAAACTTTAAAAATTCCCTTGAAAAGTCTTCTGTGAATTCTTCATTGCAAAACTGAGGCTGACCAATAGAGAAGTGTCACTGGAGATTTATATTGAATCCCTGTGTACAGTCATCCATATGCCTCATATTTATATTTTACCTGTAAATGTTTGGGTTACTTTTTTTCTTTTCGCTAAATTACTGTTCTTGACGATACCTAGTATGGCTTGGAGACCTTTCAAAGAACTGTATGGCCATTCTATATGCAAATACCTTAAATAAGCAGAAGTGAGAAGCCATCAGCAGGGCTGCAGCATGAAGTTAATGAAAAAAAGGAACAATAAGATTGATGACCCTGGTGCTTAGTGGTCAGAATGCAAGTAACAAGAGCTGCAAATCTGGGCAGAAAGACATGCTATAAAAAGCATTATCTCAAGATTAAGAGGACACATTTTTGCATGATTATCTACTGGATTTATTTTGACACTTATTTATATGTAGTGGTGGTTATGAAAGTGGAATTTTTAGCAGTCTCAGTGTAATTATAAAGGACTGAATTTGTAAAGCTGCTCAAACATTTTACATCAGACTTGAGTATTTTCTTTCAGCCAAATATATGCCTTTTCTTTATTAAAGGAAATGTTTTTCTTGATACTTTTTCCCCAGAGGAATGACTAATAGGTATTCACAGGATTCAATACTTTAATATTTTATCAGAGGCCCTTAAATTCTTTTATTCCCTTCTCTTTCAGGGTAAATAATTTAGATTTCAGCTGCATCAAGTTTGATAAAAGCCACCTTGTTAACATCTCCTGCAGAATTACAGCTCTGTGTGCTTTGAGGGTTGCTGGAATAACTGCATCACTAATGCTGAGAGGTTAAATTGAATGGGGCAAAGGAGGAAGACAGTGGGCAAATGCTGGGCAGGCACTTAATTTATTTTAATTTTGTTGGTTCTTTCACATCTGTTTAACTAGCTGCCTGACACAGGCAGACGGGTCTGTAAATGTAGAGGGTATTCAGAATACTTTTATCTTATACTACAGGAATATATTTTAGATCTGCATCTAGAGAAGCTCAGGGCTTTAACATCGCAGGTCCCCCTCCTTGGATCTTGATGTTCTCTATTAATTCATTTGCTCTAAGTGTAAAACATGTTAAAACACAGTTTGAAATAATTTACAGAGTTTGCATGAACAAACAATAATAATAACACCTCCTCCCTGACAAACAACCCTCTCATCTACATTCCTGTTTCTTGTGCAACTTCATTTCTCAAAGTTGAGCCCAAACTTGAAAACACAGCTTTTTTCAATGCAAACTTATATGGATGGTATTTGTGGTGATAAGCAATCAATAGAGTGAGGAGGAAAGCTGAGACTACTGAGAATAAGGAGGTTCCTTTTGTTGCTGAGTGGAATTCTTTATTCTGTAGGTCTTTTGTGTGTAGAAACTTGTAAGTCATTGCTGTGTTGAACAAAGTTTGGAGCAGATTGGACAAAAGTGAGAGTATAATTAGTGGAAATGGAGGAAGTAGCTTTCACAATGTAAAGAGGTTGAATGATGATCATTGTGCATGCCTGAAGTTTTCCAATTCTGCTGGTCTTGCTGGAAGGGAACATTTGGATAGTTTTGAACTTTTCCGTTTCCTTTAGTTAAACAATTCATTTTTCCATCATTCAGTGCACTTAATTTCATTGGCAGTGTTGGAGTGTAAGACCAAGACAGTCACATCTCTAAGAAGTGGTAGTAATTCCTCATGTAGATGCAGGTAGTAGCACATGTAAAGCAGCAGTAAAGATGAGGGTAATTCTGTTCCTGTTGAACTTCAGATTGTTTTGCCAGAGATTTCGGTGGAAACAGGGTTGTTTTTTTCATGGCATATGAGATTCATAAAGACTGGGATTTGGTTATGAATGAGCACGTGTTTCCAGAATGGAATTACTTGGAATGAGTTTGTTTAATGGATTGTGGGCTCCTCCAGAGTGACGCTGCAGCGCCTGTGCGAGGAGTTAGCTCTTTTTAATTGGTCCCATATGTACTGGCAGATAGTATATTAACCATGCCTTGAGGGGATAAGGGCATCTGGTTGAATCTCATGGTGCATATTTTATTTCTTTTCTGGAGGGATTACCTTTTTTCCTTGTTTTTTTTCCCCACTCTTTGTTCTTACAACTGTAGATATGTATATATATGTATAACCACCAGCGTTTTGAAACTTAATACTCAGCTAACGGATTAGTTAGGCTTCTGCAAAATTATCTGAACTTTGCTGACAAGTAAAGAGGAAGAAACTGAGGTTTTATAGAGAAACTGGAGTTTCTGAGTGTCTCAGAGTTTGAACAATTAAATTGGAAGAAGTCAGAAGCTTAATCTCTGCCTTGTCAAGCGCTAAGGAATTGTTCTTTGAAAATGAGAAAAATGGAAGAAAATATTAATTACTTTTGGAAAAACCTTGAAAACACTATGCAGATTTAACCTTTATATCTGGAGGATGGGGATATTGGAAGGCTGTCCTGCCCATGGGCCCTGCTGGCCTTAAAGAAGGGGAGCACCATCCTCAGCCATTTTATTTGACTCATTCTGAAATGGACAAAGGAGAGTAATTTTGTATCTGTCTGTTTTGGCTCAGCTTAACAAGTAAGGTAGTTGCAAGAGAAACAGGAATGTAAATAAGATGGAGTGTTTTTTGGTGCAAATCCTGTCAATTATCCAACTCTAAAGTTTGGCTGATTTAATGAGATACTTTGTAGAAAGGTATTTTTGATCACTTTGTGTAGAATCACTTATTTCTGATGTAGGCTCTCTAACGTACTATTTTTATTAATGGCTTAAAGAAGTGCAAAGACCTACTGTGTGAAGTTGCACTGGGGTAGTGGCTATGTATCTGCACTCCAGTGGGACCCAATTTTCATCTGTATTCTGCATTGTCTGCTCAAAGGTTTGTATAGCTGTAAATCCTGGCAGAGTTCCCCCATGGTGAATAATTTACTGCTGGAGGTGGGAAAGGAATAGTATTGCAGGAGATGAAATGCCTGTGAGTGTAGTCAGGGCTGGGGAAGTTCCTTGTGAGGGGACAGTAGTGGTGGTCAGACACAGCTCCCTGGGGATGCTCTAGGCAGGTTCTGATGGTGCTCATGGGGATGTGAGGTGGGAGGGAAAGCAAAAATCACCAGGCTGCTGCTTCATCCCTTGCAAGGGCTGAGGGGGTACACCCTGATGATGGCTTCTCAACTCAAAAAGACTGACTTGCTAGAGATGCAGGCCCATTCCCTTGGCTTGTGTCCATGGGAAATAAGAGGACCCCTTCTCAAAGATCCTCAGGAATACCAAGTTTAAATCTTGGGGATGGTTCTGACCTGGAAAAGGGAGTGCTGTACATTAGCATCAAAGGACTCAGTGATAAAATAGCTTTAGAGGAAGGAATGTATTCTCATAATTTTCAGCTGTAAATACAATTCATTAGACCAGAAATCAATTTGATTTATATTTAAGCAATACTTATGATGTTTTTGTCAAGAATTTGTACACTTTGTTTCTTCACAGTATAAACAGTGTCACTTGTAGCAAATAATCAGGGCAGATTCCTTGTTTGTAGCAGGTGCCTTTGTCATCCAGTTGGTATCCCTGTCTCAGAAATTAAGTCTTAGCAAGGCAAGAGAGGTGTCACTGAACTACATAACTGCTTACCAACATATTGATTTATTGCAAAAAATGAAGAAGAGTGGCAGAGTGAAACACTGGTTTTGAAAGGGCTGCATTGGAGAATGCAGTGACTGTCTGGCAGGTATTGTCTGAGATGGGATTGTTGTGCCAGGCACAGAGTGAAGAGAAAAAACTTTTTAAAGCATCCTCTGACACAGAAATTATTGGAAAGCCTCCAAGGGCAAATTGAAAAAGCAACAGCTGCCTTCATGCTGCAGGATTCCATTGTTTTAATATTGAGCCAACTATACCAAATAATACATGTACTGGAAACTCATGTTCGGAGAAAAATATGTTGGAAAGCAGCTTAGGGGTCAGCTCAAAATCAAAGTGAAAGAACTTGATGTATTTATGCTGCTGCATATTCTGTTTTGTTCTTTCTTTTCTTGTCAGCTCCTGTTTCTTAATTTATTTCTACTTTTTCTTTTTTATTTTAAACCATTTGTCTTGTCTTGGACTTGTATTTTGCCATTTGTCCAGAAAAATGCTGGAGCTGCTAAATTCTTCTTCTTCCACTGAGAAATTCTGGTATCTTTGAAATTGTAATCTAGTTTAAAAGTCCACAACTAGTTCAGTTGTGACAAAGTTATTAGAATTTGAGAGGTAACAGTAATTTCTGGGGCCAAAATTTTGGTAGTAGTTATTTATGATTGATATTTAATATTTATGATATTCTAAATATTGATATATTGGTGAGGGTTTTTTATGCTTTATTTCTATTGATGCTAAAAAAATGTTGTTATAAAATATATATGCCATGAACCCCAGGCATTGGAAACTACAGCTTATTTCAAAATATATTTAACAGTCATCGGTAGGTAAAACACTGTAAAAGCCCAAATCCAAACAGATATATTTAGATGTTCGTCTTCTATCCAACATGCCTCATTTCCACTGAAATATTAGCCTGGAAATTTAGGCAGTGTAATGTCGAGACTGATGAAAGAACATTTTACTGTGGTACTGTGACTTTTTTTTCCTCCTCCACTCATGTCTTAGGGAGGTCTTATTTTATTTTCATGATTTTGAGTGTCCTGAAATATTGACTCCTTTCTTCCTACTCTGATATGAATCTCTGTAGTGAGGCTTTAGGTTCTGAGCAGTTGTGTCTAAACTGGGAACTTGGTCTCTGAATATCCTGTATACTTAGATTTGTTTAGGTTGGGGTTTAGTTTGACTGATGATAGAGAGATGTTGGAGGATCAGTCATGAAATTCTCATCTGGCTCTGAAGTTCCCTGCAGTTTGGAGGGTGTTTGTATCTGGGACTGTGTTTTGTTTGGGCAGCAATCCTGCTGATCGGAATCGCATAAGCTTGGCAACAGAACAGGAACATCGAGCCAGAGCAAACTTCAAGTACACAGGCTCTGAGAACAAAACGTTTCACATGAATTAAATTGTGAGGAAACAGAAATTCTTTAAACTTGTAAGAAAACAAGGCAATGTGAGCACTGTCACACAGGCAGCTGTGCAATCACAGCTATTGATAGGGAGTGCCGGTTCTATTTGTGAAATCTTGGTAATTGTGTGTTTTTAAGAGAGATGTCTTGCCACCACAGGAAAAAGAATATTCCCAAGAAGTTGCTGTTAGAGTGAGATGGAATAATTCATGGTACTTCCATGCAAAGTTTCAGTAGCATCTTTGCTGGAAGGTTTTTTTGACACTCAGCTGATTTTGGTTTCCTATATAGTTTGCCTTGCTTTTCTGTCTGCAGTCTCGTGTCCCTTTCCTGTTTCTGTATACTACAGGTTTTTCCATCAGAGCTTTATCCTTGACTCCTTTACTGCACTCGGTAATGGCAGGAGAAGTCCGGGGGGGGGGGGCGCGCGCT